>LR812528.1:5424268-5479268 GCA_903798195.1 Danio kyathit | reverse complement strand
AAAAATGACTTTTCCTAAAGAATGTTCAATATTGTCTTCGCATCAAAATTAAATATCTAAAGATTTGACTGAATTACTAAAACTGGAACTGAATTTACAATGAATGAAAGTTAAATCTAAATATTAAAATAAAATAACAATAACAATCAAATAAAAAAAAAAACTCAGATACAAAAACGTATACAAAAGAATTCATTTAAAAAGCTCATTCATAAATATTGTCAATCAAAAGCAAAAATGTAATTAAAGGGCTAATAATACTGACCTTAAAATGGTTAAAAAAAATAAGAACTGCTTTAATTCTAGTTAAAACAAAACAAATGAAGAAAAAATACTCAGAAATACTGTGAAAATGTCCTTCCTCCATTAAATGTCACTCAGGAAATATTTGAAAAATAATATTTAGTTCAAAGGATGGTCAATAATTTTGTCCTCACCTGTATACAGTTAAAGTCAAAATTATTCACCCTCCAGTGAATTTTCTTTTCTAACTCAAATATTTCCTTAATGATGTTTAACAAAGCAAGAAATTTTTCCACAGTATTCCTATAATGTTTTTTTCTTCTGGAGAAAGTCTTATTTGTTTTATTTTGGCTAGAATAAAAACAGTTCTTAATTTTTTTTAAACCATTTTAAGGTCAAAATTATTAGCCCCCTTAAGCAATATATGTTTTCAATAGTCTACAGAACAAACCATCATTATACAATAACTTGCCTAATTACCCTAACCTGCCTAGTTAACCTAATTAACCTAGTTAAGCCTTTAAATGTCACTTTAAGCTGTATAGAAGTGTCTTGAAAAATATCTAGTCAAATATTATTTACTGTCATCATGGCAAAGATAAAATAATTCAGTTATTAGAGATGAGTTATTAAAACTATTATGTTAAGAAATGGAATATTAAAAAATACAATACAGCAGTCCAGATAATGAAGGTCATGAAATGAGGGGCTCACCTAAAGTTTTGGCCACCTCTAGGTCTTGCTGCATGTATGCGGTGCTCTTCTCTGTGTTGCCCAATGACCAGTAAGCACTGCTGAGGGCCGAGAAAACCGAGCCGCGCAGTTTGAGGCTGCAGGTGCCGATCTTCAGCGCCGCCTCCAGGACCACCACTGATGCCCCATGATGGGAGGCGGTCAGAAGCTCTTGACCAATCACAGACACCACCACAAACGGGCTCTTGTCCAGCTTCATCTTCTGCAGCTGCTGGTAGGTCGGCTCTAGTGATTCTGCAAGCAAACGAATGAAAGCAATGTTAGGGGTAGGTAGATTATAAATAACATTATATATATATATATATATATATATATATATATATATATATATATATATATATATATATATATATATATATATATTCATTAATTTTCTTTTCAGCTTAGTCCCTTTATTAATCTGGGGTCACCACAGCGGAATGAATCGCCAACTTATCCAGCATATGTTTTATGCAGCGGATGCCCTTCCACACTGTAAAAAATGCAGGGTCCCAACACAAATCGATTAAGTTAACTTAACACTTTTAACAAATTCATGTGGATTGAACATAAAAAAATTAAGTGGGTGCAATGGAATCTCAAGAATTGTGTTGTTTCCGCTCATTTTAAATATGTAGTTTGAACAAGCAAAAAAAAAATGATTTTTTGAGTGCAGCTGCAACCAATCACTGGGAAACATCCATACACACTCATTCACACACATACACTACGGCCAATTTAGCTTACCCAATTCACCTATACCACATGTTTTTGGACTTGTGGGGGAAACCAGAGCACCCGGAGGAAACCCACACTAACACGGGGGGAAAATGCAAACTCCACATAAAAACGCCAACTGACCAAGTCGAGGCTCGAACCAGCGACCTTCTTGCTGTGAGGCAAACGTGCTACCCACTGCGCCACCATGCAGCCCTATATAAAATATATAATTTATAATTTAAAATATATAAAATGTAATTAAAAATATGTAAAACAAAATAAAAAATATAGAATAGAAAATATATCAAATAAATATAATTTAAAAAGTCATATAAAACAAAACAAAACCAAAAAAATATTTAATTAAACAAATAAAAATAAAATAAATATATCTAAAATAAAATAAACATAAAATATTATTTAAAATAAAATAAAATGTAAAAAAATTAATGTAAAACTAAAATAATTCAATTTAATTAAACAAATAAAAATAAAATAAAATATCTAAAATAAAATATAATATAAAAATAAAATAAAACATAAAATATTATTTAAAATAAAATAAAATAAAAAAATCATATAAATAAATCTAAAAACAAAAATTGAATTAAACTAAACATTAAAAACAGCTCAAATAAAATAAAAAATATATCAAACAAAGGAAAAATAAAATGAAATTAAACAAAACAAAACAAAACAAAGCAAATAAAACTAAATAAAATAAAGTAAAATACAATTAAATACTTTTTAAAACTGCTCAATATTGTGAGATTCAATGCAGTATTTGAAAGTAAAAATACCTTAAGTAAAACTATCTACATATAAATCTAAACTTCCCTTCATGAACAAAATGTAAATATAAAAACAATTGGGATGTTTAGCTAAAAAATGTTTAGCAAAAAAATTCCCTTTTTTTTAAATTAGGCTTTTTAATTATTAGTTTTTCTTGGCTTATCTAACAAAATGAGACTAATTCAAACAAAACAGTATGTTTTCCTGGATCTGACTAAAGTCTTTTTGATTACATTTGACGGTTTTGCTAATCAATTAGAGAAAATTTGAAAAGTCTTTGTTGCTAATTTAGAAATTATTAGTCACCTTTTAGTATATATGCCTAAAATAAAAACAGACACTGTTGGTAAGTTGGACACATCTTTCATTCATCTTTTATTTTAGTAAATCTGAAAAATATATATTTTTTGTTGTTAAATTGGACGGCAAATTGTTTGTTGCTGTTTTTCTGAATATGGCAAAATTGTACAGATGTTGGTAGTAATTTAGACAAAATTAGCTGTTGCAAACTTTATTTATTAAGACAAAATTAGACAATTCTGGTGCAAAATCTGACATATTAGAGCTGTTTATTTCTTTAATCTGAATATTTTATTTATTTATTTATTTATTTATTTATTTATTTATTTATTAATTTATTTATTTATTTATTTATTTTATTAGTTGTTTTTGTCCTTTTAAGTAAACTGTTTTATTAAACCTAAAAAAAACTCAGTAAATCAGTTAATTGTGTGATACTTACTGATTAAAAACTTAATTTACTCAACAAAATTAGACAATTCTGGTGCAAAATCTGACATGAGAGGGCTGTTTATTTTTCTAATCTGAGATTTTTTATTAGTTTATTTATTTATTGTTGTTGTTTTTTTGCATTTGTTGTAATCACTGACATTTAACAAATAGTGTTTCAATGTGCGGCCGTCGTCCTCGGCCGGTTATTTTTATTTATTTTAAATCCAGCATGTTTTTGTGATCAGCACAATAGGTAACATATAAGTCCTTTACATTTTTACATTATTCTTTGACTGTACAACCTGCAGGACAAATGACTGTGAAGCAAACACAGTATGTTCTGTGAGCAAAAACAGCTTTTGTTAGCACAAAGCTGAGGTGATTACTCATGTATGTGTCATTGCCACACACTAAAACAGATGTTGTTGTGGAAGTTACTTCTTAAGCGTTCATCTTAAACAGCATGTTTGTAAAACTAAGGTTTATAATACTACGGTAAGATTTACCATGCTACATTACGAACACACCATATGTGCAGAGGTGACCGCTGCGGGAGAAAGGAGACACAGTTAAAGAGTGAAACGCACACACTGTCATAAATCACGACGGGCCACAGTCGAGTGTCACGCGTTGCCCCCCCGGGACCTCCAAAGATCCATTTTTATCTGCCCTTCCCTCATTTTTTTCCGTATCATATCTATGAAGTATATTTCGTACTGTCCTTCTGGGAGGGTTTGATAGCTAATTCAGCATGTTTTCATCTTGGGTGCATATATGTGTGCTGTCATGAGCGGTTTCACTGCCGAAACATTTATGTTGGCCAATCAGTACCCAGGATCACAACTAACTGCTTTATGAATTGTTTTTATACACTGCAGTATTCTCGATTAGGGCTGTGCGATTAATCAGAATGAATTCACTAATTTTATCGATTAAAAAGCTGAACATCTTGTAGTAAATCTCCTCCGAAGACCAGGGGGGTGCTCTTGAGCGTAAACTTTTAACATCCATGAAGAAGAAAGCCCAAATGTCCACATGGATTTAACTGCTTTCATTGATTCAGCGTGACTACAAATAAACCAACCTCAAAACATTATGCGATTCTGAGTGTGGCTCAAGCAGGTGAGTGGGTTTGACAAACCACCTGCATTTCTTATTATTATCTATATTGAAAACAGTTGAGGATTTTTTGGACTGTACAGTATACTTTTTACCTCAGAATTCTTTGATTAACAGAACATTTCTTATTATTATCAGTGTTAAAAACACTTGTAATGATTGATTTTATGGACTGTACAGTATACTTTTTACCTCAGAATTCTTTGATTAACAGAACTTTTCCTACTATTATCAGTGTTAAAAACAGTTGTGATGATTTTGTGGACTGTACAGTATACTATTTACCTCAGAATTCTTTGATTAACAGAACATTTCTTATTATTATCAGTGTTAAAAACACTTGTAATGATTGATTTTATGGACTGTACAGTACACTTTTTACCTCAGAATTCTTTGATTAACAAAACTTTTCTTACTATTATCTATATTGAAAACAGTTGTGAGGATTTTGTGGACAGTACAGTATATTTTTACCTCAGAATTCTTTGATTAACAGAAACTTTCTTATTATTATCAGTGTTAAAAACACTTGTAATGATTGATTTTATGGACTGTACAGTATACTTTTTACCTCAGAATTCTTTGATTACACAACATGTCATGTTATTATCTATATTGAAATCAGTTGTGATGATTTTGTGGACTGTACAGTATATATTTAACCTCAGAATTCTTTGATTAACAGAACTTTTCTTACTATTATCAGTGTTAAAAACAGTTTTGAGGATTTTGTGGACTGTACAGTATATATTTAACCTCAGAATTCTTTGATTAACAGAACTTTTCTTACTGTTATCTATATTGAAAACAGTTGTGAGGATTTTGTGGACTGGACAGTATACTATTTACCTCAGAATTCTTTGATTAACAGAACATTTCTTATTACTATCAATGTTAAAAACACTTGTAATGATTGATTTTATGGACTGTACAGTATACTTTTTACCTCAGAATTCTTTGATTAACAGAACATTTCTTACTATTATCTATATTGAAAACAGTTGTGATGATTTTTAGACAGTACAGTATACTTTTTACCTCATAATTCTTTGATTAAGAGAACATTTCTTATTATTATCAGTGTTAAAAACACTTGTAATGATTGATTTTATGGACTGTACAGTATACTTTTTACCTCAGAATTCTTTGATAACACAACATGTCTTGTTATTATCTATATTAAAAACAGTTGTGATGATTTTGTGGATTGTACAGTATATATTTAACCTCAGAATTCTTTGAGTAACATAACATTTCTTATTATTATCAATATTGAAAATGATTTTGCTGATATTGTGGACTGTGCATACTTTTTACCTCAGAATTCTTTGATTAATAGAAATTTCAACAACTCCTCACAATTGTGTTTATTACAGCCTGATCTAACAAGGAAATGTAACTATTTGTCAGTTTAGTATTCGTTCGAATTCATATGAGTTCCGTCATACAAACATAAGTGAATTTTTTAAAAGGTGTGGCACCAAACTAGGGCTCTGCGATTAATTGAAATCGTATCGAAATCACGATTTGAACATGTACGATTTCTAAATCGCCTTACAGCATGATTTTTTGCACGCTCCAGTCTCGACTGATACTTCTCCTGCAGTATGCTGTTTGAACCAATCATAATGCAGCGCGCCTAAAAAGAGTGCGAGAACAAGAGACAGAATAGGCTGCGTAAAACTGGTATGATGAGTTAAGCACAGGAGGACTTGGTGCCCAAAAAAAGTCAACATCTGTGGTGTGGGATTACTTTGGAATGAGGAAGGCTGATGTATCGCATAACTAGGTAATTTGTAACAACTGTCAGTCACGTGGATAGTAGGAGCGCCTCATTCCTTCAGCGTTTTCAACATGCTTTGCACGATCCTTTGTCGTTGATAGGCAACAATCAACTATTTTCTTAGAGGATGACAAACTAACAAAACATTGCTGCATTTCTGATACAAGTTTTATTTATGGAGAAAATTAAAAAGCACTGGGTCTTTGGGTGTCCTGTGTTTGTCTGAGGTAATTAGTCTACTGAAATAAGTTTATCCCATGCAAAGTATGAAGCTGATTGGTCAGGTCTTGTTAGGTGACTTGTGGCCAGTGTTGGGAGTAATGCGTTACAAAAGTAATGTATTACAGTAACATATTACTTTTTCAAGTAACGCAGTAGTGTAAGGCATTACTTTTACATTTTCAGTAATATTTTACTCGGTACATGTTCAGTAACGCGTGCGTTACAACAAACTTTTCGCCCGCAAGACATTAACAAATAAAAAATACTGCAGATCTATTTTCTGTTCGTGGTGAGTGAACATACGTGTGTGTTGTCATTAATCTCCCTCTGGCTATTGGAACTTCTTTCTTTGAACGCGGAATGATTTCAGCCTCTGAGCTTGAGGTCCGGGGCTAGTGGCTCAGCCTGGTTCGCAGTAACATTAAGCCCTAACGCGCAGCGGAAAAGCAGCAAATTGATGGAAATGACAGAAGACATTCGCGAGATGGACGTACGTGCATTTGGTGTTATTTCACTGACAAATGTCGTAAGTATTACAAGTCGAGAGCGCATTCATGTAATACGAGCGAGCGAACGCGCCGGTGTGGTGAACAAAACTCCTCTCGTGCACTCAAAACACTGTCTGGGCTGCTCACGTGTGAATGATCTGCTCTCTCCGTCAGATGATGCAGACTCACAATTTGTGCCTTGTGTTTCCTCCTCTTTTTGTGCTTTTGCTCTCCAGAGATCCTCCTGTTAAATTGTTATCCCAAGAATGTTGATATGGTTTATACAGGTATATGCACTATTTACCTACAGGTTAAGGTAAATTCTATAATAAATACAAGTGTTTTTGAGAGTTAGGTATACTACTGTTTTAGGCTAGTAATATTTACAACTTGTTAATGAATGCTTCAGCATACTGTAGTATTAAGAATAGTGAATTCATAAAATGAAATACAAAGTTTACTACAGTAAAGTGTGGTGAATTGTAGTATATTATACCCTATGTTGTAAAAAAACACTACAGCATTGGGTCATTTATTATACATTACACTTGTGTTACCATAGCAACTATAGTATTACCACAACAGATTAATTGAAGTACTTTACTATAGTACATGCAGTACATGCCAGTATGTGTGTTCAGGGGCCCTGTGGAACAGCTTTTCCTCAAAATGAAGAGGATGACAGGCAAAATGTCCTGCACAATCTTATCAACAATGTGGAAAACAGCAGAGACTAGTTCACTTTATTTTAGTTGCCATGATAAAATGGGATTTATAGTGACATTTATTTGAAGAGTGAATAGTACAGTAGGCTATACAGTAATACCTTATCAAGTTTATCCATATTTTCTATCAGTTACATTTCTGCATGAGTTCGTTATATTTTAGTTTAAATGTTTTTTATTTGATTAGCATGGTGCACCTTTTAGATGTTTAAATGTTTTTAAAATAAAACGTATTCTTTACATCCAATGTCTATTCTCTGTCTTTTAGTGTTTAAAACTGGAAATATCTCATCATATAACACACAGCCAAAAAGGTTATGGTTTATTAGATAAAAAAAATTATATGTAAGTTTATTTTAGTATTTTGGTTATTGTTAATAAACAGTGCACCAATATAAATCATATCAAAAAGCACAAAAGGAAGAGGGAACACAAGACAAATTGCGAGTCTGCATATAATCTCACTGAGCAAGTGTACTGAGAGCGCGCAAGAAAATTTGTGCGTGAGCAGTGCATATTTGAGAGAGCGTGAGAAAATTTGCACGCGAGCAGCGTATATTTGAGAGCTCACAAGCAGTTTTGTCCACAGAGGCAATCGGTGCACGAGCATTATATTGAGAAAGCTATGCTCATCATGCTCACTTTGTGCATGACAGTTTTGTGTTGTGAGCCACTTGAATTTAAAGTGAACACAATAATGGCAACAATAAGAAGAAATCTGCATTTTGTCATGGCATTGGAGTTTACATATAGGCCTGTTGTGTCTAATATGAATATAGCCAAGCTATTCACAGATATGGGTCAGTTGGCGTTTCCCTGTGTTTGCGTGGGTTTCCTCCGGGTGCTCCGGTTTCCCCCACAGTCCAAAGACATGCGGTACAGGTGAATTGGGTAAGCTAAATTGTCCGTAGTCTATGAGTGTGAATGAGTGTAAGGATGTTTCCCAGAGATGGGTTGCGGCTGGAAGGGCATCCGCTGCGTAAAATTGTGCTGGATAAGTTGGCGGTTCATTCCGCTGTGGCGACCCCGGATTAATAAAGGGACTAAGCCGACAAGACAATGAATGAATGAAAGAATATTCACAGATATTGCCAGATAACTACTTTACCTCTACCATACTTTTAACAGATCATTTGTGAATCTGACTGTCATCCTTTCTTGCATTGTCTTGAGCCTTCACGTTGCCAGTTATATACTATATTGTTAGTAGCCTGGATAGGTCACAGTCATTATGCTACATCATATCGCTTTCTACTGGACGTAAAATGCTCTGCAGTACATTTGGTCACTTTAGAATGTTAAGTTCTAATTCTGGAGTTATTTTGGTGAAAGTAACTAAAAAGTAATATAAGAGTAATGTAACATATTACAATTCTGAGACAGTAATATTGTAATGTAAGGGATTACTTTTAAATAACAGTAACAAGTAATCTGTAATGTATTACAGTTTGGAAGTAACTTGCACAACACTGCTTGTGGCACACCATTCTGAAAAATTAACTGGGAGTGCCTGGAATACGCAAGTGCATCAACCCCAATTTGCACATAAGCCGAGCGTCTCAGTTGGAAATAACAGACTTGTGCAGGCAATATGTAAACTGCCTATTTCATGGCAGTGTCATAATGAGGTCTAAGATCTATAAACGTCAAAAAAATCTGTGAACACGTAGAAAAGTGCATGCAACTACTTCTGATATGCGGTCAGACAGAACATTGGAGCCTTTCTTGAGTTTGACGGCACATGCATACACACAGTAGTCCATTTATTTGTTTTGCCATAGAGACTATGTCCTAGAGACTATTTGTTACACCTTTACTAGGTGATTTTTATATTTTATTTTTTGCCCTATATCTGTTTTAGAGACTTTGATAAAGATCTAATTGTTTTCCTTTGGAAATATGTTTCAGATTCACACTGTAAAATGTCTGTGTGTGACAAAATCATAATATTGTTCAAGAAAATCATGATGGGTTTCTTTTGCCCATATCGCAAAGCCCTACATGATAGGTCTCAAACTCAATTCCTGGAGGGCCGCAGCTCTGCACAGTCTTGCTCAAACCCTATCAAACACAGCTGATCCAAATAGTCGAGGAGTCATGAACACTTTCATTAGTTGGATCAGCTGTGTTTGATCAGGGTTGGAGCAAGACTGTGCAGAGCTGCGGCCCTCCAGGAATTGAGTTTGAGACCTATGCCCTACACCAAATCCACCCCTAAACACAACCCTCATCCAGAGATGAGCAAATCGAATAACACTGTATGAATGAGATCGTACAAATTTATACTAATTAGCTACTAAATCAAAAAGTTACGAATTACCATCACAGCGCGTTAGTTTACTATCACTTTTGATCAATTTAAAGGTCAAAAAGGGTTAGATATACAGACCTAAGATCCTACTGACCACTAGGGCTGGGCGATTTTTTCGATTTTTTCGATTAATTCGAATTTACGTTTTAAGACGATTTTATTTTTTACAAAATCGAAAAATCGCGATTTTTTTATAAAAATATTAAAGCCACTTTCCCACTATCGTGCCAAACCGTTCTAAACTGTTAGACAACCGTGCTGAATTGTGCTGATTCTGTGTGTTGACGTCGCGGCTCTGTTGATGAGCTACCAGCTGATTTAGCGGAAGCGCGCCAGGGCGGACTAGCCAGCTTCGCTAATATTTTCACGCGCGTCGTGCTGTTGTTCGCGTCCCCGCAGCCGTCTCTCTCTCTCTCTCTCTCTCTCTCTCTCTCTCTCTCTCTCCCTCCCTCCCTCCCTCCCTCTCCCTCTCTCTCCCTCCCTCTCCCTCTCTCTCCCTCTCCCTCTCCCTCTCCCGCGCGAGCTGCGAGACGGGCTCGACAGGTGGAGTCACTTTTAGTCACTTATGCCCGCGCACCCATCGCTCCACACACACACACACACAAGGAAATAATTTCACCTAGTTCAAAGCCCAGATGGCTGGTTTTGTATATTATACCCGCGCACCACCTGAAGGACGGTACTGTATGAATTAAATCATAACCCATATATGCACCAATAAACAAGTAAAATGAATGAATGAATAAAATAAATATGGATTCTTAAATGTCGGCAGTTTTTACTCCAAAAAATATCAATACATATCGACAAATGTTTCCAACATTTCAGCTATAGGCCATTACACGATTCAGTTAAATATAAGATAGACATTTAAATATAGATAGATATGTAACAGGTTTCTGTGGGTTTTTTTTTTTTTTTTTGTTCATGGTGATCTTTAATATATACTGGGTGGTGGAGCTACGCACAAATATTTTCTAAAACGTCAAGCAGATATTTGTCTACAGCTCGTTAGTTATTTATGAAGACAAAAAATAATTAAAATAGCAAAAATAAAACTATAAAATTACAAAGATAAAAAGAGCAGCATTTTGCTAAATATAGTCCTTTATATGCTGATATGCTGTGTGTTGTTTCATTTGTTTTTTTATATTTAACTTGATGCATTCGTTATTTAATGTTTAAATACTGAAATCGTTTAAATGGTTATATTTTATCATCAAAATGTAGTATATTTTATATCATTACCAACTTTTGATATAAAACCGCTGTTATTTTATTGATTGTTATGAAATAATTTAAGTGCTATATTTTTTATTAGTGAAAGTGCCCGCTCACTTTGACAAGGCCTGTCTAAATCTATATTTCTGCCACTAATACAGATAAACTATTGTTGCATTATCATTGTTTATTTTTCTGTTATGGACAGATATTTGAAATATTTATTTCCCCTCCAATCCTTTTTAATCTTCACGTTACATTTTGGTCATTTTCAATAAAATTTGACCAAAGCTGCACAACATATGACCTGCTGTGACTTCTATTGTAGCTATGTTTAGCATCCCTATATGAGAGAGTGCCATAACCGCGTTTAGTCACACTATTGCTTTTCTTTTACAAGTGAGCATGAAAAAAACTAGTTTCAGCATTTATTTAAATTTAAATGAACAAGGTAAGCTGGTAAGGTAGTTACACAGTAAAAAATTTTTTATAAAAAAATAAATAAAAAAATCGAAATCGAAATCGTGAATCGGTCAAACTTTATGAAAAAAATCGAGATTTTTTTTTTTTGCCATATCGCCCAGCCCTACTGACCACACAAGTTTTAAAGTATATCATCAGCTCTATCACCTTTCAAATGATATATCAAATCTAGTTGAATTCATGGTGAATGAATCTAAAAAAGAGGATTGGGAACCCGACAGGTTTAATTCCCTCTTGTCGTGTAGCCGTCAGGCGTGAACGTCCTCTGCCGGGGGCTACAAACACTCGGGTGGGTTTGTCATACACATTCATATCGCGTAATTGCATTCAGCCTGACACTTTTACAAGTCGCATAAATCGGAGTGGCGAGAAACTCTTTGGCTTGGGGACGGAAGTGAGTGTGTGTGTGAATCTAGTTAACAGCAGACACGGGTATGATAAACAAGAGCGCAGAAGTGCTTATGCAGCCCGCCACGGTGAGGAGGGTTTAATGATGAGCCTCTGGGTGCCTATCTTTCCTTCCTCTCTACGCTTTTCTCTTTCTCTCTGCCGCTTCCCTCTCTTCTGTCGAGAGGCTTTGCCATGTGAAACAGAGGCTTTGACAAGTCTGTCTGGCGTCTCGTGGGAAGCGGCTAAATAAAGAAATAATAACAGAGACTGACAACAACACCCACTTGAATTTCATTGTGTTTACTTTCTTTTAGTCTATTTACATTACCATTCCTAAACTAAGCCGTGTGGATTTCCATATCTGTATTTCGCTGTGCATCCGGAGGAGTTCTAGTATTCCCTGTAGCTCAAAAAAATATAGAGGTTTCAGGTAGACGCACGGCTAATTTATCACGCTTCATACCACTGGGACAGGCTAAAACACATAGAGAGAGGAGAAACCGTCTGTGGATACAGTATAACTATGAATCATATCAATACTTCAAACGTTTCAAAAAAATAAAGAAATAAAATAAAGAGGATGTTGCAGATCACTCCAGTGATGCGTGATAATATTCAGACAGACAACGCTAGACAGCAACAGGTAGTAGGGTAGGGTAGGTCCAGTAGGTAGGTAGGTAGAGGTAGGTCGAGGAGATGCATGGATATATTCAGACATTACTAGATAGCTACAGTAGGTAGGGTAATGTAGGTAGATACAGTAGGTAGGTAGATAGGTAGGTAGGGTAGATGCATGGTTATATTCAAACAATGCTAGATGGCTACAGTAGTTAGGGTAGGGTAGGCAGTTTCAGTAGGTAGGTAGAGTAGATGCATGTTTATATTCAGACAATGCTAGATAGCTACAGTATGTAGGGTAGGGTAGGTAGGTAGAGTAGATGAATGATTATATTCAGACAAACAAAGCTAGATAGCTATAGTAGGTACAGTAGGATAGGATAGGATAGGATAGGATAGGATAGGATAGGATAGGATAGGATAGGATAGGATAGGATAGGGTAAGGCAGGGTAGGGTAAGGCAGGGTAGGGTAGGGGATGGATGGGTGGATGGATGGAAAGATAGATAGATAGATGGTGTTTGGGCTTTCACTACCTATCTACACCACCCTTTCTTCATGTGTTCAATACTTTTTCCCAGTGTAACTTCATTGTATTACACATAACAAATTTGGAAACTAATTGGATTTGTTTTCTTTTAATATATATATTTCTTTGGTTGTTACCAACATCTGGTGAAAAGTCAGTGGCACCTTTAGAAATATGTTTTCTGAGCAAAATGGTGACGTGTCCAATACTTATCCCCCCCCCCCTGTATATATATATATATACAGGCAGAATTATTAGGCGAATGAGTATTTTGACCACATCATCCTCTTTATGCATGTTGTCTTACTCCAAGCTGTATAGGCTCGAAAGCCTACTACCAATTAAGCATATTAGGTGATGTGCATCTCTGTAATGAGAAGGGGTGTGGTATAATGACATCAACACCCTATATCAGGTGTGCATAATTATTAGGCAAATACCTTTCCTTTGGCAAAATGGGTCAAAAGAAGGACTTGACAGACTCCGAAAAGTCAAAAATAGTGAGATATCTTGCAGAGGGATGCAGCACTCTTAAAATTGCCAAGCTTCTGAAGCGTGATCATCGAACAATCAAGCGTTTCATTCAAAATAGTCAACAGGGTCGCAAGAAGCGTGTGGAAAAACTAAGGCGCAAAATAACTGCCCATGAACTGAGAAAAGTCAAGCGTGCAGCTGCCAAGATGCCACTTGCCACCAGTTTTGCCATATTTCAGAGCTGCAACATCACTGGAGTGCCCAAAAGCACAAGGTGTGCAATACTCAGAGACATGGCCAAGGTAAGAAAGACTGAAAAACGACCACCACTGAACAAGACACACAAGCTGAAACGTCAAGACTGGGCCAAGAAATATCTCAAGACTGATTTTTCTAAGGTTTTATGGACTGATGAAATGAGAGTGAGTCTTGATGGGCCCGTGGCTGGATCGGTAAAGGGCAGAGAGCTCCAGTCCGACTCAGACGCCAGCAAGGTGGAGGTGGAGTACTGGTTTGGGCTGGTATCATCAAAGATGGGGCCTTTTCGGGTTGATGATGGAGTCAAGCTCAACTCCCAGTCCTACTGCCAGTTTCTGGAAGACACCTTCTTCAAGCAGTGGTACAGGAAGAAATTTGCATCCTTCAAGAAAAACATGATTTTCATGCAGGACAATGCTCCATCACACGCGTCCAAATACTCCACAGTGTGGCTGGCAAGAAAGGGTCTAAAAGAAGAAAAACTAATGACATGGCCTCCTTGTTCACCTGAGCTGAACCCCATTGAGAACCTGTGGTCCATCATCAAATGTGAGATTTACAAGGAGGGAAAACAGTACACCTCTCTGAACAGTGTCTGGGAGGCTGTGGTTGCTGCTGCACGCAATGTTGATGGTGAACAGATCAAAACACTGACAGAATCCATGGATGGCAGGCTTTTGAGTCTCCTTGCAAAGAAAGGTGGCTATATTGGTCACTGATTTGTTTTTGTTTTGTTTTTGAATGTCAGAAATGTATATTTGTGAATGTTAAGATGTTATATTGGTTTCACTGGTGAAAATAAATCATTGAAATGGGTATATATTTGTTTTTTGTTAAGTTTCCTAATAATTCTGCACAGTAATAGTCACCTGCACACACAGATATCCTCCTAAAATAGCTCAAACTAAACACAAACTAAAAACTACTTCCAAAAATATTCAGCTTTGATATTAATGAGTTTTTTGGGTTCATTGAGAACATGGTTGTTGTTCAATAATAAAATTAATCCTCAAAAATACAACTTGCCTAATAATTCTGCACTCCCTGTATATGACATACAGTGCATTTTTTCCCAATATTTTGGTTGTGTAAAAATTTTACAAATAGATAAAAAATGTTTTTAACGGGAAAAAAAAATCTTCTGTATCTAAATGCAATTTTATAAGCAACAAACAAATAAAAATAATATAGAAATATACAATTATTTGACCATAGATCTGATTTAAATATGATATTATCCCACGTTATTGTACATGGTTTATGCCTTGTTTACAATAATAGAATAGAATAGAATATTTTCAATATTTTTTTTAAATACATATAGGCCCTATATGTGTCACTCACCTAAGTGTTTTAATTAAGTCTGCAAGGAAAACAAATGCATGTATTTTTTTTTTATTTTTACCAAATCTCATAATGGATTAAACAAAAAATTATTCTCACTGTGCGTGTAAACAATATTTTTTGTTGTAAGAAGTGGTTACTCTGACCCTTTTAGAATGTCATTACGTACATTTATGTTTTAACTAACGTGGCTCAAAGGATGTATCTGTTACAGAGCAACTACGGTTTTGGGAAACACATCTCACAGCATCAATCATTTCCCATGCAATGCATATGGTAGTTCAGCAGCGAGCTGTCGTTGCTTGAGAAAC
This sequence comes from Danio kyathit, assembly GCA_903798195.1. NCBI lineage: Eukaryota > Metazoa > Chordata > Actinopteri > Cypriniformes > Danionidae > Danio > Danio kyathit. The sequence continues at coordinate 5,463,774 of LR812528.1, read as the reverse complement.
GCACCCCAGCTCAACAGGCGCGAGTCGGTCGACGAGTCCTGAGATTATCCAAAGTATGATTTCCCAAGTCTGCAACTTTTCAACACAAACCAAAGAGCCGTGTCTGTTATCCTCCCGCAGCAGCCGAACAAAATCGGCTCAGGTTCCACCTCTCGTCTTAGCGCACAGGCTTTTCGAACGGCACCTCTGATGGTGTGAAGCCGAGAAGAGAACAATTAAATTAAAGTTAGGTAATCCCGCATGCAAATCCTCACACAAGGGCGCTACAAAAGCGATAAAGGGATGAGAAGAAGTGAGAGAGCGACAGAAAGCCGGTCTCTTGTTATCAGTGAGCCCAGGGGCCCGTGAGCGATCACCTCTCTGCCCAGAGCCGATTTGGAGAGACTGTTCAACATAATCTACTCTCTCTCTCTGTGGCTCAGTGTGCGCGTCTGGCACCAAGGGACGACGCGGCGAAATAAGGGGACATAATTAGCAGATAAAAACGGCCCCGTTTGGATGTCCTCCCAGAGACGCGGCTGTTTGCGTGACCCTGTTTATTTCAAGACTACGATTTACATCCGAGCGTCCCGAAAGCATTCCTCAAACACCTACAGCTAGCGGCCAGTCAGAGGTATACAGGCACACACACATACTGTAAACACACACATATCACCCCGCAACAGACACATTCTCTGTAAGCACTGGATTGCTCAACCCAGACTCATTGGAAATATGTTCCCAGGACTACATTTTTGAGAACCCCCGTTCCTTTAATTACTCTCTGGACTGGCACTGTGCATGCGCCAAATTGGTCAACTGGTGGTCAATTCATCAATCATTTCTGCTACACATATCCTTTTTAACTTTTGGGATTTTCTATCCTTCTCTCATGGCCTAGGTTGAATTTTACTCCCAAAACACACACACACACACAAAAAAAAAATCAGCTGTTTACCTCTTAGCGGGGACTTCATGGCGGCCTCCACCATTCCCACAAGCAGCTGCAGGCTCTTGGGATCCTGTGCCAGTCCCGAGGCGAAGGCGGCCAGGGCGTCCGCATGGCGGCCCAGGTACTGAAGGGCAACACCCTGTCGGAAGTACGCCTGAAAGAAAGAGGACCAGAAAGAAAGCACATTAGTATTGGTATATTATTTCATTAAGCACTTCGAAATAAACACATATTGTACATCACGTTCATGAAGATTTTTGAGTGGTATTCTTGAAGAAAATACAAAACCAAAGTCGTAACAAAAACCACATCGTAGTTAGAGATTAATGATTTCAACAGTGATGATATTACTGTACTACTGTAAATGATCAAACTGATATCATCTGATGTCCTTGTTGCTGAATGAATATGTTTTTTGTGAGTTTTGTGTTCAGTTTTTTTGAGTGATTCGTGTGCTTTGCGTTTATTTGTGTTTTGTTTTCCTTTTTGTTTCTTGTGGATTTCTTTTCGTGTTGTGTCATATTGTGTTGGTTCCGTTTCGCTTAGGTTCACGTTTCAGTTTGTTTCATTCCAGGTTCAGGTTCAATTTAGTTCAGTTCAGTTCACGTTTAAGTTCGGTTCAGTTCAGTTCAGTTATGTTATGTTCAGTTCAGTTCCAGTTTTAGTTTTAGTTTAGTTCAGTTCAGTTTAATTTAGTTTAGATTCCGTTCAGTTCAGTTCCTTTGTGTTGCGTTGCATTGTGTTGCACTGCGTTACGTTGCGCTGTGTTATATTATGTTGCGTTACATTACTTTGCGTTGTGTTGTTTTAAGTTGCATTACGTTACGTTACATTAGGTTGTGTTTCAGTTCAGCTCAGTTTAGTTCCAGTTTAGTTTACTCTATTTAGTTTAGGTTCGATTCAGTTTCGTTTTGTTTAGTTTCATTTTGGTTTGGTTCTTTTAGGTTCCATTCAGTTCCTTTCTGTTGCTTTTCGTTTCAGTTCAGTTTTGTTTTATTGAACTTCAGATCAGTTCCAGTTCAGTTTCAGTTTCAGTTTAGTTTAAGTTTGGTTTAGTTTTGTTTTGTTTCATTTTTGTTTGGTTAATTTAAGTTGCATTCAGTTCCTATCCATTGTGTTTTGTTTCAGTTCAGTTCCAGTTTCAGTTTAGTTTACTTTAGTTTAAGTTAGATTCAGTTTCATTTAGTTTAGTTTCATTTTTAGTTTGGTTCTTTTAGGTTTCATTCAGTTCCTTTCTGTTGCTTTTTGCTTCAGTTCAATTTCGTTTTATTGAATTTCAGTTCAGTTCCAGTTCAGTTCAGTTCCAGTTTAGTTTAGTTTACTAGTTTAGTTTAGTTTAAGTATGGTTCAGTTGTTTTGTTTCATTTTTGTTTGGTTAATTTAAGTTGCGTTCAGTTTCTATCCATTGTGTTTCGTTTCTGTTCAGTTCCAGTTTTAGTTTAGTTTACTTTAGTTTAGGTTTGATTCAGATTCATTTTGTTTAGTTTCATTTTGGTTCGGTTCATTAAGGTTCGGTTTAGTTCCTTTCTGTAGCTTTTAGTTTGAGTTCAGTTTCATTTAGTTTCCTTTCATTTCATTTCAGTTCCAGATCTAGTTCAGTCCAGTTCCAGTTTACTTTACTCTTGCACACACTCACATACACAGCGGCCAATTTAGCTTATTCAATTTACCTGTACTGCATGTCTTTGTACTGTGGGGGAAACCGGAGCACCCAGAGGAAACCCATGCCAATACAGGGAGAACATGCAAACTCCACACAGAAATGCCAACTGACCCAGCCGCGGCTCAAACCAGCGACCTTCTTGCTGTGAGGCGATTGTGCTACCCACTGCGGCACCGTGCTGCCCCTCAGTACATTTTAGTTTTGTTTAATTTAATTTCAGTTCAGTTCTGTTTCGTTACGTTATGTTTAAAGTACCATGATTTCCACAAAAATATGACAGAGTACATGTGAAAAAATGGTTCTGTAGCAGTTATTATTGATATCTAGTAGATTAATGATTTCTACCGGAGTTATAGCAGCTGAAAATTAATCACTGCAATTAATAAAAATGTATTCGGTTAGAAAACACATACAGTATATTAACTTTTTTTTTTTTTCTTCACACTACTACTATTGTTCCTGTATTTTCCATCAAATAAATTAGCATTAAAGGCTACTTAAAACAAAAAAAAATATTTAATAATTACTTATCCCAATGTTTGATTTAATGTGCACTTTCCTTTATTTACTGTATAGAAAAAAACGTAAAAGCACAACTTTGACAAACCCTTTTAGGATGTTTACAGCTTATCCGTTCTGAACTGTAGGTGCTGATATGGAGATCAGACATGCGTACATTCATGTTTTCAGCACGGATGCTGGTGGGATGCATACCAGAGCGCTCGACTGTATTAAACATCACAGTAGTTGACGCATAATGTCCTCTCTATATTCACCGTGAGGAACTGATGGACTGATAAACACCATCATTTCCACTGGCGTTTGACAAAAGGGCGAGCGCTACACATATACGGCTCATTCACAATTATTATCTCACCCAGCCGTTCATTAGATCAGCCCAAGTGTGTGTGTGTGTGTGTGTGTGTGTGTGTGTGTGTGCGGCCCACTTCCAGTCGAGCTGATAACGGCTGGGAGGGAGACCAGAGGAAGATTAAGACATGACATTGAATTTATGAAGGCCCCTATAATTAATTTCACTTTGCACAGGGAGCCCTTTGATTACAGTCTACCTCTCTTTTTCTCTCTTTTTTTTCGGACAGCTTCATTGAAACGAATGGGGATGCATATTGAATTCAACACATTAACCTTTGGTCTAACCGTGTTATTATAGGACGTCGCAGGCCACCGTGCTTGGCTCGATATTAATTGCCTCTTTGTATACGGGCGACTGCGCTGCGATTGGATGCGCTCAGGCCGATGTACGTACACATGCACGTTGAGCGCTCTTAGGTTTCCGACATCAATATCTGCCTGGAGGCAAATGGATTTGGGGGATTTTTCTTTCAGACAGCTGGGATTCAAATCCTATTTCTGTAATGCGATTTAAAAGCAAATGTGTTTTTTTTTATCTGTTAGCGAGAGCGAAACAAATATGTGATTATTCAACTTAAGCAAACAGCGCACTTGAATTAGAATTAAGTTGATTAAATGACAGGCCAGGCTTTGTGTTACATTTCTCCGCCAAAATCCGAAAGCTCTAATTGGTCGATTGTTTTTTGTTTTTATCTGAAAGCTTCTTAAAAATAGTTTAGTAAAAGAGGCAATGCGAAGTTAAAAAGGTTAGATTTAGGTCACCAGTGTCTAAGGACAATGTTATTTTGACGTCCAATAACGACGTGAAATGACGTTGTTATTTTATTGATTTTAAGTTGTGTTGGAAAGTGGCCAAAATCCAACATCAAGTCAAGATCTTAGACCAACATTATATTTATTCATCAGGTATGGCAACCAAAATCCAACATCTAATAGACAATAACGTCAAGCTGTAACATAATTAGACGTTGATATTTTGGTTGCGTTGGAAAGTAACCAAAGACATTGACGTCTGCCTGAAGTTGGGTTCTGACGTCAACCCGATTTTCATTTCCAAATGAAATGTAACGTTCAACGACGTTGGGATACAATGTCAATCTGACGTCATGTTGACGTCCGGTGCCTGCTGGGAAGTTATCAGTTTGAATCTGTCGCACTGAATACTAAATCCTATTTCTGTAATGCCATTTTAAATCAAATGTGTTTTTTTTTTCTGTTAGCGAGAGCGAAACAAATATGCAATTATTCAACTTAAGCAAACAGTCGGTATTAAATTTAAATTAAGTTGATTAATTGACAGGATGGGCTTTGCGCTACATCTCTCTGGCTTAAAATGACTGTCATGAAACAGTTTTTTTTTTTACAATGAATCAGTTTAAGTTATTGGTTTGAATCTGTTGCACATATAGTCAGTCATATACAAAATCAATCTAAAATCTGCCAAAATTCGAATGCTTTAATTTTTGTTTTTATTTGAAAGCTTCTTTAAAATAGTTTAGAAAAGGAGGCAATGCAAAGTTAAAAATACCTTTACTCCTAATATCCAGAGGGACGAAGAGAGAAATTGGCTTAAAACGAATGTAATGAATTAGTTTTTACAAGGAATCAGTTTAACCCAGCAGACACACGTCCTTAAGACGTTAATATTAGGTTAGATTTAGGTCATCAGTGTCTAAGGACAATGTTATTTTGATGTCCAATAATGACGTGAAATGACATTTGTATTTGGTTGATTTTAGGTTGTGTTGGAAAGTGACCAAAATCCAACGACGAGTCAACATCATAAACCAACGTCATATTGACAACAAATACTGACATTTTTTCGTCAGGTATGACAACCAAAATCCAACGTCTAATAGACAATATAGGCAACATCCACACAACGTCAAGCTGTAACATCATTAGATGTTGATATTTTGGTTGTGTTGTAAAGTATCTAAATTGCAACGTCTGTTTGATGTTGGACATTGACGTCTGCCTGACGTTGGGTTCTGACATCAACCCGATATTTATTTCCAAACAAAATGTAACGTCCCATGACATTGGTATACAACGTTAATCTGACGTCATGTTGACGTCCTGTGACTGCTGGGAAAATATTAGTTTCAATCTGTCGCACTCAATACTGAATCCTATTTCTGTAATGCAATTTTATAGCAAGTTAGTTTTTTTTTCTGTTAGCGAGAGCGAAACAAATATGCGATTATTCAACTTAAGAAAACAGCGCTCTTGAATTAGAATGAAGTTCATTAAATGACAGGTCAGGCTTTGTGTTACATCTCTCCACCAAAATCCGAAAGCTCTAATTGGTGATTGTTTTTTTTTTTTAACCCAACAGACACACGTTATTAGACGTTCATATTAGGTTAGATTAAGGACAATGTTATTTTGATGTCCAATGCCGACGTGAAATGACGTTGATATTTTGTGGATTTTACAGACGTGGCTACTGAGAATGCCCGAGCGAATGAACGTGACCACACGCAATGCTGCAGTACTGCACGGCACAGCACAAAATGATCTAACACAAGAAAGACATAACCAGTAGGGGGCAATTATGCAACATAGTGAACATACTGAACTGATATACTGTAGCAGCACACAGACGGAGAAGCAAAGGCAATTAAATAGGCTAATCATGATTGTCTCATCAATAGTATCATGAGTTTTTTTTTTGTTCGCTAAAAAACTAAATTTTCACGATCTAAAAACTGCCTGCTGGGAAGTTATCAGTTTCAATCTGTCACACTCAATACTGAATCCTATTTCTGTAATGCAAATGTGTTTTTTTTTTCTGTTAGCGAGAGCGAAACAAATATGCGATTATTCAACTTAAGCAAACAGCGCACATGCACTCTGTCAGTTTTAAATTAGAATTAAGTTGATTAAATGACAGGACGGGCTTTGCGTTGCATCTCTCCACCAAAACCTGAAAGCTTTAATTGGTCGATTAGTGTGCAGAATTCCCAGAGTAGATGCCGACGGCTTTGTGATTTCTTTCCAGCGTTGCTTTCATTCCCGCTAACACAACACCAATCTCTCCACCTCTCATTTCACTTTATTAACTTTATGTATTTAATTTCCCATTACATGCAAAAAGGGAGAAAAAAAAGCTCTGAGCTGCCATGATATGGTTTGAACAATGCAGGCGTTAAAAAAAAAGATTTTAATGATGTTCAGTTCCATTAACAATCCTTGAAGATCAGTTTTCTTGTGCGGATATGAACAGAATGTCAGATTAAATACAGCGGGAAGACAATATGATCTCTAATTTTACCCAAGTTGTGAGACTGAAGTGTGAATTTAATGTGATGAGAGAAAAATAGATGCTAAACATGATTTTTGCTGCTTATTTAGAATGATTTTGGGCAGGGGATAACTTAATGTTTTACATTCAATCCACTTAAATTTGTGAAAGAAAATTAAGTTAACTTAATTGATCTATGTTGGGACTACATGAAGAACTTGTGTGAAACCCAGCATTTTCTAAAGTGCAGGCACTAAAATACACTGTAACAAAATGCATGTTTCCACACAATTGATTTGTGTTGGGACAACATGAAGGGATTAAGTTAACATTACTTTTTACAAATTTAAGTGAATTGAACATAAAGCAACAAACTCAAGAATTCTGTTGTTTAAGTGAAGTTTATTTATAAACTAATTTCGCGAGGATCACGTGATTATGATTAAACAGGGCTGGTTCTGCATTAACTATGTATGATCCACCAATCAGACGATTCCTAACCCACTATAAAGAGCCAGGGTTTCTCACTACAGTCATCTTCGATTTGAAGAATCCCCCCTTCCACCCCTACTCCTCCACCTTTCCCTTCATAGGGCAGCATGGTGGCCCAGTGATTAACACTGTTGCCTCACAGCAAGAACGTCACCGGTTCTAGTCCTTTAACTGGCCGGCTGTTGTTTCTGTGCGAAGTTAGCATGTTCTTACCGTGCTCGCGTGGGTTTCCCCCGGGTTCTCCGGTTTCCTCCAACATTCCAAAAACATGCACTACAAGTTAATCGATCAATCTAAATTTAGCACTACAGTCAAACTCTCATCCAGCAGAATATCTCTTCATAGCAATCATTTTCTGTCATCAGCTCTTATCAAAAAGAGGGAGTTCTCGAGATCTACCTGAGCTCAAAGCTCCCCTCTCGCCCTGCAAACGGGAGGGAGCCCAGGGCTCAAGGACCTTTTGAGCTCAGGGCTCTCTTCCGGGACAACATGCCAAACTTGCTTATACACTAATCATATAATATATGAATAGTATAGAATATACAGCATGATGTGTCATTGATAAACAAACGACTCATGAACCAGCTCTGGATCATGAATCGATTTAAAAAAATAAAAACTTGTGAAAGACTTATTCACAATCATAAAGGAACTCTTAAAGCAGGGGTGTCCAAACTCGGTCCTGGAGGGCTGATGTCCTGGAGAGTTTAGCTCCAACACTAATCAAACAAACTTGAACCAGCTAATCTAGCTCTAGATATACTTCCTGGCAGGTGTGTTGAAGCAAGCTGGAGCTAAACTCAGCAGGAGACCGGCCCTCCAGGACCGAGCTTGGACACCCCTGTCTTAAAGGGATACTTCAAGGGATCTGTCATCATATACTCACCCTTCATTTGCTTCATTTGAACCTGAGTTTCTTTATTTTGTTGACCAAAGCTGAAAAACCTGTAGCCCTTGACTTGCATAGTATTTGTTTTATTCCTACTATGGAAGTCAATGGTTACAGGTTTCCAGCATTCTTCAAAACATCTTCTTTTGTGTGTGAATAGTAGAATGACACTCAATCAGGTTTGTGACAAGTAAATGACGAGTAAATGATGACAGAATTTTCAGTTTTGGGTAAACAATCCTTTTAATGCGTACAAAATATATGACTCAACTAGCCTGATCTCACGAGGAAACGTAAGTATTTTACATTTTGTCAGTTAAGTGGCTAATTCGTACGAAATGTACGATTTTAAAAAGGAGGCGTGGCACCTAACCCCACCCCTAACCCCAACCGTCACTGGGTGATGAGCAAATCGTACTAAATTGTATGAATTAGATCGTACAAATTCATACGAATTAGCCACTAAATCAAAAATTTACGAATTGCCGTGAAATTGCGTGAAATTGAAATTAACAGGTTTTTTTTTTTTTTTTTTTAGTTTTTTTTAAAGCTTCTTTAAAATGGTATATAAAAGGAGGTAATACAATGTTAAAAAGACATTTACTCCTAATATCCAAAGGTAGGAGGAAAGAAATTTGCTTAAAATGAATCAGTTTGAGTTATGTGTTTGATTCTGTTGCCCTCAATACTGAATCTTATTTCTACTAATGCTTCACTTGCTTCAAACCTTTATGAGTTTCTTTATTCTTTATTTTTAATCCTCTACCCATTGAGTTCCATAGTAGGAAAAAACAAATACATCTTCTTGTGTGTAAATTGAAAAATTAAACTCAATTGAGTTTGTGACAAGTGAATGACGAGTAAATGAATTTTAATTTTGGGTGAACTATCCCTTTAATGAGTACAAAATATATTACTTAACTCATTAATGTTTTAGTATGGTTAACAGTTTATTAAAGCGTCTTTAAAGCTCCTTTGAAATGGTTTAAAAAAGGAGGGGCAATGCAATGTCAAAAAGACATTTACTCCTAAAATCCAAAGGTAGGAGAGAAAATGGCTTAAAATGATAGTTATGAATCAGTTTTTACATTGAATCAGTTGAATCAGTTAAATCTATTCAATGATTCACTCAATACTGAATCAGTCAGATACAGAATCAGTTTAAAATCATATGATTTGGCTTAGCTTATGTTAACATGCTAAATAAGATTAAGTCATTTTATGTTTGCTAAAATCAATTAACAGATAACACTATTTAACCAACCAATTGAATCTTAAAGGGTAATATTCACCCAAAATGGAAAATTCTCAATCAATCTATCAATCTTGATCAATATAGCGCCTTACTACAACCAAAGTTGACCAAAGTGCTTTACACCAGTAACAACATACCTGCCAACACTCCTGTTTTTCCCGGGAGTGTCCCGTATTTCAGACCCATCTCCTGCCACCCTTGCCACCCACCTGTTTTATTTCTACAGGAAAACTCTCGTAATTTCACCGCCCGGTCCTCAGCTTTTTGGTACAGTCTGTAACGCCCCCCGGGTCGCCAACTTTGGCATAGTATCCGATCACAGCAGCCGCCCGATACCCGCTCCATAGCACAGTTACTAACACCACAGTACAGTTACTAGCCCCGTTCTCAACAGTGTTATTCAGACACCTCAACCCCCGGCCTCCCGGATTTAAATGTTGGCAGGTATGAGTAACTACAAATTAAACAACACTGACATATTGATGACTAATACTGTCGTCATTTTCTCTCCCTTCACTTGATCAAAATCCATTTGAGTTTCCTTCTTCTGCTAAATACAAAAGAAGATATTTTGAAGAAAGAAAAAAAGCTGTAAGCTGACTTACAAAGTATTAGTTTGAGGAAAGCTGAAAACCTGACATCCATACTGTAGTAGAAAATACTATCAAGGTTTCCGCTACATTCCTTCATCCATGGCGGGCCGCCACGCCAAAATTCAGCCCGCCTCGGCTACATTACAACTTCTCATTTAAAACATTTAGTCGTGTTTTTTATAGCGGATTATAATCGCACCAAAACATATTATGCTGCGTTCACACCAGATGCGGAAGAAGCATCAAGCGCGAGTGGTTTACATGTTAAGTCAATGCAAATGCACGAATAGGCATCCTGCTGCGCGATACACGTGAATGGCGCAGTGCGAATGCCACGAATTGCGCGAAACGCGCGAATGGCGCAGACGCGAATTCAGCGTTTTGCGCGTTTGACGAGCTTAAAAATCTGAACTTCAGCAGACATTCGCGCCGCGATAACCAATCAGGAGCTTGCTCTTGTGGGGGCATGATTGTGACGTAGCACCTGTTGTTGGTGTCCGGGGGAAATCCTTCAGCCGACACTGACAACAGTTCATCAAACTGGGCTCGGCTCAGTCAGAAGCACCGCTGAAAGCCTCCGTCATCCAGGTTAAGTTTCTGGAGGAGTTATGAGCTCAAAGAGCTGGTTTTACCTCAGAATGTATCGAGTGGACTCAGACACTGGTCCAAACGTATCGAAGCTGTTTTTCAGCCTTCATAAAGCACATAAACACAGTTATTTTATCAATAAAATCCATGTTAGCCATTTAGCAACGAAGCTACAGTCACCGGGCAGACAGAAGCCCGGCCCATGACGCGAATCCGCACCTGTTCTGAAGTGAATTTGACGCGCGAATGAAGCGGAGTTTGACGCGCGAATGAAGCGGAGTTTGACGCGCGAATGAAGCGGAGTTTGACGCGCGAATGAAGCGAGTAAACTCAAATGTTCACGCGTCTATTTACTCGCGAATAGCGCGATTTAGCTGCGCTCTCCGCATCTGGTGTGAACGCAGCATTAGAGGTAAACAGCGCAAACTTTTCTGTAACCGTAGCAGTGCTGTGCGCTATTTGTTCAACCTTTTAAGGTGACATGCTGACTGACTCTCTGACAGACTGACTGACAGGTGCGTGAGTCCAGCAAACACGGCGTAGCTTTCAGTTAAGATGAACACAGTTTCCATAAGTATACTTTATTGATAAAGGTCAATGGCTCTGCATACAATGACTTTATCTTGCTGGAGTTTATAGCTGTTTTACTTTACTTCAGGACGCGTTAATGTCGGAAAACGCACAAAAACACACTAAATCACGCTTCAGCAGCGCTTACTGGAGAGCGCACAAGAAGATCTGCACTTGAACGTGTAAAATTTAAGTGCGTGCAAGAAGTTCTGTGAACGAACAGAGGAAATCGGCGCGCAAGCCAAGAGATTCGTATGCTCGTATTACATGAATGCTATCTCGACTTGTAATACTTAGTTGGCAGATCTGTGTAAAAAAAGTCCTGCCACCACAGCTGGAAAAAATCCCAGAGGAAACACTGACTATGGTTTTCAGCTTTCCTCAAACTACCTTCTTTCAGTGTTCAACTACTTGAGGCGGATTAAATGGTGAGTAAATGTTCATTTTTGCGTGAACTAATCGATACAATTGATGCAAATTCTTTGGGGGACAACTTAATTCTTTTATGTTCAATTCACCTAAATTTGTGAAAACAATGAAGTGAACTTAATCAATTGTGTTGGGACAACATGAAGAAATTGTATGAAACCCAGCATTTTATATTATAGCCAGAACATTAACGTTATGATGAATTTAGTTTCAATGAGCAACTACAGACATCTTTAAAGAAGCTGAATCCTTGGATGTTTATCAGAGATAAATCCCTGTAAACATACAGTAGTGGAAACATATCCTGCATGACTGAGCTCTCCAGAGAGTGTCAATCCAGTGTTGTTTCTCTGAGATTGCTGGAGAATGAGTGATCTGAGGCTGTGTGGCATATGGAGACCCAACTGTTCAGATCAAGCGTGGCGTCTCGCTGCGCCGGCACCTGACATCTTAAAATGCAACGCTCCCTCCACACTCAATTATATATAATCACAACCACGGACAAAACACTGGGAAAACTGTCAAACACACCTCTCAGATTCACGACACATCGAGCTTCTCTCCGCTCTCCAAGTTTTTTAGCTTGCTTTTTTTTTTCTCAAGGATGCAGGAGAAATGAGTGACAAAACAAAAATGATTCAATTCCACAAAGACCGCCCGCCGTGATTCAGACATTTTCTGAGCACTTCAATTGAAAACTCGCAACAGCGGCGTGCTTTGCGGTGCATTGCAAGGTCTGTACATGTGCTGAATTAAAATGATTTCCTCAGAAAAACGCCAGCGAGATGTGGAGAACACATTGCAGGAGAGCACTGAGGAAATAATGTTAGATTAGATTTGTTGTGTTGATGCGTAAACTGTTGTGTTTGTGTGTTGAAATGTAATGGTGAAATACACATCAAATTAAATTCACGCAAGTAATTTTATTTACATATATGCAAGAAACATGTGTAAAGGAAAAAGTCAAAATATGCACTTAAAAAAACGACTTATTTAAAATGAGCTGAAACAATGCAGTACTTGATTTTTTTGGCGGGAAAACTAACTTAACTGTTATGTTCAATCCACTTAAATTTATTAAATTAATAAGTGAACTTAAATCCTTCACGTTTTCCCAACACAAATCAATTGTGTGGAACCCAGCATTTTTTATAGTGTGGGTGAAATAATGTTCATTATTAAAGGGATAGTTCACCCAAAAACTAAAGTTCTGTCGTCATTTACTCACCCTTTGCTTGTTTCAAACCTTTATGCTTTTCCCCAGCAGACACACAACATCATAAGAATATGGTCGTGCATACATTTAGGTTGTGATGTTGGGTGACCAAAATTCAATGTCTAGCCAGCATCTTATTTGGATGTTTAATAACAACGTTGATATTTGGTTGATTTTAGGTTGTGTTCAATCCAATGTCGAGTCAGCATCTTAAACCAATGTCATGTTGACGTCAAACTGACATCTATTCATCAGATATGGCAACCAAAATCCAACGCCTGAAAGACGTCATAGTGGCAACGTCCAGACATCGTCAAGCTGTAACATTATTAGATGTTGATATTTGGTTGATTTTAGGTTGTGTTCAATCCAATGTCGAGTCAGCATCTTAAACCAATGTCATGTTGACGTCAAATACTGACACTTATTCGTCAGATATGGCAACCAAAATCCAACGTCTGATAGATGTCATAGTGGCAACGTCCAAACATTGTCAAGCTGTAACATTATTAGATGTTGATATCTGGTTGATTTTAGGTTGTGTTCAATCCAATGTTGAGTCAGCATCTTAAACCAATGTCATGTTGACGTCAAACTGACATCTATTCATCAGATATAGCAACCAAAATCCAACGTCTGATAGACATCATAGTGGCAACGTCCAAACATCGTCAAGCTGTAACATCATTAGAAGTTTATATATGTTGTTTTTTAGGTTGTGTTGGAAAGTGACCAAAATCCAATGTCGAGCCAACAGCATAAACCAACGTCATATTGACGTCAAATACTGACACTTATTCATCAGATATGGCAACCAAAATCCAACGTCTGATAGACGTCATAGTGGCAACGTCCACACAACGTCAAGCTGTAACATTATTAGATGTTGATATTTGGTTGATTTTAGGTTGTGTTCAATCCAATGTCGAGTCAGCATCTTAAACCAATGTCATGTTGACATCAAACTGACATCTATTCATCAGATATGGCAACCAAAATCCAACGCCTGATAGACATCATAGTGGCAACGTCCAAACATCGTCAAGCTGTAACATCATTAGAAGTTTATATATGTTGTTTATTAGGTTGTGTTAGAAAGTGACCAAAATCCAATGTCGAGCCAACAGCATAAACCAACGTCATATTGACGTCAAATACTGACACTTATTCATCAGATATGGCAACCAAAATCCAACGTCTGATAGACGTCATAGTGGTAACATCCACACAACGTCAAGCTGTAACATTATTAGATGTTGATATTTGGTTGATTTTAGGTTGTGTTCAATCCAGTGTCGAGTCAGCATCTTAAACCAATGTCATGTTGACGTCAAACTGACATCTATTCATCAGATATAGCAACCAAAATCCAACGTCTGATAGACATCATAGTGGCAACGTCCAAACATCGTCAAGCTGTAACATCATTAGAAGTTTATATATGTTGTTTTTTAGGTTGTGTTGGAAAGTGACCAAAATCCAATGTCGAGCCAACATCATAAACCAACGTCATATTGATGTCAAATACTGACACTTATTCATCAGATATGGCTACCAAAATCCAACGTCTGATAGACGTCATAGTGGCAACGTCCACACATCATCAAGCTGTAACAGTATTAGATGTTAATATTTAGTTGATTTTAGGTTGTGTTGAAAAGTGACCAAAATCCATTGTCGAGCCAACATCTTAATTCAACAACATTTATTTGTCAGGTGTGGCAACCAAAATCCAGCGTCTGATAGATGTCAAGGTGGTAACATCCACACAATGTCAAGCTGTTACATATAATATAATAAATAATAACATACCATTATAATATATAAAAATTCATACAATTGCTTTATGTTCAGTCAACTGATTTTGTAAAAACAATTAAGTTAACTTAATCGGTTTGTGTTGGGACACATGAATGAATTGTGTGACTATGGAGATTAATGGTTACAGATTTTCAGCTTTCAACTTTCATTGAGTTCAAAGAAGCTCATAAAGGTTTAGAACCCCTTAAGGGTGAGTAAACAGTGAGTACATTTTCATTTTTGGGTGAACTATACCTTGAACGGAGTCATTTTATGTGGACACATATGTGAAAATAAAACAATTAATTTATTTAGAAAGACAATATTAAGACATTTCGAAGAATAAATAATACTATCAAACATGTACCATATTATTATTTAAAAAGACAAATCAGTAAAACTTAGTATTCCGAATGAAAGAGGCAACATCCATTTATTCATAAATTTTCTTTTCGACTTAGTCCCTTTATTATTCTGGGGTCGCCACAGCGGAATGAACCGCCAACTTATCCAGTATATGTTTTACGCAGCGGATGCCCTTCCAGCTGCAACCCATCACTGGGAAACATCCATACTATATATATATATATATATATAATAAAAATGTTTTAATTATTTAAATAATTATGTTAAATTTAATTTACATTTTGATCTGATCATCCCCAAAATTCCTACTGTACAGTGAAGTTATTTTTGACATATAAACAACTGTTACACTGCTGAAAAGCAAATGTCTTCTATATAACTCACGGTAAAAAGATGAAACTCCATCATTTTAGACCACAAAAATCAATAATTATGCATAACACATTCCAAAGTATTGGTCAAAACTAAACTTTGAAACCGTGTCATTCATTTAATGACATTTCAGCACATTTCTTATGCAAATTCTAGTAATTATAGTAATGAAATGATCAAGTAAGTATATCTATTTATAAATACAGTGTTTATTTAATTGCATGAAGGTCATTAGAATCCAATCTGATTAATACAAACAAATTAAAGTCACTGATTTGCATATCCGTCATATTAATGAGTATCTGAATGCAGTGATTGTTAGTTTTTTTCTTCATTTTAGTTTTTTTCTTTATTTTAAGAATGAAATGAAACCTAAAATGTGCTCTTGTGTTAAATGTACACTTGTATCTTTACCCTAGTTGAACATAAGTGCCCTTAACATTCCTATATGCAGGTACACCTCGCCCCCCTGATGGAGTCACTGGCTGCCTAGCAACATTCGCCTGGCAACAGTCGCCCCCTCCAGAACCTCACCTGCTGCGATTCTGGCTAAAGCAACACCAGCAGAAAGTGTAATGAAGAGACGAAGCAAACGAGGCTATTTAGGACTAATTACTGAGCCAGACTCTGCTGTGCCACTAATCACCTGACTTACTCAAAAACACAACGAGAAGCGAACAATTAAGAGGCTGAACAAAACTTCATCATGGCACATTTGTGCAGGGATTTAATAGCAAACTTGTCCAGTGATGTGCGTTACAGTCGTAATGACCAGTCATGTGGGATTTTAATAGCCACATAAGCTGATTTTTCGCTTTGATGAATGATCAGACAAGCAGAGCAGATTAAGTTCAGGACCAAAAAAAAAAGATTAAAACTTGACCTAGACTCAGTGTTGGTCTAGAAACATGTCACAAGATTTACATTTTTAAAATATAGCTAACTACACTGCTATTTAAGCAAGCTGATCTCTTTCATCAACACAAAATGAAGCTAATTATTCATTTTATACATCTAAATAATTGTTTACAGTCAATTATATGGTTAAATGAAACACTCAGGATCTCAAAGTGCTAAAGATTAAACTTAATTGTAATTTAACGCAATTAATAAACTGAGAAATCAATCACAATTATATTTAAGCAAACCTTAGCTACAAATAACAGCAATTCATTGTTTAAAAAAAGAATTAAACAAATAAAAATGAGAAAAAATAAACAAGAATGGACTAAACAAAAATTGAACCAAGAATTAAACAAAAATGGATTTAATTAGTAATTAGATAACAACAACAACAATAATAATAATAACAATAATAACAACAACAACAACAACAACAACAATAATAATAATAATAATAATAATAATAACAACAACAACAACAACAATAATACCATTAATAATAATAATAATAATAATAGCAATAATAACAACAACAACAATGATAACATTAATAATAATAATAGTAATAATAATAATAATAATAATAATAATAATAACAATAATAATAATAATAATAATAATAATAATAATAATAACAATAATAATACCAATAATACCAAATAATAACAATAACAACAATAACAAAAATAATAATAATAACAATAACAATAACAATAATAATAATAATAATATTAATTTGGCCAGGATGCCAGGTTGAACCCCTACACTTTTTCAAAGGACACCCTGGAATTTTGAATGACCACAGAGAGTTGGGACCTTGGTTTAACGTCTCATCCAAAAGACAGTGCTCACTGAACAGTATAGAGTCCCCTTCAATATACTGGGCTGATTGGACCCACACAGACGGCAGTTTGAGTGCCCCCTGCTGGTCTCACTAACACCACCTCTTCAAGTTACTTCAAAAGTAAAGTAAGGGATTACTTTTAATTTTCTGGGTAATTTAATAAGAGTTACTTATAAAGTACTCGCCTTAAAATTGTAGATAAATTCAACAGATCTGTATAAATCAATTCACAATTATATTTGTTTATTTAAAAATGTAGCACAGATAAATATCTAATTTTCAACACTTAAATAAGTAGGAGAATAATGTCAATATTTGGTATGTATGAAATATGATTCGAATTGTGTTGATGCATAAGATGTTTAATCATCCATTTGTTCATTTTCCTTCAGCTTACTCTCTTTATATATCAGAGGTCAGACAGCAGAATGAATCGCCAACTATTCCAGCATATGTTTTATGTAAGCGGATGCCCTTTCAGACACAACCCAGTACTGGTAAACACCCATACACTCTCGCATTCACACACACACACACACACACACACACACACACACACACACACACACACACACACACACACACACACACACACACACACACACACACACACACACACACACACACACACACACACACACACACACACTACGGCCAATTTAGTTTATTCACCTATAGCGCATGTCTTTGGACTGTGGGGGAATCTGGAGCACCTGGAGGAAACCCACGCCAACACGGGGAGAACATGCAAACTCCACACAGAAATGCCAACTGACCCAGCCGGGACTCGAGCCAGCGACCTTCTTGCTGTCAGGTGACAGTGCTAACCACTGAGCCACCCTGCCGCCCTACATACAATGTTTAACGTTAATGTATTTTAAAACAATATACTACTAAATAAATAATTTTTGACTCAAATTTAAAGAAATTAAAGATTTTTATTTTATTATTTATGCATTGAGATTTGTAGGGATATTAAGCAGTACTTAACCAGATAATTAAAATACTAATTGAGTAATTCAGTTACTTTTCAGACAAAGACAAATTAGAAAAAGTAGTCAAAATACCAATTGAATTGAGTAATTAGTATCACGTAATTAACTACCTTCTTATACTCTCAGAAATAAAGGTACAGGAGCTGTCACTGGGGCAGTACCTTTTCAAAAGATACATATTTGTAGCTGAAGGGTCCGTAATGGCACCTCAAATGTACTTTTTAGGTATATTTGGGCACTAATATGCACCTTTGAGGTACCACTGTGGACTCTTTGGGTACAAATATGTATCTTATGAAAATGTACTGCCCCAGTGACAGCTCCTGTACCTTCATTTCTGAGAGTGTAGGTAACATACTAAAGACTGTATATCATTCCCTTAAATTAATTTGATTCACAACAATGAATCAAAATTATCCATAGAAACAATTTATGACATTTACATTCAGTTTATTTACTTACTTAGATTGAGTTGTCAAGTTATATTATGTATTATGTGCACAAAACCCACAACTACAATGGAAAAAAATGGCAGTAAACAATTTATATGTGTTGAATTTAAACAAACAAATGTTCTACTTTGTTTGTTTAAATTCAGCCCAAATAAATTGTTTACACCCACTTAACTAAAATACATTTTGTAAATCTAACGAATCATCTTTGAATCATTTTTGTTCAGTGTACTGTCACTGCTACACACACAAAAAATAAGTTGAAACGAATGAACTTTTCTAGTCATCCTAACTTACATCAATCAAACTGACTAAAAATATGAACTTAACTTAAATAATTTAGTTGAAACATGATTATTTTATTAAAATATGTTAAAGCAGCATAAAAATATTTGTTGTCATGACTTTTTGTCTATACATTTTTTTACAGTGGACTTAAGTTAGCAGCATGTTCATTTCTAGATAATAAATCAAAACAATACAAACACAAACACATCAGAGAACACTTTTCTGTACATAGAGGCTGTAAAAAATGTAATATGACAAACCCATCCAACTGAATCTCAGCTGGTGGGCAAAACACATTTACTGTGCAATCACATGCGTGCCAGCGCCGGGCGCCATCGATCGACGATTCGCATCAAACTGTGAACGGATGCGCTGAAAAAAGGTCACACTTCAGGACCGTAATCAATGCGCATTCCGCATTCACCGCTTGTCACATCTTCCTCATGCTGCACAATGATGGACCCCCCTAAAAAATGGCAAAGAAACCTACTATTGTAATCACACCTGTGTGTGAAATCAGCATCAGAGTGGCTCACAGATGAGCACGTGCACTGATGTTAATTGCACTGGTTCTGATGCCAGAACTTTTGGAAAGAGAATGGTAAAGAGCTGAAAAACTCCTGGGGTCCATACCTGACAACCCTTCCTGTTTTATTTTTTTCCTGGGAGTCTCCCGTATTTCTCCCACCACCCTTCCATTTTGTTATTACTCCTGGAAAATTCTCGTAATTAGTATGATACTGCACCACACAACCCCTGGTTGACTCATCAGCCTACTCAACATTGTCCCCTTACACCCCTTTGTCTTAAACTTTGGTACAGTCTATTTATAAAACTACGTATGATTTTGATTTAGCAAAAGCTGCGATTTTAGTGTATGGTGACAAGATCTATAGTAAATCTCCTCCAGAAAGCCAGAGGGCGCTCTCACTCTCGCAAGTAGCACAGAAAAAACTAAAATATGCCTCGACTAAATGCCCTAGGAGTCTCTCATCACCCTCCCATTTTGTTATCACTCCCGGAAAACTCCTGTCAGTCATATGATACAGCACCACCCAACCCCTGGGCGACTCATCAGCCTACTCAACATTGCAACCTCACACCCCCAAGGTCCAACATTTTGGTACAGTCTATTTATAAAACTACTTATCATTGCGATTTAGCAAAAGCTGTCATTGTAGTGTATGTATGGTGTATGGTGACATGATCGGTAGTAAATCTCCTCCAAAAAAGCCAGAGGGCACTTTCAGTCTCGCAAGTAGCAAAGAAAAAAACAAAAATATGCCTCAGGAGTCTCCTGTATTTCTCCTGCCACCCTCCCATTTTGTTATTACTCCGTGAAAACTCACGTAATTCGTATGACGCCACAAACCCCACACCCCGGGCGATTCATCAGCCTACTCAACATTGTCCCTTCACACCCCCCGGTCCTAAATGTTGGTACAGTCTATTTATAAAACTACCTATGATTGTGATTTAGAAAAAGCTGTCATTGTAGTGCATGTATGGTGTATGGTGACATGATCAGAAGATAATGTCCTCCAGAAAGCCGGAGGGCGCTCTCAGTCTCGCAAGTAGCAGAGAAAAAAACAAAAATATGGGAACGGCCCGCGGCTATAGTTATTACAGTGTGCGTGCGTATTAGCTTCGGTGGACAAGCTCGGAACTTTAAACTAGCGCACAGTTGGCAACTTGGCGTAACTTTGTTCAGCAGTTTAGTTTCGTGCGGCAGAACAGAAATGCAGAAATGCGGCTTAGAGAAGCCTTTACGATTAATTAACCGTGACGAATTAAAGCGCAGTTAATAGTGAAATCGGTTAATCGTTGCATCCCTAATATCGATATCAGTGCTTTGTACAAAAAACTATTTCTACAAACATATTCAAATGTATTCGGCTGCTCTCGCCACTGTCAGGTGACTCACGCTCTGTGCAGCTCATGCTGTATTGTACAGACGCACGTCACTTCATAACTACAGCGGCCGTTTTTTGACTGAACTAAATTTATTGTTGATGTCTTGGTCACACTATTTGGAGGGCCAGAACAAATTGCCTCGGGGGCCAGATTCGGCCCGCCAATTGAATAGCCCTGGTTTATGGTGATATGATCAGTAGTAAATCTCCTCCAGAACGCCAGAGGGCGCTCTCACTCTTGCAAGTTGCAGAGAAAAAAACAAAAATATGGTTTGAAAAAAATGTCCCGGGAGTCTCCCATCACCCTCCCATTTTGTTATTACTCCCAAAAAACTCCTGTCAGTCATATGATACAGCACCACCCAACCCCTGGGCGACTCATCAGCCTACTCAACATTGTCCCCTCACACACCCAAGGTCCAACATTTTGGTACAGTCTATTTATAACACCACTTATGATTGTGATTTAGCTAAAGCTGTCATTGTAGTGCATGTATGGTGTATGGTGACATGATCCGTAGTAAATCTCCTCCAGAACGCCAGAGGGCGCTCTCACTCTCGCAAGTTGCAGAGAAAGAAACAAAACATTGCCTTGACCAAATGCCCCGGGAGTCTCCCATATTGTTATTACTCCATGAAAACTCATGAAATTCGTGTGATACCACAAAACCCACCCCCTGGTCGACTCATCAGCCTACTCAGTATGTGTGTGAATGAGTGTGTATGGATGTTTACGAATAATTAAATAGAATGAACTTTTATTAAAGTAATAACCAATATCATTTCTTGAGCCTGAATGCTTTAAACTCTTCTGAAATGCTCGTCGCAAGCCTTAAAAACACATGCAAATGATAAACTTTGTGACTCCACAAAACTGTGATGCTGGTCAACCATAAACCCAACTCGATATTGCATGTCCTGCGGTGTGACTATCGTGAATGCACACACTACGATATCAGTTCTGAAACAATATATTGTGCAGACCTACTCGATCTCACGTTCAGATCTTCTTGAGGTAATAAGAGTGTTCATAATGCAACGACTACGCCAGCTTTGCGGATTAGCAGATGCTTCACTTATTGATTGGTAAAGGCATTAATCAATGGCAGATGGCAGCTTCGCCAACACTGTCTGTCATGAGTGGGGAACAGCTACAAAAAAATGTGTTTACAATGCAACCATCAAAGTGCATGCAGCCATTGATTTATCAAAAGTCTTTGACATCTGGTGGGAAGTTTTTCTGAGAAGTGCCAACTTTTCAAGCTTGTTTCTCAACAGCTCTGCTTTGTTTTTGTGCCTTCCAGAGAGCACATTTAGTGCAAAAACAGGAAAGCGTGCAACACTCTGCAGAAGTGTGTCAGCGACGTGGTAAATGTTGCCTGCTAACCTTCTTTTCCTTCACAAAATCTCTTGGGAACATGATGTAGGATGAATGCTGACCTTTCTTACGTTACCTTCTCAGATGATTCACCTGAGAACATAACTGCAACATACGACTGCTGAGAAAGGAAGAAAATACTATGTGTGCACAGAAATACCAATGTCTCCTTTGTTTGTAAGGATCATTTTCTGAAATGGATGTTGTACCACAACATCTAAAAATATATATTCTCCAACACTAGAAAACTAATAAATAAAAAAAACAGATTATTGGTTGAATTTATTATTAGAACATATGGTCATGGAAAGGATGACTTCTATAAAATCATAAGATCTTATGAGAAATTGTTTCTTTTTTTAGATTTTTTTTTAGAATTGGAGGAGTTATTAATAAAATACTAATGATATATTATTTATCGAGTTATGCGTAATACATATTTACAATACATTTATGTGGAATACATTCATCCCCCTATCAAAAATACTATATATTTTGCCCATTCATCTTTAGAGATGAGCTCCAACTTTTTCAGGTTGGAGGGTTTATTCAGGGTCTCCTTGCCATTAACCTGATCTTTAGCTCCCTCCACAGATTCTCATTTCAGGCCCGTAGCCAGCCTGGTGAAAGAGGTGGTTCTTTTTTTCTCCAAAAGTGGACCTTTTTGCAGTTATACGCCTCATTTTTTATTTAATTCTGTAATTTAAATATTGCATTTTAGTTACATTAAGCAATATTTTTAGCTGAATTAGCTTATCGGATGGTCATCATAACCACACTTTTTTATATACCAAAAATATTTTCTTAAGATTTATAATAAAGAAATGTGAAATAATACTTATTTTTTTAAATAAATATTTATTACATATATCATTACAAAAAATAGGAACTTATTAAAATTTTTAATTTAAAACTGTAGTCGTTTGTATTGTATTGTAGTCTATTGTCATTTATTATGCAAACTACTGGAAAGCACATTCAACTTCCCTTAGACCCCTTTGGTCATTTGAATATTAAATAACCAAATAATAATAATAATAATAATAATAATAATAATAATGTAGAGCTTTACAATTTCTCTAGCCTCTCTTGTACAAAAAGTACATTTGAAAATTCATAAATAACAACAGCCAAATTATATTCAAATCAATTTCAATATGGTCTGCTTTTGGTGCATCACACCCTTTTATTGCTCTTTTTTTGTTTCAAGAATAAGACTTAGAATAAGTTACCTGTAAAATGTTTTCTCTGTTTAATAATAACACAGTAGCGAAAGATGAATTATATCAGATTGTAAAATGAAAATATTTATTAGCATTGGCCAAAACTGATTAGCTGAAGTCTTGCCGAAGCGACAGCCAACAGAGAATTCTGCTTGATCCTAAAGCCTGTCTCAAAAGGTTATTTTCACTATTTATGAAAGCATAGCAGTCAAAATTTGACAAATGAGCTCATGTATGGGACAAATTTTGGACCTTTGTCAGTGAGGGGTGGTTCTTCCGAACCATCCGAACCCCCCCTGGCTACGGGCCTGCATTTGGATTTAGGTCAGGACACTGCCTGGGCCATGGCAAAACAATGTTTTTTGTCTGCTAACCATTTCTTTACCATTTCTTCGTCATAATTTGAATAATTTCAGGCTTGATTTACACAATCATTCATATATATATATATATATATACATACAGTGTTTCCTCTAGGATTTTTTCCAGCTGTGGCGGCAGGCTTTTTTTTTTTACACAGATCTGCCAACTATTTTAAAGACAAATATTACAAGCAGTATCAAGTCGAGATCGCATTCATGTAATACGAGCATACGAATCTCTTTGCTTGCGCGCCGATTTCCTCTGTTCATGCACAAAACGTCTTGCACGCCCTCAAATATACTCTGCTCAAGTGCAGATCTTTATGTGCGCTGTCAAATAAACACTGCTGAAGTGCGATTTAGTGCGTTTTTGTGTGTTTTGCGACATTAATGCGTCCTGAAGTAAAGTGAAACGGCTATAAACTCCAGCAAGATAAAGTCATTGTATGCAGAGCCATCGACCTTTATCAATAAAGTATACTTATATGGAAACTGTGCTCATCTTAACTGAAAGCTACGCCGTGTTTGCTGGCCTCACGCATCACACAGCTGTCAGTCAGTCAGCATGTCACCTTAAAGGGTTGAACAAATAGCGCACAGCACTACGGTTACAGAAAAGTTTGCGCTGTTTAATTCACTTACCTTTCAATATGTTTTGGTGCGATTATAACCCGCTATAAAAAAGCACGACTGAATGTTTTAAATGCGTTGTAATGTAGCCGTGGCAGGATAAATTTTGGTGTGGCGGCCCGCCACGGAAGAATGAATGTAGTGGAAACCTTGTGTATATATATATATATATATATTTATATATATAGCTGAAGTCAAAATTAATAGCCCCCCTGAATAATTAGCCCCCTGTTTATTTTTTTTCCCCAATTTCTGTTTAACGGAGAGCAGATTTTTTCAACACATTTCTAAACATAATAGTTTTAATAACTCATTTCTAATAACTGATTTATTTTATCTTTGCCATGATGACAGTTAAAAATATTTTACTAGACATTTTTCAAGACAGGTTTCTATACAGCTTATAGTGACATTTAAAGGCTTAAAGGTTAATTGGATTAACTAGGCAGGTTAGGGTAATCAGGCAAGTCATTTTATAATTATGGTTTGTTCTGCAGACTATCAAAAATATATATAGCTTAAAAGACTAATAATAAAAGACTAATAATAATAATTTTGACCTTAAAATGGTTTTTAAAAAATTAAAAACTGCTTTTATTCTAGCTGAAATAAAACAAATAAGACTTTCTCCGGAAGAAAAAATATTATCAGACATACTGTGAAAATTTCCTTGCTCTGTTAAACATCATTTGGGAAATATTTAAAAAGGAAAAAAAAAATTAAAAGGGGGGCAAATAATTCTGACTTCAACTGTATATATATATATATATATATATATATATATATATATATATATATATATATATATATATATATATATACACACCCATGCCTAAAATCCATGCCTATTGTTCAAATATTGGTGTCTGTGATGCAACAAGTCTAGAGACTGTTGTTACATGATTTTATAAGAAATTCCCTTGAATGTGTGATATAATTAAAGGGGTCATAAATGAATATTTTCTTAATTCTAATGAGTAGCGGCTTAGACCTGGAAACAGCATTTCATACCTCACGACTTAACAAGCGGATATTATTGTAACATTATATTGGAATTTAAAATAATACAATGAATGATCTTCAACGAGGCCATCTTAAATCACTGTTGAATGGTGGCATTTCCAGTTTCCCATATTCCTTAAAACATTACATTTCATATGGAATGCATCATTAAAAGAAGCTCAAGTCGACCTTGTTTCATGTTTTCACTGGTATTCGTGGAAATCTTTCCGGGATGCTTTACAGTAAGTTTCCCTACAAAGCAGCGCATCAGCAGAAGTAGTTAAAAATGAATTCAGTATTAAACATAAATGTGGGAATTAAAAAGACTTTAGAAGAGCTGCATCAGCAGCGCTGTGAGACGAGTCGAAACAGATTGAGCGAGATCCACTGACTTTTATCTTAACAGTGAATGCCGACGTCAAGACGCGGCACAAATCTTTCAAAAGAAAAAAGCCTGAAGGCATTTCTATGAAGTCATTGAGCCTGTAATGTTGTGTATCTCACACAGAGTACGGCGTCTCACCTCTCATCCACTTTATTAACCTTAATTAGATTTCATTATGAAACAATCACCACCAATTCTCATGGAGCCGCTCACGGGATTAGTATTTTAAACAATCACTGCATTCGCACTTGCATTAGCATTAGAGCTATTCGGGAAGTCAAGCACTGTTGCTCATACTTGAGGTAGGGGATTAAAACAAAACCCATTTGATTGGTTGTGCAACAGACATGAATAATACCTTTGTAGCCAATCTGGGCCTGCCATCCAGAACATCCCAGCAACCTGCTAACAGCCCCTCAGAAAGCCGCACCCTAATGACTTTGTAGCAATTACTATCATTCAAAACACTGTAGAACAACCACAGAAAGACCTTAGTAATCCCACACCCAAGTGTTAACAATGCAAAACATGTTAGCAACATCATAACTACCACATAAAACACCATAGCAACCCCACAGCAATGTATTACGTAAGTATACAGAGGGTTGTTATTGCAGAATAATGCCTGTTGTATTAGACTGTATTGCTTTATTCAGCAAAAGCAATCATCTGGATACACTTTATAGTGATTATTACACACCTACTTGCTACAAAACGTAAACATCAGACACAAAACATTGTTCTGAGTCGTTATAGTTTATTAATTCTTTTAAAGTCAAAGCTGACAGAAACAAAAATGGCTGAATGGAGCATTCACTAACCTATGTACTATTCAGTCACAAGATGGCGCCAAACAGTCAACAACAGCTGTGTGACAGACGAGTATATGGGTGTTAAAGTATTCACTGAAGGTCTTGATGATTTGAAGTACTTGGATGAGTGTGTGTTATTAGTTTCAATGGTTGGGAATAACATACCTTGGAATGTCCCGACTGACCAATCAGAATCAAGTATTCCGATAACAATCGCCTGGATATACTTTATCCGACTTATTACATTGCTACTTCCCACAAAACGTAAGCATTTGACACACGACATTGTTCTGAGTCATAGTAGTTTATTCACTCTTTAATTAAAGGCAAAGCTGACATACAAAAATGGCTGAACGGAGCATACACTAACCTACGTATGATTCAGTCACAAGATGGCGCCAAACAGTCAAAAACACTTGTGTGACAGACAATATGGATGTGAACGTATTCACTGACGGTAGATGATTTGCAGTAGCTGGATGAGCCTTTGCTATTATTTTCAAGGACATATATTTGAGAATAGCATAGCTTAGAATGTTGTAACTGACCAATCAGAATAAAGTCATGTAATAATATGCAATAACAAACGGCCTGGATATACTTTATCTGGCTTACTACATGACTACTTATCACAAAACATAAAAATTAGACACATAACATTCTTCTGAGTCGTAATAGTTTATTAACTCTTTAATTAAACGCAAAGCTGACAGAAACAAAATGGCTGGATGAAGCATACACTAATCTACATATTGTTCAGTCACAAGATGGTGCCAAACAGACAGACACCCTACTGAAAAAAACAGCTTAAACCAGCCTAGGCTGGTTGGGTGGTTTTAGCTGGTTGACCAGCCTGGTTTTAGAGGGGTTTTGGCCACTTCCAGGCTGGTTTCCAGCCATTTCCAGCCTGGTCTTAGCTGGTCAGGCTGGAAAATGGTTAAGCTGGACATAACTGGTTTTGGCTGGGCTCCCAACCTGGCTAGGCTGGTCAAGCTGGTTTTAGCTGGTCATCTCCCAGCCTGACCAGCTAAGACCAGGCTGGAAATGGCTGGAAACCTAAGCCTAGGCTGGTTTAAGCTGTTTTTTTCAGTAGGGCAAACATATAGATGTGAACGTATTCACTGACAGTAGATCACTTGAACTAGCTGGATGAGCCTGTGCTATTATTTTCAACGATAGATATTTTGGGAATAGCATAGCTTAGAATGTTGTGACTGACCAATCAGAATCAAGTATTCCAGACAGTCATGTAATAATAGGAAATAACAATTGCCAGGATATACTTTTTCTGGCTTATTACATGACTACTTACCACAGAACATAAAAATTAGACACTTAACATTGTTCTGAGCCGTAATAGTTTATTAAATATTTAATTAAAGGCAAAACTGACAGAAACAAAAATGGCTGAATGGAGCATACACTAACCTACATATTATTCAGTCACAAGAGGGCACCAAAGTGTCAAAAAAATAAATAAACAAGCACATTGTACACTCTAACAACATGCTTAGCAATATGTTAACCATGCTCACAATCTCCCTATCAACCCTCATAGCAAGGTCATTTTAACCTAGATCAGTGGCGGCCAAACCTGGGCGTGAAATGCCTAACAGCACACAATTTAGATGCCTCTCTCTTGTATAAGATCAAGTGTGTTTCGTACAGAAAATGTACAGAATGTAGAAAACTCCTATACACATGAATTGCAAACCACTGGTCTAGAGTAAGCTAGTAAGCTAATGCTACTAATGTTAACAACTACCATAGCCATCTACAAGCCATTAACACCTGCCCTTTTCACGACCTTATAGCTATCCAATCAGAAAATGGCATGAAGTGACCAGGTGTAAACAGCCTCATTAGGACAGTGACCTCCACCGATCAAAAACAACCAAATAACCACATAGCAACATGCTAACGAACACTCAAGGCACTCAAGAAACAGCTTAGCACCATGCTAAAATCCTGGCCCCACAATAACTTCTCAAGCTAACAAACACTCAAAAACTATTGTAAGAACATCGCAAAGCCCTGGAAAACCTCTTATCATCATAGAAAATAATATAAAACACTAGTTTACTGATGGAATTTGTTTGCTAAGAGGATGAAGTCACTGTGTAAATGTGGAATATTAGCAAACAAATCATTTACTCTCACTCGCTACATATAAGGAGTTATAAACCCGAAGCACATGGACAACATGGCCGCCCGCCTGTGAGATGATTACAAACACAGAACGCTAAACTGAACTTGAGTGACACTGAGAAACAGGAAACCAAGGGACACTAAAATAGCAGATGTTTAGCTTGTGCGTCCACTAACACGTAAACAACCGATCTGGACAAGAATGTTAGCGCCGGAGAGAAGTAGAGAGAGGAAAATGCTGCTACAAGAGAGAGAACTGGGGCAGATTTTATATTCACCCCTCATGGCTGGTGATTGTCCAGCAGCTCTGTTTCCAGCTAGCGTGGAATGTTCGCACTCAGATCTCCCATGAGATTAGCAGACAAACGCAGACTAATTCGCAACACATGCAGTGGTATAAATATAGAACCGCTAATTTAACTAACTTCTATAGGCAGAATCTGGATTTTAGCAAGTCGATCGACTTGGTCTTAGGCTACTTACTCAGCTGACATTTGTCTGCCATGTAAAGCATTCCCACAAGTCGACCTAGTTTTTCCCCGTTTTCAGTTTTTTAAAAGTGTAATTTGTAAGAATTGTCATTAGCCACAGGCAGGGGCGGACTGGCCATTGGGAGCACCAGGACATTTCCCGGTGGCCTGACGGTCAATCTGGCCTGCCGCAACCAACACCCTCCCCGCTAGAGCAACAACAGCCCCGCTGCCAAGGCAACCGCAGTCAGCCAGCCAGCTTCGCTCATGTTTTCACGCGCGTGTCGTGCTGTTGTTCGCGTCCTCGCAGCCGTCTGTCTCTCCCTCCCGCGCGAGCTGCGAGACGGGCGCGTGACAGCGAGCGAGCGAGCGAGCGAGAGAGAGAGAAACATAGAGCGAGCGCGCGCGCGAGGAGAGGAGGCTCGACAGGCGGAGGTGTGTGCAACCAACTTAACTTTCTAGATCGCTTCAGAAGTGGCCTGAATGACAGGCACTTTGGCCCGCGATCCCATCCCCCGAATCCCCCCCCCCCCCCCCCCCAACCCCCCGCTCATCAAATTCTACATTGCTTCGGAAGTGGCCTGACTGACAGTCACTTTGGCCCGGTAGAAAATGCGTTCCCAGTCCGCCCCTGGCCACAGGCTAAAAGTGTTACAGTGGCCGGCAACAGGCACCTTCAGGTTAAATCAAACAAAGATGACAAATCCTAATGGTAAAAACAAACATTAAAGGGCCACGAAACCCCCCTGTCTCAGCAGAGTGTTTTCACACCTCTAGTTTGGAAAAAGTCAGGAAAGTGGGTGTGTCCAGCTCTGTTTAGGTGGGAGTGTCGGGGGAGGGAAAGAGGGAAGGTGCATAAAAATGTTTTTAAAAATGGGAGTGTCCATTTTGGCACGCGCTGATTTTCACAGGCAAAACAAACCCAGGAGGGAAAGACAGTGACTGTGTTCACATGGACATCAGTAATCGAATTATTTGCCAAATTATTAAATGGTGGACTTTAACTGCAGTTTGGCACTTTCACTTTTATTCAGGAACATTTCCTGCATGCCCCCCGTAACAAACGAGATTGATTCGAGGAACTGCTGGAGATCTTTCAGTTCATATTGTAGTGATATTAACGTAATGTAAACTCAGTAACTTAGAAATAATTTTGACTAAGGCATGTCTTTAAACACCGAAAGAGCACTGCTGACGATACAAACTAACTTTGCCATATGAATAAACAAACAAACACCGCTGATCGCACACACTTACCAAATCTGTAGAGACAGGACAATCAACACCAACTGGAGCCGCGTCTTTTTTTAAAGGAGACGAGCGGCAAATCCGCATTTCACTATTTCCAGATACGAAAGCTCTCGGGTAAACAATGATCCATACAAACGTATTTCTGCGGCGTGTCGCGTGCACTGTAATCCACACGTGAGTCCAGCTGCACTTTCATAGCGGGAAATGAAAACAAAACCTTCGTTGCAGCACATTTATTAACACAACACTGACGACTCGTGTCTCCAAACAATTCTTGTTCTTCCACTTGTTTTGGCAACACAATGTGGCGTCTCTCTGTCATCTGAACACTGTAACAGGTAAAAACTTTCTTCGAAGCTATCATGCATATTAAGGGAGTTGCACCGCATACACACCAGAGCGCGCTGATTGGTTTGAGCCAAGTCTTTCTCATGAAGTAATGCTGCACACTCAGAGACGTCACGATGCACTCGCCGGTACAGACATCCAGTCTACACGCTGGAATACGCACAAGGATCTAATCGCCGTGACGCTGTTTCAAACCGGAAGAACGAATTTGCTCGAAAAAACGCAAAAACAACCAATTTTCACTTTTTAGTGAAATAAATTAGTGTCCTAATAGTGTTTATAGCAGCGTGGGACACAAAAATGTGTTTTGGTGTTTAGTGAATCTTTAACACACACTCTTGGCCTTACCGTGCAGGATTTGTACAGTGTTTTTTTTTCTTATTTCATCAATAATCCAGAGTCTCATTTATAAATGTGGCATATACACAAAACGGGGACAAAAATACTTGTACGCCACCTCCCACGCAAAAGTTGACGGAAGAATATGCGCAGCTGTAGATAAACTAAATATGTAACTTAAATATTGATTAAATTGTACCACTTTAAATCTTCTTATGAGCCATACTTATTAATAAATACATTAAAAAACATTCTGGTTAATTTATACGAAGTGTACATTCACTTTTAAGAGGGTTTCTATGCAAATTTTATAAATCTGACCCCTGCTTTTATTTTGAAAAATGTGTACATATAGCAGAATATATCCAACATAGGTTCATTCTGAAAACGTATCCCTATATACATTTCTGGAGATCACTTAAGTAGCCAGAAGTACGTATGGCTGCATTTCGTCTTTAAAATGAATGCTACGGTGCGGTATGACGCTGTTCCTTTTTGCGCTGACCGCTTACATCCGTATGGATGGCTTTCCCGCTGTTACCAGTTTTCCAGTCGCACGACATGTACGGCGGACTTGAGACATAGAGCGGAGTTGACCATGACAACAGGGGGCCAAATAATAAAATAAACAAGTAAATAACAGAGTGAGAATGTGGTAAAATTTGAAAACATGGTAAAAATCAGGCGAGGGTCTTTTCTTTTTCTGGATTGCTTTTTAAAACTGCCAATTGGGTTTAGGGAAAGGGGTGGGTGGGTCAATAGCTGCTTTTGAAAACACTATTGTTTGGGTTTAGGGAAGGAGGAGGGTGAGTCAGTCGATCGGTCAGTCATTAGTCAGTCAGTCGACAGCAGCCTCTAGTGGACTTACGTGAGAACAGCAGGCGCAAATGGCACTCGCGAGAGAAAACGGAGATCTCAAAAAGCGTACACAGCGACCTCTGGTGGATTTGCAAAAACAACAACTGCAAAAAAATATACCTCCTGGGACATATTTGACGCTCTATAAAAATGTATATAGCGGTACGTTTTCAGAATGAGCCTGGGTTGAATATATTGCAGAATTTATATAGACCCACCAGCACTACCACTGCTGCTGTTACTACTAATTAAAGAGTTTTAGCAATTATTATTTTTAGTCAATAATAACAGCAACAAAAACAATAACAACTATTTTAATTATTGTGAATATTATTATTATTATTATTATTATTACTAGTAGTAGTAGTTGTAGTAGAATAACTTATTACTAAGTAGTATTTATCATTAAAAGTACTATAAAGCTATATAATAATAACCATTATTTGTCAATCTTAACTCACAATTCACTAACCCTTTTGATCAGATCTTGTTAAAAGATATAGGCTGTTTTTCGAGTCCACCTGCAGCGAGATTAAGACACGACAAAGCAAACAACAAACCTTAATTGAAACTGCCGTCACCAACTGTTCATAGCATGAAGGCGCAGCCCAAAATAACAGGGCTAATCTGCATGAATATTAATCTGGATTCCTGTGGGAAGCTAATCAAACGCCATTAATCTGCTCTTTGCAAGCGTTTCAAAGGAGACAAACGAGTGTGCTTTCATGCCAGCTGGAGACTACTTGTCACCTGACCCGGTGCAGGACGGCGGCCTGAGACAATAATATCCAGTGATAACCACACATTTCAGGCCACACTAGATCCAGGTTTCCAAGTGGGAGGAACTTATGCCGCAAGTAGTTTGATTATAGCTAGAAGTGTTACATCTGCTGCTAATGAGAATGTGTACATAGAGTAAATTTGGTGATGCAGTACAACAATAAATACAGTTTTTCATTACTGTAAGGGGTAGAGTTATAGACATTCATAAATCTTAACTGGTTACTGGAAGAAGTAGGTTTAGGGTTGGGGTGAGTATGTACATTAATAAAGCATAACAGGTTACTATAAGGGTTATGGTTAGGGTAAACATTCCTAAAACTTAACTGGTTTCTGAAAGAAGTAGGTTTAGGGTTGGGATAGGTCTAGACCAGGGGTTCCCGAACTCTCCAGCTCACGACCCCCAAAATAACAATGCCAGTGACTCGCGACCCCCAATATTTTCTTAAGTGGTTATGAATATATAAACCTTGCACACAACGACACACACATACCAATAGGCCCAAGTATATTTATGGTTTAATTTTGGAGAACGCCACTTGGAGACCTCCATGTTCAGTTGTGGCTTGTATTTATTTTTAAAGTACATGAGTGCCGTAGAGAGTTTTACCTGCTGCCAGATGTTCTGCATCTGACGCTATAGCTGTGTCTTTAATATAATCGAATCACCCCAAGGGTCGCAAAAAAATCAGAAAGGCTGATGGATTTTTATTTGCATGTTGTTTTTTAATATTTATTATTAATATGTTAACAATGTTACTAATGTAACTACTAGTTTGTTCTTCAGTTGGTTATGAATAAAATACGGTCATTCTATTGGTTTAAAAAATATATTTTTGGAAATCGCCAATCGACCCCCACTCATTGTCCCCGGTCATCAGGATCTTAAATCCTTGAAAGATTTTAATATTTAATTATTATTTATATGTATGTTTATAATGTTATACTTTGAATTATGTCATCTTTGCTTCAAATTACAAAAACTAAACAAATTACTGCTTATGTGAGGTGTTTCTAATGCAGCGTTTATGGACGGGACAGTAAATTTAACATTGTTCTCTTCTCTGGCTGCTGAAATTAATTTTTGTTTTGTTTTTTATATGATTTTTTAATTTTATTTTAAATAATATTTAACATTTATTTCATTTTTTTATTTTATTTGTTTATTCATTTAAATGTATTTTTTGTTTTGTTTTATGATTTTTTATTATATTTCATTTTAGATATTTATACTTTATTTTTATTTTGTTTTGTTTTATATAATTTTTATTGTATTTTATTTTATATATTTGTTTATTTTATATATTTTATTTTAGATGTTTTTTATTTTATATAATTTTATTTTATATTTATTTGAAAAATTTATTTGAGATATTTTTATTGTTTTGTTTTATTTATTTTTTGTTTTATTTTGTTTTTAAGATTTTTTTATTTATTTTATCTTAAATAATATTTTATATTTATTTTATTTTATTCATTTTTATTTTATTTTAATTTGTTTAATTAAATTACATTTTTGTTTTGTTTTGTTTTATATGATTTTTATCATGTTTTAATTTATTTTTATTCTACATATTTTGTTTTATATATTTTTAATTTAATCTATCTATCTATCTATCTATCTATCTATCTATCTATCTATCTATCTATCTATCTATCTATCTATCTATCTATCTATCTATCTATCTATCTATCTGTCTATCTATCTATCTATCTATCTATCTATCTATCTATCTATCTATCTATCTATGTTTTGCTCTCTCATTCACTGCGCTTTAAGTTTAACTATGATAACTTCTGCTGATGAGAAACCCAGAAATGTGAAAAGGGTATTACAAACTGTACACTGTTTTTCTGCGTGTATGTCTCTCTCTCTCTCTCTCTCTCTCTCTCTCTCTCTCTCTCTCTCTCTCTCTCTCTCTCTCTCTCTCTCTCTCTCTCATTTTAAGGTCAAAATTATTAGCCCCTTTAAGCTATATTTTTTTCGATAGTCTACAGAACAAACCATCGTTATACAATAACTTGCCTAGTTAACCTAATTAACCTAGTTAAGCCTTTAAATGTCACTTTAAGCTGTATAGAAGTGTCTCAAAAAATATCTACAGTAGTAAAATATTATTTACTGTCATCATGGCAAAGATAAAATAAATCAGTTATTAGAAATGAGTTATTAAAACTATTATGTTTAGAAATGTGTTGAAAAAATCTGCTCTTCGTTAAACAGAAATTGGGGGGAAAAATAAATAAGGGATCTAATAATTCAAGGGGGCTAATAATTCTGACTTCAACTGCTCGCAACCTTGCTCGCAGGATTCTTAAAGTTAGACACACTAGTTAGCGAAGTGCACTAATTTGTATTTTTGGTTTTTAGTTAGTGTAAGTTCAGGGCGCATCAGCGCTGAAGACTTTTTCTTTTAATATTGTTATCTCTTGAAATTATGGGAATATTTTTGCTATATTTCTTTCTTTGATTTTCTAGTGCAACTTTCAGTTTCCTCACCCGTTTGTCTTGATTTTTCAAATTTATTATTATATTATTATTGTTTGTACATATTGTAAATATATGGTTTGTGGGAGCAATAAATCTTTAGCGATGCTTACTTGTTGTTTTTTGTTTCTCTTGCCGCCTTTACCATTCATTTATTCTTTTTGTCATCTCAATGTTACGCCTTTTAATTTCCTAAACATAATTCCATCAAGGGTTGTAACAAGGTTGAACAAACACGAACTAAATATCTCATAAGCTACAGTCATGCGGTTCATTATATTGATCAAAATATCAATAAAACAAAATCAAATTCTGTATTTGTAGTTATTCGTGTACTGTAGGGTTAGGGTTAGTGTGGGGTCTCAATGTAATGGCCTAAAAATATTTGGGTCTATGGGCCTGCAGCTGGATATCTCCACCTGAGACGCACACATGCCATGTCAGTATCCCACCTGCTCAAACGAGAACGAGCACCTGGGAATGTCCCCTCAGCACATGCACAAAGCTGCAGGGTGCAGCACTGAATAGGCACTAACATGAAGGTAAGGATATAGCATCCAGCCCGGCCGCCCCCTGCGGACACCGCTGCAGCGCAGAGAGCACTGGAGTAGGAAATTGAGGCCGCTGCAAGTTCAGCTTTCTTCCGAAAGAGCCCCATTTCATACGACAAGGGGTTTAAGCAATTACTTGTGACAATGGCTGGCATGGCAACCGAGAGAAAGATTGATCTGGACACGAAACAACTGTGTTTGCTTTATTAAAAGTAATTCATCACTCTGCTCGTGTGCAGCGGTGCTACAGGAATGCGTGCGCACGGACATTTGAGACGTTGACATCAAGACATCAGGGATTGGGGACGTACACAAACACACATCTAAAGCTCCGCCGGGTGTTAAAGGAAAACCATCCGAGTGTGCTTGGATCTGGATGCACAGACACGACTGACTCTCAGCTCCAAACTTCCTTGAAATCCACTCGAATTCGCACCATCTGCCAGCTTTCAAGCACTCTCAAGTTCACTACGGCACTCCGGGAACTGCGCAATTAATCAGTCTCGGAGTGGATTTTGGTGCCGCAAAGCTGTAAAATCTGTGTGGAAGATACAGTTCGCAAGGGTCAATGACGATCTTAGTTGTGTTCAACTTTAGAGGAGAAACTAAACAATTATTAATGGCTCTGTTGCTACACAGAAAGAAAAAAAACATGGATGAATTGGTTAACTGAGGTCACTTTTAACTGCAAATCGCGTTTCAAGAGTTCACACTTAAGCTGATGATCAATCAAGCGTAATTGGCATGCTGTCCCAGGAAAGAGCCCTGAGCTCGTATATCCTCGAGCCCGGGGCTCCCTCCAGTTAGAAGAGCGAGAGGGGAGTTCGAGCTCAGGAAGGTCTCGAAAACTCCCCTGCTTGTCGCCGTGTGAGAAGTGTAAACTAAGGTTGTCTTAGGTGATAATTTGGTTTAGTCCATGGTTTAGTATGTTTTTGGACGGTGGGAGGAAACCGGGGAACCCGGGGGGAACCCACGCGAACACGGGGAGACATGCAAACTCCACACAGAAACACCCACCGGCCCAATAGAAGGTTGAACCGGCGGCGTTCTTGCTGTGAGGTAACAGTGCTAGTCACTGGGCCGCCGTGTCGCCCTATAGGAAAAAGGGTGGAAGTAGGGGTGGAAGGGGGGGAACTTCAAGACGAAGATAACTGGAGTGAAATCTCTGGTTATTTATAGTGTGTCCGTAATCATCTAATAGGGCAGATTACGGAGCTAATGAGGTGCCAGTCGTGTTGATCATAAGCACATGATCCTCTCGAAATTAGTTTATAAATAAACCACACTAAGAAGAAATGAGACATTAAGGCAATTTTTAGGCATAACCTTAAGGTAAAACACATTTGCTTTGCTTTTCATCTAATTGTTTATGAGCAAACGTTTAATATTATGAGACAGTCTACACAAATCTTTAATTACAAATCTCTGTGCAATTTGAGACAAAAACATCTTAACTTGCTTCTCATGTAATTGCGTTGTTAATTACCTTCGTACATTTGAACTAAATTAGGTCTCTTGTGAAATTAGATTTTAGCAATAATGAATTTACTTTTTATCAATAGGAAAATCAGTATTCTTCCTGCGTTTGCGTGGGATTCCTCCGGGTGCTCCGGTTTCCCCCACAGTCCAAAGACATGCGGTACAGGTGAATTGGGTAGGCTAAATTGTCCGTAGTGTATGTGTGTGAATGAGTGTGTATGGATGTTTCCCAGAGATGGGTTGCAGCTGGAAGGGCGTCCGCTGCGTACAATATGTGCTGGATAAGTTGGCCATTCATTCCGCTGTGGCGACCCCGGATTAATAAAGGGACTAAGCTGAAAAGAAAACGAATGAACGAATTAATGCATGAAAATCAGTAACTTTACTTGAAGGGGGAGTTCATAAGACTGTCGTGTAACAATATAGACATTATTTCATGCAGGCTTTTGACAACTGTCATTAAGGCCGTACTAACACTTTGTACAGTTGCCTTGAATCGGGCCAAAGCACGCTTGTCCCCCCTCCTGTCTCCCCCGACGGCCCGCGCTCACATTACATTCGGGCCTGGGCACGCTTACGTCATCGATGATGCGCTCCTCTGTATGCGCTCTCGCTCAGCACAGTGGAGATTTCTTTAGTTATATCGTTTAAGTCGTTTGATATGCGGCGACACGCAGTCTAATATTTCACCGAATTAGGAATTAGGAAGTTTGCTGAAGGCGCAGCTGTCGTGCAGTGAGGGGTTTGCGTCTTTAATTATCTACGACAGTTTGCGTTCATTGAACAGTACGAATGATTAATTAATCCATATGAAACAGTCCCTTAAAAAGTCACGTCTCGCTTTCAGTTTCGGGCTCAGGCACGCTTGCACTCACACTGTAAGCGTATCGCGCCTGAGCCCAAGTGAACCACGCTCTGGCGCACCTCTTCCAACCGGGCCAGGGCCGCCCAAGTGTACCGTGCCTGAGCCCAATTCAGAGCACACACTTCTCAAACGATCCAGGAAACGGGCCTGGGCACGGTTCGGATAGCATAGTGTGAGTAAGCCCTAAGTGTCCTTAATTCAGTTATGTCATTCAAATACTATCACGATACTTCTGACAACCCTAGCTTATGAAAATAAGCGTCAATACTGAGCCATGATAATACGCCTATGTCAATCACTCTGGTGGGCGGGGAAACTTTACTGCTACATCACAGTGCAGTCGGCCTCTACATTTCTGGGATTTGGATCCTGATTTAACATTAGAAAATAAAATAAAAAAAACGTTATGTGTTTAAACCACTCTAATACGGCTGTACACATGTTGCATCCAAAGGTTGATTTGCATGATAGGTGCACTTTAATTGGAATGCTGTTCACGAATCTTGACATATTTGAGTAATATCTTGAGAAATTCAACATGAAACATAATGATTTGTTCTGCATTTAAAGAAATTATATCACATTAGCACTTATTTCAGTCCTTTGGACAGCAAAAACTAATAGGCAAATAGAATGTTAGCGGGAAATGGACATTAAATTTCAGTACCGATTGGTACCAAATTTGACACTTCTGACAACCCAAGTTGGAACAGATCTTTTAATCCCAGTTTCTTAGCAAATCCTGTCCTGTGGACATGAAAATAAGCATCAATACTGAGACATGATAAGACGCGCATGTCAATCAATCTAGTGGGCGGGGAAAACTTCACTACTACATCACAATGCGGTTGGCCTCAAAATTTCTGGGATTTGATTTAACATTAGAAAGAAAAAAAATCGTTATGTGTTTAAACCACTCTAATACTGTACACATGTAGCATCCAAAGGTTGATTTTGCATGATAGATGCACTTTAATTAGATTGCTGTTTATGAATCTTGTGTAAAATCTTGAGAAATTCAACGAGACATAATGAGGTTACTTTTAAGAAATGTCGATTTGTTCTGCATTTAAATAAATTAGCACTTATTTATGTCCTTTGGGCAGCAGAAACTAATTGACAAATAGGCTCAAATGTTAGCAGGAAATGGACATTTTAAAATTCAGTACTAATTGATACCACATTTGATACTTCTGACAACCCTAGTTGGAACCCTAGTATGCAAATCCAGTCATGTGGACATGATAATAAGCGTCAATACTGAGACATGATAATATGCGGATGTCAATCGATCAGGTGGGCAGGGAAAACTTCACTGCTGCATCACGGTGCAGTCAGCCTCAAAATTTCTGGCATTTGGATCCTGATTTAACATTAGAAATTTAAAAAAAAAAAGTACTTTCTGTGTTTAAACCACCCTAAAGCCTCATTAACAATACAAACGACTTGCAGCAGCGA
>LR812528.1:5016768-5421768 GCA_903798195.1 Danio kyathit | reverse complement strand
AAATTAAATTAAATTAAATTAAATTAAAGGGCAAAAACCAAAATAAAAATAAAATAAAATAAAATAAAATAAAATAAAATAAAAATATTGCTGAAGGTCACTGCTGCTAGACAAACCCCAAACCACCCATCACTCTGCCAGCCCTCTCCATCTGCACTGATGACCAGCAGGGAACTAAAAGTGATTTGCCACTGATTTGCCATCACTGCAAGTGAAGAAAAGACACTCATAAAGACCCTCATTAAGAGTACTTTTACATTCACCACAATACACAGACTCTGACGTAAAAACGCATCTGTTTTCAGCTTGCTCCATTTACCCGAGCCCAAACACCCAATTTACAACTGGCTCCGAATCAGCAAATGTTTGTTCGTCCATTATGGGTCAATTGAGCACACAGTGGCGTCTTCGCAATCTGCAGACAGCACGCAATTTACAAGAGTTTTCTAATGACCTTGATCATTGCAAAAAAACATCTGTGTGATCAAAATCCTCCTTTAGATGTAAATGCTGGAGTTCCCCTTATGATAATGTACCTCCAGCACCTCCCGTCTGTGCTAAAATAAAATAAAATAAAATAAAATAAAATAAAATAAAAAATAAAATAAAAAATGAAATGAATGAATAAAAATAAATAAATAAATAAATAAAATAAAATAAAATAAACAATAAAATAAAATAATACAATAAAATAATAAAATAAACAAAATTAAATAAAAAAATTAATAAAATGAAAAAAAAAACAAAATAAAATAAAATAAAATAAAATAATAATAAAATAAAATGCTGAAGATCACGGCTGCTACACATCTAAAAAAAAGTAAATAAAATAAAATAAAATAAAATAAATAAATAAAATAAAATGCTGAAGATCACGGCTGCTAAACATACCAAAAATCACAATAAAATAAAATAAAATAATATAAAAAATAAATAAATAAATAATAATAATAAAATATAATATAATAAAATAAAATGCTGAAGATTACGGCTGATACACATACCA
The DNA here is from genome assembly GCA_903798195.1 of Danio kyathit. NCBI lineage: Eukaryota > Metazoa > Chordata > Actinopteri > Cypriniformes > Danionidae > Danio > Danio kyathit. Next base: position 5,420,762 of record LR812528.1, on the reverse strand, counting down.
AAAACCACAACAAAAAATAAATAAATAATAATAATAATAATAAAAAAATAAAATAATAATAAAATAAAATGCTGAAGATTACAGCTGCTACACATACCAAAAACCACAATAAAATAATATAAAATGAAATAAAAATAATAATAATAAAATAAAATAATAATAATAAATTAAAATAAAATAAAATAAAATGCTGAAGATTATGACTGCTACACATACCAAAAACCACAATAAAATAAAATAAAATAAAATAAAATAAAATAATATAAAATAATATAAAATAAAATAATATGCTGAAGATTACGGCTGCTGCACATACCAAAATTTTTTTTAAATAAATAAATAAATAAAATAAAATGCTGAATATCACGGCTGCTACATATACCAAAAACCACAATAAAATAAAATTAAAAAATTGTCCTTTGGGAAGCAGAAACTAGTAGGTTCAAATGTTAGCAGGAAATTGAGGTTTTTAAAACTTGGTTACCAAACCAATACTTTTGATAACCTTATTCGAAACAGATCTTTTATTCCCAGTTTCTTTGCAAATCCTGTCATGTGGGATTTGGATCCTGATTTAACAAAAAATAATAAATTACTTTGTGTTTAAACCACTGTAATATGGCTGTGTACACATAATACTACACACACACTTTCCAAAGGTTGATTTTGCATGATATGTGCCCTTTAATTGGATTACTGTTTATGAATCTTGAATAAAATCTTCAACATGAGACTTTACAAGTGTCCTTGATCATCGCAAACAAAAGAAAAACATCTGTGTGATCAAAATCCCCCTTTAGATGTAAAAGCTGGAGTTCCCCTTATGATAATGTACCTCCAGCAGTCTTATCTGTGCCAAAAAAGTGCATTGTCTGCGATATAACTTAAAAAAAAAAACTGGGAGCCTCTCTTTCAGAAGCAGATGACAGATACAGATAGCAAGACTCCATTAATGCTCCAGTTTTTGCTGGTGTGATTTTTCTGAGCGCCGGCCTCCGGGGCTGACAAGAACTCCATTCAAAAAGAGTCTTTGTGGCTGAACTCAGATGAGAAGCGAACGCCAACAACACAGCGAGGCTCTGCTGATGTCAGCACGCGGGACGCTTCCGCAGACGCTAATGAAACGTGGTTTTTTTTCCCTGTCGTTTTGCATGCGGAGCGGCCCGTCAGATCCTAATTATTGCCGCGCTCGAGGTAGGAGCCTGATAACGCTTCGCTCCCTAATTGAAATCAAACCATCCCTCTAGGGAGCACTGATGAGGGATCATCGGGGTGCCGGCGCACTCCTGCCCGGCCCGACATAAGAGCCAGGCTGACTTCAAACACAGACAGGAAGCTGAAATTAAACCTGCGAATAAAAGAAGTATCGCTGAACTTTTTTGTGTGAAAACAGACCCAAGTGTGGTTCACGTCTGAAGTCAGGGCGGGTGTGACTATTTTATCATTTCTTTGATTATGTGATGAAGTGAATATTAGCAGTCTGGGTCAAAAAGCAGCTTTGATTTCTAGGGAAGCAGTTTTTTTATGGCTGTAATTTAATGATACAGGGGAAAAAAAAATACTACTTGGACTCTCTAAGCCCTTTCATACACCTAGCGCAATAAGATGCAAGACGTGTTTGGTGCGATTTGTTGCTATTTTCAGACCAGCGCAAGCCTAACTTTTTTGCACCACGTTGTTTAAATAGCAAATCCATTTGCATCACTTTGTGGACTCATGGGTGTGCTGGTCTGAAATAGAGATGTGTTAACCAAGGCTCATTCTGAAAATGTACCTCTATATACGTTTCTGGAGGCCGCGAAATACATCCTAGGAGGTACGTATTTTTGCAGTTTTTGTTTTCGCGAATTCACGAGAGGCCACTGTGTGCGCTTTTTCATATCTTGAATATCTCTCACGAGCGCCATTCGCGCCTGCTGTTCTCACGTAAACCCACCAGAGGCCGCTGTTGACTGACTGTATGACTGACTGACTGACTGACTGACCGAATCCACAAGAGACCGCTGTGTACGCTTTTTCATATCTCGAATTTCTCTCGCGAGTGCCGTTCGCGCCTGCTGTTCTCACGTAAACCCACCGGAGGCCGCTGCTGACTGACTGACTGACTGACTGACTGACTGACTGACTGACTGACCGACCAATCAACTGACCCACCCTCCTCCTTCGCTAAACCCAACCAATTTTATTGATTGACCCGAACACCCACTTCCCTAAACCCAAGCAACAACTTTCAAAAGCAATCCAGAAAAAGAAAAGCCCTCGTCTAATTTTTACCACGTTTTCAGATTTTACCACATTCTCACCCTGTTTTTTACTTGTTTATTTTATTTTTTTGGATTTTGTTTTTGTCTTACTTGCTTTCTGGAACCGTTCTTCACCGGACTTGAACACTGTTGTCGTGGTCAACTCCTCTCTGCGTCTCAAGTCCGCCGAAGTACATGACGAGCTAACGGAGGTAAAAATTAAAATAAGATAAAATAAAATATAATATAATAAAAAATAAAATAAAATGCTAAAGATCACGGCTGCTTTTATTTTATCTTGTTTTAATTTTTGGTAAGTGTATCATGTTAGCCCGTTAGCTCGTCAGGTACATCGGCGGACTTGAGACGCAGAGAGGAGTTGACCACGACGACAGGGTTCAAGTCCGGTGAAGAACGGTTTCAGAAAGGACAGGTAAGACAAAAACAGAATCCAAAAAATAAAATAAACAAGTAAATAACAGGGTGAGAATGTGGTAAAATCTGAAAACGTGGTAAAAATCAGACGAGGGCTTTTCTTTTTCTGGATTGCTTTTGAAAGTTGTTGGTTGGGTTTAGGGAAGTGGGTGGGCGGGTCAATCGATAAAATTGGTTGGTATTAGGGAAGGAGAAGGGTGGGTCAGTCAGTCAGTCATTCAATCAAACAGTAAGTCAACAGCGGCCTCTGGTGGGTTTACGTGAGAACAGCAGGACGTACATGACGAGCTAACGGCACAAACTGGTTGCAGCGAGAAAGTCGTCTACACGGAGATCAGTCAGCTGGTAAGTGCGAAAAGAAACGGCGTCATACCGCTTCGTAGAATTCGTTTAAAAAATGAAATGCAGCCATATGTATCTCTGGGTACATAATTCGCTGTCTCCAGAAATGTATATAGGACTACATTTTCAGATTGAGCCTGTGTTGGTTAAGGCACATTGCTGGCGCGTTGCTATTTTGAAGAACTGAAATAGACCGCATCATTGACCAACTAAAAGCAGGTCTAAAGTCCAGCGCAGAGCCCGTTAGTTATGCAGGTCTAAACACTTACACATTGCTTAATACACACAGGATCTACAGCAATACACAAATATCTTTACATATGAAAAAATTTAAAGGATTAAAATGTTACAAAAAATTTTATTTTCTACATAAAATGCACACACTATACACCAAACGCCATTAGGTAGTTTATTGTGAACTACAGGTAAATATTCAAGTGTTTAAGTTCACGTCATCACTTCTATTCGCTGTGCCTGTCAGTCATTCAAATTTATTCACAATTCAAACTTCGCACCGCGTTCATTATGATCAGTCAACATGAAACTAATTAATTATCACTAACATAATCATTTACTTATCAAAATACATCCCTGTAAAGCCTGGTTTATACTTCTGCTTCAAGTGATCGGCGTGACCCATGGCACAAGCCTCGCGCGTAGCCATGCATTTATACTTCTGCGCGCTGTTTCTGTTTCTCTGTAATACACTTCCAAAACGCTAGCTGGCAGTAGGTGTTTATGTTTCTCTGTGTCGAGTTTCTTCCCTGGTGTTTTGTTTTCTGAACACTTCCTTAATGTACAAGTGGCTAAAATTCGCTCATTTTTTGAGGCGGGAACCGGCGGATCTGCAACAACTTTAATCATAAGGTAAACGCAAAACAACAACAGTCTCCATCCGGATCTCCTTCACGGGACTCCACACTTGTAAACACTCGCTGCATCGGGCGCGCGGCTCTCACCTCCGCCCACCCTCATCAGCGCTACCAAGCCGACCAATTACAAAGCTTGCGCTACGCATAGGCACTACATTTTTTGAGAGGTGCGCGACAATGTCACTGACGGCCACGATGAGGGGCTATGCATCCACGCGTAGGCTGCGCCGTAGCATACGCGTACGCTTGACGCAGAAGTATAAATCAGCCTTAAATTTCATTAGTGTGAAAAGGAACAAAAGTTGTCGAAGTCACACTGCCCCCTTATGTTCATTTTACCTAAAAACTGCAGTCAAACTTATGCTGAAGTACACTTCAGCAGCTTCACAAAAGAATGTAGGCTGAAGCACATATTTCCAATGAGCCTGTGTTGGTTTTATAAAAGCAATAAGGTGCCCGAAACCATTGAGAAGCAGAGCTGTAATAGTTCTTTTAGAAAGAGTTGAGGTCACGTCCATAATCGAGCTGCAAAGCTAATTCACTGGCGACGCCGCAGATTGTCGTTTCGTCACCCATGCAGTCTGATAATCCACTTTTGAAGCCAATGAGCACCCAATAAAGACTCATCAGGGCAGATGTGCCACCAAGATATAGAAACACATGAGCTCATTTTATGATTTAACACCGTTAGTGACTAACCTATCACCCAATCGGCGCCAGGACACTGACAGCTTTTAGAGTAAATCAAGCGACGAGTAGGTCATGTGGTCAGTTTCTCTGGCACATCATCGTAAAATCTGAACATCAGCCAAATTCAGAGACTCCTGCCGTGCTGTTGTTATGATATCACAACATTTCCTGAAGGGATAAATCATAATCAGGATTTAGTGGGCAAATAATGACAACATAAATCCACCGGACTAGCTATTATTTACAATCATGCCCATTGTAGTTGTTTTAACGCCATAACAGACATATATTTCACAAAGCACGTCACCTGGATCACTTTGCTTTATTATCAGATTAATAACCAAGTTCAAACATGTCTCGTAAATGAAATTAAATTGGCTGTCATACCAACAAGTCCTACGTAGGGGTGTGCAATATGACGATATACAGTTGAAGTCAGAAATATTAGCCCCCTTTTGATTATTTTTTTCTTTTTTAAATATTTCCCAAATGATGTTTAACAGAGCAAGGAAATTTTCACAGTATGGCTGATAATATTTTTTCTTCTGGAGAAAGTCTTATTTGTTTTATTTCGGCTAGAATAAAAGCAGTTTTTAATATTTTAAAAAACATTTTAAGGTCAAAATTATTAGCCACTTTAAGCTATATATTTTTTTTTTCGATAGTCTACAGAACAAACCATCGTTATACAATAACTTGCCAAATTACCCTAACCTGCCTAGTTAACCTAAGTTAAGCCTTTAAATGTGACTTTAAGCTGTATAGAAGTGTCTTGAAAAATATCTAGTAAAATATTATTTACTGTCATCATGGCAAAGATAAAATAAATCAGTTATTAGAAATGAGTTATTAAAACTATTATGTTTAGAAATGTTGAAAATATCTTCTCTCCGTTAAACAGAAATTGGGGAAAAAATAAACAGAGGGGCTAATAATTCTGACTTCATTTGTATATCGTATAGACAAAATAAAAATAAAAAATCTCTTAATTAAAATTTTACATTTATAATTTATTACGTGGTGGCAAAGTACATTTACTGTTATACTCATAATTTATAAGAGCGCAACATTACGAGATGATGAAGATGCAGACAGAAACCATTATGAAAGTACAATGTTTACTAGGGATGCTCCGATCGATCGGCCAGAGATCGGTATCGGCCGATAATCACATTTTATGACTCGATCGGTACTCGCCAATCTGGCCGATCTCATGAACCGATCACAGGTGTCTGTTTACGAGTTTATATGCAGAGGAACCAGACATGCTAGTTGGAGAGCAAAATATTGGAATGGTCTTGCATGTGTTTAGACCTTTTTACATATATAAGAACTGAGCGTTCTGTGTTTTTGACAATATTGCCAGTTCACTAAAACCTGGCTGAAATACAATTAAAAACGTAAAAAAAAATGTTTTAATTGAATATTTCATAATATACCTTTTTGTAATATACTTACTGCAATAAACAAATATATATTTATAGATGTGCAGTTTAACATCTTATGCATCAAATATGTACTTTTTCTTGATTGAGACATGTCGAATTCATCTTCAATCATTTGCAATGTTTTCAAATTGCTTTGTTAGTTGTTTTTCTTACCATTTTTTTGTATCTGTTTTATCTATTATTTTCTGTAAAGTTGCTTCTGACCATGACATGTCCACACTAAATGGTTATAAGAGACATGTTTGAGGGATTATATGCAACATTCTTCATTTATTCTCTGAGGTGTAAGGCAAGATCTCCACTTAATTATCATACTTAGGGGGAAAATGTGCTCCATGTATTATAAAGCTTGAAGCATCAGAATCGGTACTCAGTATTGGCCGATCACCATCACAAAGAATCGGTACTTGGTATCGGCTGCAAAAATCCTGATCGGAGCATCACCAATGTTTACATTTAGAATTTTTTATTATTATAAATTTTTGACTAAAAACTTTATTTTTGAGCATAACTATTAATTGATTGAATTTACAGAAACGGTACTATATCGTGATATATATCATTATCAGGATATGAAATGACTTATATCATAATACGAGATTTAAGAATACTTCTTTTAGCACTTTCCAGAGTTCTTCTTAATGTTTAGAGTGTCTTATCTTTCTTTTTATGTCCAGATGATCTCATAAAGCCTCTATAATATTCAGGTCTGGACCCTGTTGAGGCCATTTCATGACTGTCTGTGTTTCATCAGCTGTTTTCCTTCTCCAAATAGGATTTCACTGCAATTAGCGGATCATTATCATGCTGAAAATGAAAACTATTACCACTAAAGTCCTTTCCAGAAGGAGCGACATAATGAATTAAAACCTATCTGTACTTTTTAGCATTCACAATTCTATTGATTCAGATAATATTGCTAACAACACTGCTACAAATGCAGCTCAAACCAGGACAAACAGCTTCACCTCCAATGTCTTAAACAAATAAACCAAAATAATTCAAACTCTAACCTAATTCCTATCCTAACAAATAATACATCAGCTGAAAGATAACTTATTCACCTGTATAAATCTCAGTTAAATATAAATGTATATATAAAAGTTTTACACAGTACTGTATAGCCAGAAAATAGTCCTAACTGGCAGAAAATAGTCTTCTTAAAACTAAAAGTTGTCAATAAATCAAACTTAAATAAAATCAACGTTGTTATAACATCCAAAACAACATATTTATTCCTCGTTATAACAAATGATATCTCTAAAATCGACATCTATTATTCGCCAGCAGCATTAAACTAACTCTAGAACAGTATATTGTGCTTACGAACACTCAAAGAAAAGCAGTAGAGTGAAAAGCTGACCCCTGAACAAGCTGCAGGTTTAACAAGCTTTCTAAAAGTGTCACAGGCAGAAGAGAATGACCTTTACGCGTCCCTCACCTGACACATTCTCGCTAATTTTCCTCATCAGAAAGACAAAAGCGCACCGAGCGACCTGAAAACACGCTCAACGCGTATTGACGTTCTGCAGGGGGACTTCAGATTAATTACAGCACCCAGCTGGACACGCGACCCGCTCCCGACAGAAGATGAAATGTGCCAAGCCAGACATCGCCAGGCTTTCCGGACCATCACCGGTGTGTGTGGCAGACTGCAAATGAAGGCCAAAACTGGCATTTCCTTTTATTCGCACTATTAACGCACATGCTCATTAAATACAATGACTGAATCACATTTTTTCGAGTTTTACACACACACTGAGAGAGAGAGAGAGAGAGAGAGAGAGAGAGAGAGAGAGAGAGATTTACCGAATAGCAAAAGCAATAAAATGGCAAAAACTGTATTGCTGACATATGTACTGTATACATTTGCTTATTAAAATAAAATAAATAAAAATGAATTAAATTTATTTAAATAAGAAATAAAAGCAGTTAGATAAAAACAGCACAATTGTAAAATATTCTAACAATTTAAAAAACTAATTTTCTTATGAAATATTATTATTATTTATATTGAATATATATGAATATATTATTACTTTCAAATTTTGTGTTTATTTCTGTGATTTAAAGCTGATTTTTTAACATTATTATCATCACATTGTCCTTAAAAAACATTCTAATATAAAGAAAAATGAGTTTCTTTTTAAAACATTAAAAATATATTACCGATCTCAAACTTTAGCAATAGTTTATAAATTAAACGTTTAATATTATAAATTATAAAAATATTCATATTCATAAAATATTATACATTTAAAGTGTTTATTAAACACACCAACACACACATATCATACATCATTAAAAAGCAACTCTAAACTAAAAAGCTTTGTAGTCACTGAATACAAACCTAACAGATCACTCAGATCTCTAGGATCATATAAACTAGAAATTCCAAGAGTTCAGTCAAAGCAGGGTGAATCGGCATTCAGCCACTACGCCCCTCGCTGCTGGAATCAGCTTCCAGAAATGATCAGATGTGCTCCAACATTAGGCACATTCAAATCCAGACTGAAAACACATCTGTTTAGCTGTGCCTTTACTGAATGAGCACTGTGCTACGTCCGACAGATCACACTATTATGTTTTCTTCTTCTTTTTAAATCTTTTACAACCTGTTTTAACATATTTTATCTGTTTTTATCTGTTTTTTATTATCTGTTTTTATTTTATTTATTTTTCTCACACTTGTCTTTTTTTATTCCTGTTTATGTAAAGCACTTTGAATTGCCACTGTGTATGAAATGTGCTATATAAATAAACTTGCCTTGCCTTGCCTTGCCTTAGTAGTAGGAATTATAAAAATACACAAACAAAAATAATCCAAAGGAAATAAAGATTAAAGAAGTCAAACATTAAAGAAATCAAACAAATGACCAAAATGCTCAGTCATTATGTTAAGTCCAAACTTCCTGTTTTAATAGGAAATACATCAACACATGAAAGAAAAACTATTTGACAAAGCATAATTGTAAACCACCTTAATTGAGTACAACTAGCTCATAACCAAGTCCTTATGCAATGTTATCTCCTCGTAAACCACATAAACAAGTACAAACATTTTGAATGTTTGACCCCATTAGGGTTAGTTACTATTTTAAGCATTTTTAATTGCAAGAACACAAATAAAACCACCTTAATTGAGTACAACTAGCTCATAACCAAGTCATTATACAATTTAATGTCCTCATAAACAACATAAACAAGTACAAACGTTTTGAATGTCAAAAGACCCCGTTAGCGCTAGGTTGGGGTTAGTTACTATTTTAAAGCATTTTTAATTACACGGACACAAGACGTCCTCGTAGACAACCTTAATTGAATACAATTAGCTCAAAATCATGTCATTATACAATGTCATGTCCTCATAAGCCACATAAAAAAGTACAAACATTTTCAATGTCAAAAGATCCCGTTAGCGCTGGGGTTAGTTACTGTTTCTAAGCATTTTTAATTGAAAGAATACAAGATGTCCCCGTAAACCACATTAATCGGGTACAGTTAGCTCATAACCATGTCATTATACAATTTAATGTCCTCGTAAACCACATAAACAAGTACAAACAATTTGAATGTTAAAAGACCCCGTTAGCGCTAGGCTAGGCTTAGTTACTGTTTTTAAACATTTTTAATTACAAGAACACAATACGTCCTCTTAAAACCACCTTAATTTAGTACAACTAGCTCATAACCAAGTCCTTATACAATGTTATGTCCTCGTAAACCACATAAACAAGTACAAACATTTTGAATGTTTGACCCCGTTAGGGTTAGGGTTAGTTACTATTTTAAGCATTTTTAATTGCAAGAACACAAGACGTCCTTGTAAAACCACCTTAATTGAGTACAACTAGCTCATAACCAAGTCATTATACAATTTAATGTCCTCATAAACAACATAAACAAGTACAAACGTTTTGAATGTCAAAAGACCCTGTTAGGGTTAGTTACTATTTTTAAGCATTTTTAATTTCACGGACACAAGACGTCCTCGTAGACAACCTTAAGTGAATACAATTAGCTCAAAACTATGTCATTATACAATGTCATGTCCTCATAAGCCACATAAACAAGTACAAACATTTTCAATGTCAAAAGATCCTGTTAGCGCTGGGGTTAGTTACTGTTTCTAAGCATTTTTAATTGCAAGAATACAAGATGTCCTCGTAAACCGCCTTAATCGGGTACAGTTAGCTCATAACCATGTCATTATACAATTTAATGTCCTCGTAAACCACATAAACAAGTACAAACAATTTGAATGTTAAAAGACCCCGTTAGCGCTAGGCTAGGCTTAGTTACTGTTTTTAAACATTTTTAATTACAAGAACACAATACGTCCTCTTAAAACCACCTTAATTTAGTACAACTAGCTCATAACCAAGTCCTTATACAATGTTATGTCCTCGTAAACCACATAAACAAGTACAAACATTTTGAATGTTTGACCCCGTTAGGGTAAGTTACTATTTTAAGCATTTTTAATTGCAAGAACACAAATAAAACCACTTTAATTGAGTACAATAGCTCATAACCAAGTCATTGTACAATTTAATGTCCTCATAAACAACATAAACAAGTACAAACGTTTTGAATGTCAAAAGACCCTGTTAGGGTTAGGGTTAGTTACTATTTTTAAGCATTTTTAATTACGCAGACACAAGACGTCCTCTTAGACAACCTTAATTGAATACAATTAGCTCATAACCAAGTCCTTATACAATGTTATGTCCTCGTAAACCACATAAACAAGTACATTCGTTTTGAATGTTTGACCCCGTTAGGGTTAGTTACTATCTTAAGCATTTTGAACTGCAAGAACACCAGACGTCCTCTTAAAACCACCATAATTGAGTACAACTAGCTCATAACCAAGTCCTTATACAATGTTATGTCCTCGTAAACCACATGAACAAGTACAAACGTGTTGAATGTCAAAAGATCCTGTTAGGCTTAGTTACTATTATTAAGCATTTTTAATTGCAGGAATACAATATGTCCTCGTAAACCACCTTAATCGAGTACAATTAGCTTATAACCATGTAATTATACAATGTTATGTCTTCATAAACTACATAAACAAGTACAAACTTTTTAAATGTCAAAAGATCCCGTAAGGGTTAGTTGTTATTTATAAGCATTATGAATTACGCGAACACAAGATGTCCTCGTAAGCCACTTTAATCGAGTACAACTAGCTCATAACCATGTCATTATGCAATTCCATGTCCTTGTAAACCACATAAACAAGTACAAACACACACAATCCTTATCTAAATCTCCAGTTCAAAAAAACATGGCTTGATGGGACGATGATCTCTCGCCTTGGGCCTAAAGTTCATTTAAAATGGAGGAATTTGCAGCAATTAGACGAGGCCTTTCGGGCACTCCAGCCAATCGGAAAACACCTCAAATGTCATACAAGCGTCAGCCACAATTACAGAATCTCCCCAGCGGCTGCGAAAGCGACCTCTGCAGAATAAAAAGCTGAATTTATAATGTCACCGGGGAGACATTAGCAACTTAACCAAACGCGATCGCATCTATGTCACACGAAAATACCATTGCTCTATTTACATTCACACATTTATGTACCGAGATTTGTTGTATGGAATGTGCTGTGTATTGACTGTGCTGTTTGGACTAAACGCTGCTAACGGAGAGGAAGATAATGCGACTGATGCTGTTTAATGTTTGAGAGGATCATCTATTGTGTCGAAGGGTTTGCTGACTCGGCTTGAAGAGCCGGTCAAATGAGCCATGAGAAAGTGATCATGCGGAGCAGAAGAGGAAAACATTCACTGCTTGCCCACAGATAGTCTGGGGAATCGCATTCATTCTAAAGGCATTCGTATGCATTTAAATATACCTTTATATATACCTATACCTTTTTATGGAAAAACAAGTAAATATGTATGACTCTATAAATATGAAATATACATATATACTGTTCAGTTGAAGGCTAAAATGAAAGCCCTCCTGTGAATTTTAATTTAAATATTTTCCTAAGTGATGATTAACAAGAAATGACATTTTCAGTATGTTTCCTATATTTTTTCGTTTAGAAATATTATTTTTTTTAGTTTGGGTGGAATAAAAGCAGTTCTTGCATTTAAAAAATACATAATTTTAAGTTTATTATTCATTTGTTTTCTTTTCGGCCTTTATTAATCTGGGGTCGCCACAGTGGAATGAACCGCCAACTTATCCAGCATATGTTTTACGCAGCGGATGCTCTTCCAGGTGCAACCCATCACTGGGAAACATCCATACACTCCCATTCCCACCCATACACCACGGACAATTTAGCCTACCCAATTCACCTGCACAGCATGTCTTTGGACTGTGGGGGAAACCGGAGCACCCGGAGGAAACCAACGCGAACACGGGGAGAACATGCAAACTCCACGCAGAAACACCAACTGACCAAACCGAGGCTCGAACCACCGTGCCACCGTGAGGCCCTTAAGTTTATTAATCTGACAATATTTTTAGTTCGTTATAATCAATAATATTATGTTCAAAATGTGTTGGAAGAAAATGTTCTCTGTTAAATAGCACTTGGGAAATGTTTGAAAAATACTTTGAGTTTGACAGAAGGGCTAATAACTGTTGTAATGTTTATATAAACTATTGTTTAAAATGTAAATAAATAAATAAAACTAAAAATGTGATATTTAATTAAAAATGCCATTCAAAAATAAAATAAAATAAAATAAATTACAGAAAAAACTAACTAAAATATAATATATAAATAACAAAATTAAATACTAAACTAAAATAAAATAAATTAAAAGACTAAATTAAACTGCAGTTTCAAATTCAAGTTACAAAAATAGAACAAAGCAAACAGAAGAGGATACAGTGATCTCGAGAGTAAAAGGCTAAATTTAACTTCACACACTTTGCAATTTTAGAACAAATTGCTTTTAAATTAAATTGTTGCTCTAACAGCCAAAGTAGAACAGCAACATTTGTTGTTGTTTTAATTCCTATTAGTTTAAATAAATAAATAATAAATAAATAACAAAACTTAAAATTGATTCTTTAATTAAAATGACATTCAACAATACAACAAATGTTAAATTAAATAAAATTGAATTAAATTAAATTAAGTAAAATAAAATAAAAAGCATGATCACATTTAAAATAATTACTGGAAAATATTAATTAAGATAAGATATATACTTAACAAAATTCTACAAAAATACTAAAATGAAATAAAATAAATTAAAAGACTAAATTAAACTGCAGTTTCAAATTCAAGTTGCGAAAACAGAACAAAGCAAACAGAACAGAATACAGTGATCTCGAGAGTAAAAGGCTATGTTTATATTTATGTTGTTGTTGATTTAATTCCTATTAGCATAAATATTAGGATAATACATAAATAAATAAATAAATAAATAAATAACAAAACTTAAAATTAAATATTTAATTATAAATGCCATTCAAAAATACAACAAATGTAAAATAAAATAAAATAAACAAAATTAAATTAAATAAAAAACTTTTAAACAAATTACTGGACAATATTAATTAAAATATAATATATAAATAACAAAATTATACAAAAATACTAAACTGAACTAAAATAAACTAAACTAAAATAAAATAAAATAATAAACTAATTAATTAATTAAAAAAATAAAAAGGTAATAAATACATAAATAAATAAATACACAAATAAATAAATAAATAAATCCTGTTTATGATTGTTTTCACCAAACTATTTTGCAAAGTTTGTGTTTTTTCCCCCTATTTCTGGCATGTGCCTCGATGCCCCTCCATAGTCTGATGGAACATTAATAATGTCAGGCTGTGTGCTCAATTACTGTGGCACAACAAAAAAAAACCCACTCACACCAACCACCGACGGGCCTGGACCACCAGCCGTCGCTCCATCTAAACTCTAAACCACATCTCAAAAAACACACTCAGTGAGATCTGGAGTCAACAAAAGCTTCAACACTGCAGCGAACACACAAAGAAAACCTCTACTTTTACTAAAGTTCAGTGTAATTCAGTGAAATAATATCAAATGTTTTACCCCAAATCTAAACATCTATAGTGAATGTTATAGATTCTGCATAACAACGACTTTAGTGTTTCTTTGAAGCGTTTGGAAGAACCCGAGGGAAAAGTAAATGACAGGATTTACGTTTTTATATTGTTTTAGATTGTAGGATCTCCTGACTGAAGGAAGCGAGAGCTTTTGGCATTGATTGAATTGTGAGGGGGATTTGTGACAAGGGATTCACCTTTTACTTGTTGGATTTTGACAAGAAGCTTCAATCAATAGAAGGTGGACGTGCCGAGATGTGACGAGACAGATAGCAAACACTTGTCTTTAGACAAATGTGAGAAAACAACCATCTCATTCTGGCTGAACCGAGACTATTCACTTGTAAATGTATATATATATATTTTTTTTTAAATGTATGAATTCTATTACGGTAACACTTTAGAACAATGGTCCATTAGTTAATGTCTTTACTAACATTAACTAAGTATGAATGATCTTGTAAAGCATTGATTAATCAGTAACTATAACTAAAAAACAATAATAAAACAATAACTAATGCATTATTAAAATCCAAAGCTGTGTTTGTTACCTTAGTTAATAAACAGTGAGTTAACATAAAATAATGTTATTAATGTACATTAAATAATGCACCTTAATAGATGTATTACAATTGTTTTGTTCATATTATTAAATATATTAAGTAAAATTAACTAATAGACTTATTTTGTGAGGTGTTACCTATATTACTTGCATAAAGTCTTGTGTAATGCATTTATTTGAATCAGTTTTAACTTTTCGATTCACTTTAGTTGACATCTACTGGTCATTAAAGCAATGTATATGACTATTCAATATTTTCACTCATATCTTTACCATATTTGTGTTTCCTTCAGTAATCATAACTCATAACTAGGCCCACACGGAATCTGCGCGCGCAGAATTCCGCAGATTTTTAGCCCATCATTAATTCTGTTTATTTACTTACAGTTAATTATTTACAGTTAATCAAATTGGATTTGCATTTTAAACATTAAATACAAGATAAAAAAATATTATTTTTTATTTCACATATTAAGGTTTTAGTTATGATACTTCCAAAATAGTTCCGCAGAAATCGGCAGATTTTTACCTAAATTCTCCGCAGAAATAGCAAAAAACGTTAGCAGATTCCGTCTGGCCCTACTCATAACTCAAGGTATATGACTCACAATGCAGCATTTATTAATGTAAAACAACTGTTCATTATTAGTTCATATCAGTTATCAGTCCATTAAAGATGACATTGGATGCCCATTTTACACACGTTGATATCTTAGGGTTTTACTAAAAAGTCTATAACAGACTTTGGTTAAATTTGTCAATGGTAGTGTAAAAAAACACTCTTTTTATCCTGTTAAAAACATCTCAGTCCACAGTGAGCTGTTTCGCTTCATGTCTCTTTAAATCAGAGATGCCCAAACTAGGGACCCGCCATCCCATCTGAGAAAAATGGAAGAATGATGGGGATGGTTTAGAGATTGTCATTTCAAATCTAATGTAACCTTTTTGGTTTATTGTTAAAAGCTAACTGAATTTAAATGTTTTAATTAAGTATGAAACAGGAGGTAAGTTTTTTTTTTGCAGTTTTTGTTTTTGTGAATTCACCAGAGGCTGCTGTGTACGCTTTTTTAGATCTCAAATTTCTCTCACGAGTGCCATTCGTGACTGCTGTTCTCACGTTAATCCACCAGTGGCCGCTGTCGACTGACTGAGCGATCGACTGACCCACCCTCCTCCTTTCCTAAACCCAATCAATAGTGTTCTTAAAAGCTCTCCATTTGGAGGTACCTGGTCAGCTGGTAAGTGCGAAATGGAACGGCGTCATACCGCCCCGTAGTGGCGTCGTCATTTTAAAGACGAAATGCAGCCGTATGTACTTCTAGCTACATAATTCGCGATCTCCAGAAATGTATATAGGGATACGTTTTCAGAATGAGCCTATGTTGACAAAATCTGAAATCAAGAAGCACTTACAAGACAAGCCAAACATTATTGTCTTGTTTTAAAAAATAATATGCCAAAATTAAGTAGGTTGTTCCTTAAAACAAGCTAAATGATATGCCAAAGGGGATTTTCCTTTAGACATAACATTTTATTTTGCCTGTTTTAAGATAAAACTTACTTAATTTTGACATATTTTTTCTTAAAACAAGACAATAAGTTTTGCTTGTCGAGAAAATGCTTCTTGATTTAAACATTTTTAGGTATTTCGACTAGAAACTGCAAACAAAATGAGAGAAAAGCATTTTTTTGCAGTGTACTTTCTCTTAATATTCTTCCTTTTATCTAGAGAAACTCTTAAACCTAATTTCACACGCAACACATGAGCCTAGCCATCATACAGCAACGGTTATGAAAGCATCGAAGATGCAATTTAATTTATCTCCAGATCGATACGGTTCAGCGAGGATGCACTTTAGCCCACCGAATGTCACAGCCTACCCCTTAATTACAGCACGCACGAGTAATTATCACAAACCCCCAAATAAATCACTAAACAGGTGGTTAAAGATGAATTCCTGGCATCGACTGAGAAGGCGCCGGCTCTGCCAGAGAGGACAAAAATAGGAAGACGGTCGCCCTGTCCGTCCATCCCTTCATCCGTCCGTCCTTGAGGAATGTGACCTGTTTTTGTCTTTGAGAGGGAACAGCTGAAAGTGCCACTGCCACTCCAGCAGCTGTCTAGTTAAAGCCCATCACTCTCTGAACGAGAGCAAACAAAGCCTGCTAGACCTGGCCTGAAAGCACTGGTCAATCACCGGCCCATATTTGTCTTATCCGCCCCAGTGGACCGCCGCAATTCTACTCTCCTCTCCTATTATTTGTTTCCGTTTTTATCTGTGCGCTTGATTGCTTGGGCCATTTGCCCGGCCGTTTTGAGCGTGTAAACACACTCGGTGGTCCCCTGACAGCTCGGATGGACAAGGGGAGAACAAATTCACCTCCTCCATCCATCCATCCGTAAGTGCGGCCATCCGTCCCTCTCGATCCTGCGGGTCACACCTACAGTACAGCTAAGAGCTCACGCTGGTGTACTGAGTAATTAGACTGTCAATCAAGCTTTCATAAACGACCTCTTTGGGATTGAGGGAGGGGTGATGGAAAGAATGGTGTGTTTTGTTTAAGTGTCGTGTGACCTGGACAATGTGATGTGCAAGGTTAAAATATTTTTTTTCTTTTTTTTTTGCACTATGAATTTGAATTTAGTGGACTTAACATGCCCTTAACATGACTCAACTTGGCCTGGGATGATCCTGATGAGTATTTTTGTGTGCATTCCAAATGCTTACTGGCTCAAAGATAGAACCCTATACATAAAAAAATAAAAACCCAGTAAAAACCCAGTGGTTGTCCCAGTATATTTGATTTACTATATTTTTGAATGAATATCGTGTATGACTCCTATGAGCTTGGAGGACTGCATCCATACATCTCTGCAATGCCTCAAATCACTTATTAATAAAGTCATCTGGAATGGCAAAGAAAGCGTTCTTGCAGGACTCCCAGAGTTCATCAAGATTCTTTAGATTCATCTTCAATGCCTCCTCCTTCATCTTACCCCAGACATTCTTAATAATGTTCATGTTTGGTGACTGGGCTGGCCAATCCTGGAGCACCTTGACCTTCTTTGCTTTCAGGAACTTTGATGTGGAGGCTGAAGTATGAGAAGGAGCGCTATCCTGCTGAAGAATTTGCCCTCTCTTGTGGTTTGTAATGTAATGGGCAGCACAAATGTCTTGATACTTCAGGCTGTCGATGTTGCCATCAACTTTGCAGATCTCTCGCATACTGAATGTAACCCCAAACCATGATTCTTCCTTCACCAAACTTGACTGATTTCTATGAGAATCTTGGGTCCATGAGGGTTCCAATAGCTCTTCTGCAGTATTTCTGATGATTGGGATGCAGTTCAACAGATGAGTTTTCCTTTCTGCCACTTTTCCAAATGATCAACTAGAAGTAAAGTTATTATTTGTTGCTTTTACAACTGGAATCGATGACAAGACTTTTGTCAGGTAGTGTACTATAGCTAAAGTTGTATAAATCAGTGTTTCCCAACCACACCAAAAGTACATATTTTCAACCTTTTTCCAATCAAACACACCTGAATCAACTCATTACATTAGAAGAGATTCTAAAACTTCAAATTAATGGTTTAGATGAGGGAGACATCCAAAATATATACTATTGGTGTGCCTCCAGGAACAGGGTTGGGAAACACTGGTATAAATTGACTTAATTATGCATAGTTTCTTATTAAAGTTATGGTTAGGGTTATTACTTACCTAAGTACCTAAATTAATGTTAAATTTTATTATTATATTATAAAAATGTATATTTTAAAATGAAATCCAAAAAAATTACAGTGGAAAAAAAAGGTGATTACAGAAAGAATATAAAAAATGGCACCAAACTTAAAAAATCCACAGAAACCCTCAACTACCACATAGTAACACTCTGAAAATCAACTAGATCATGCTAACATTCGAGCAGAAAGTTTAGCACATCCACTCACAAAATGTAAAACCTTAAATTTTAAGAACTACACTTACTCTACAAATATCAAAATCTTACAAACATTGTCAAATATGTGGCCAAGAAGATCACTGTTATATAAGCTATACACATGAGTCTTTCTCAGAACATCATGTGCTGAAAGAATACAGGACATGAAGCCTAATAATATGACTTTGAACTTCCACTGCTTTCATCCTATAATATATATATATATATATATATGGGGGACAGAGAGTATGTGTATACTATGTAGCAGTGTCTCTCGGGCCATCTTTGATCAGAGCATCTAAACACAACCATGGTGCAGCTTGTCCTAGAATGTTTTCAGCTTTGGGCTTATAGAAATCTCAAGACTATGAGAAAAATAACCCCAATGCCAATATATAGTTGAAGTCAGAATTATTAGCCCCCCTTTAAATTTCTTTTTCTTTTTTAAATATTTCCCAAATGATGCTTAACAGAGCAAGGACATTTTCACAGTATGTCTGATAATATTTGTTCTTCGGGAGAAAGTCTTATTTGTTTTATTTCGGCTAGAATAAAAGCAGCTTTTCATTTTTAAAAAAACATTTTAAGGTCAAAATGATTAGCCCCTTTAAGCTATATATACTTTTGATAGTCTACAGAACAAACCATCGTTATACAATAACTTGCCTAATTACCCTAACCTGCCTAGTTAAACTAATTAACCTAGTTAAGCCTTTAAATGTCACTTTAACCTGTATAGAAGTGTCCTGAAAAATATCTAGTCAAATATTATTTACTGTCATCAAGGCAAAGAGAAAATAAATCAGTTATTAGAGATGAGTTATTAAAACTATTATGTTTAGAAATGTGTTGAAAATATCTT
Source organism: Danio kyathit (assembly GCA_903798195.1). Lineage (NCBI taxonomy): Eukaryota > Metazoa > Chordata > Actinopteri > Cypriniformes > Danionidae > Danio > Danio kyathit. The sequence goes on along the minus strand of LR812528.1, from coordinate 5,401,299 downwards.
CTCTCCGTTAAACAGAAATTGGGGGGAAAAATAAACAGGGCGGCTAATAATTCAGGGGGTCTAATAATTCTGACTTCAACTGTATATAATTTCTTACCATGTTTACTACAGTACATTATATATAATGTACAGCAAAAAAAAAAAAAAAACAGAGCATGATCAGATTAATGTCCTTAATTATACAAATGTATAGGTAGATGTATAGGTAAAAAGTGTAGGTATAGGAGCAACTATATTTTGCCTCCTCATTACATTATATAAAAAGTAAAATAAATAAATAAACAAACCACCTTGATGGCAACCAATCTGGCTTTTGAAGCAGATCTTCAATAGTCATACTTCTCAGGTAGCGCTTACTAACCCCAGGGTACCTCAGAGGGGTGAGATGTCCAAGTCACAACATCTAGTTACTGGGGTACCTCAGGGTTCAGTTCTTGGACCACTTCTATTTTCTTAGATTTTGCCTCTACATCACATTATTAAAACAGTAAAATAAAAAAAAAAGATGTTCAACTCTTGAAGCCCTGAGATTAGCAAAAGTGGCTACCAAATTTTAAGTACTCATCTTGCTGGATCTGTCTGAAGCTTTTAACAAAGTTAACCACATGAATCTCTTAACAACCCTCATGCTAAAAGGTATCTCAGGTACCAGACTCCAGCAGTCTGAGTTATACGTTTCAGGTAGCGTTTCTATGGTACCTCAGAGAGTTTAGATTTCCAAGTCACAACATCTAGCTACTGGAGAACCTCAGTGTTCAGTTCTTGAGCCTCTTTTCTTTTCTTAGATTTTGTACCACCTTGATGGAAACCACTCTGACTTCTGAAACAGATCTAAACTGAGACTGCCCTGCTCTCACATGTTGAAGTCCTGAGACTGGCAAAAAGCAGCTTTTAAATCTTAAGTACTCATCTAGCTAGATCTTTTTGAAGCTTTTAACAAAGTTAACTATGTGAATCTCTTATCAACTCTCATGACAAAAGGTATCTCAGGTACCAGACTCAAGTGGTCTAAGTCACTTCTCAGGTAGCACTTCCAGGGTGCCTCAGAGGGGTGAGGTGTCCAAATCACAACATCTAGCTGCTGAAGTGCCTCAGGGTTCAGTTCTTGGACTCACTTCTATTTTCTTAGATTTTGCCTCTACATCACATTATAAATAAGTAAAATAAATAAACAAACCCTCTTGATTGCAATCACTCTGGTTTCTCAAGCAGATTTTCAACGGGGACTGCTCGCTTTTACATGTTAAAGCCTTGAGACTGGCAGAAAAGCTGCTTTCAAATCTTAGGTACTCATCTTACTGGATCTTTCTGAAGCTTTTAACAAAGTTAACCACATGAATCTCTTATCAACCCTCATATAAAAAGGTATCTCAGATACTAGACTCCAGTGGTCTAAGTCATGCTTCTCAGGTAGCACTTTCAGGGTATCTCAGAGGGGTGGGATTTCCAAGTTACAAAATCTAGCTACTGGAGTACCTCAGGGTTCAGTTCTTGGACCGCTTCGCTTTTCTTAGATTTTGCCTCCACATCACATTATAAAAAAGTCAAATAAATAAACAAACCTCCTTGATGGCAATCACTCTGGCTTCTCAAGCAGATTATCAACTGGGACTGCCCTGCTCTCACACGTTGAAGCCCTGAGACTGGCAAAAAGCAGCTTTCAAATCTTAAGTATTTATCTTGCTGGATGTCTCTGAAGCTTTTAACAAAGTTAACTACATGAATCTTTTATCAACCCTCATGACAAAAGGTATCTCAGATACCAGACTCCAGTGGTCTGAGTCATACTTGTCAGGTAGCGCTTCCAGGGTACCTCAGAGGGGTGAGGTGTCCAAGTCACAACATCTAGCTACTGTGATAACTCAGGGTTCAGTTCTTGGAACGCTTCTATTTTCTTAGATTTTGCCTCCACATCTTATTAGAAAAAAATTCTAATAAAAAAAAAATAAACAAACCACCTTGATGGCAACTACTGTGCCTTCTTAAGCAGTTTTTCAACTGGGACTGCCCTGCTCTGACATGTTGAAGCCCTGAGACTGGCAAAATGCAGCTTTCAAAGCTTAAGTATTAATCTTGCTGGATCTGTCTGAAGCTTTTAACAAAGTTAAAGACCAGATTCCAACAGTCTGAGTCATGCGTCTCAGGTAGCACTTCCAGGGTATCTCAGAAGGGTTCAGTTATTGGTCCGCTTCTCTTTTCATGACTTTTCCTATCCAAACATTCCTTATTGGATCTTCAGCTCAACCCTGCCTAAAAGGAAGGGTTTGTGGTTTCAGTCAACCCAACACTTCATCACAACCTCTCCACCCAGCTAGGCACTTCAACAAAAACTCTTTCTAAGACAGCCAGGAACCTTGGAGTTAAGATTGATTGTCAGACCACCTTCAGACTGAACTTCACAGACCACATTCTTAGAACTGCCCGGTCATTATGATTTGTCTCGCACATCATTAGGAAGATTAAATTCTTCCTATTGCAAAATGTCATGTTCAAGCTCTCCTTGTTCAAACTCTTGTGCTGTCCAAGCTGGAGTATTACAATGATCTCTTGGCAGGCCTTCCAGACAGTACTATGAAGCAACTGCAACCGATACAGAATGTTTGCCTACAAAACAACCACTGGCACCCCTAAATTCACTTCAAACGTATGTCCACTCTAGAAGCTTGCATACTATAGTAAACAGAGCAAAAGCTAAGTCACTTTTGTAGACTTTTAGATTGATTGTTCCCTGCTGGTGGAATGAGAGGTCCAACTTAACCCAACCCAAACCTATAACAGTGTCATTAACATTTTTCTTGACCTCAACTAAAGTGGTGCAAATAGAATTTGTTCTTAAAATGTATTGAAATGTCATTAAATATTAATGACTCTGTTATAAAATAATTTAAGTTTTGATCATTTTACAGAAAAATGTTCGATCAAATATTCATGATACAATTATAATGGCCTCATGACAGTTATGTTTATGACAGATTTATGACAGGCAAGCGTTTTTTTGTTTTTAAACGTTGTCTAATATACATCTAAACATAGTCGTCTTGGCTAAATCAAGGCTAAATTTGGGCTGTCATTGAAAATCTAATAGATGTCTACACACCTAAGTAAAGTGTTCCCCAAAAATCAAGGAATATGCTTCAGAAAACCATGCACATCATTTAACGGGATGACCACAGTCGCACATCTCCTTTCCTATACATACTCCACATTATTGCGTAACATTACAAACATGAGAAATGTCTGAGTACTGAACTAACCTTCAGATCAGCCAGGCACTAAAAGTTTCATCGCTTCACATTTATCTTTTGTCGTTCTTCTCACTGAGTATTCCCAGCGCCTTGAACTTCAACCGGCTGTCAGTCAAACTCAACAAACAGTAGGGGGTGATGATATAGTGAGACGGCAGTGGAGAAGGAGGGAATGGAAAGCGGCCTCGGACCCCTCAGTCCGGCATCTTCTATCCACATCTGAGAGCCAGAGAAGCAGGACGGGGGCCGCTCTGAAGTCAAGTGCTAATGAGTGCTCGGTCCCCGGGGATGGACAGGGCTTGAAACGCGAGGCATCTCCACCATGCAGCGTTTCATGTCCTTCTCAAAGCAGAAAGGCTCCTTTCTCTGCTTTTCCTGAAGCTGCTGAAAGGCTTGGCATCGACGTGTCGTGGCGCACGGCCTCGTTTCCACATTTAATGAGAGTTAAATTATCTACTTACTAAGTGTAACTGAAAGATCTAGCCCATTCGGGTCCAAAGGGGCGGAAACTTGGCTCCTTAGCATCACCTCAGCCAACAAGCCAATGCATATTTCAGGATCGCATCAAAGCACTTGAAAGATCATTGCGTGTTAGTGCACCTTCGCCAAGCACAATGCAATAATGAAGAGGATGCGGTTCATCCTGAATAGCAGAATAACAGTCTGCAGTTTTCTCGCATAATCAGTGCTTTGTTTTTGCATCACAGCCAAAAACAAAAAGTCCAAACAGGATGTGCAAATCACTCCCAACACAACTTCGGGATTCAACAGTCAGAGTTGTTGGGTATAAATATGCAAGTATATGCTACCATTCAGAATTTGCATTTATTGTTTAAAGTGGCAGCATGGTGACTCAGTGGTTCTAGTTGGTGTGAGTGCCTCACAGAAAGAAGGTCACTGGTTTGAGTCCCGAATGGGCCAGTTGGCATTTCTGTGTGGCGTTTGCATGGGTTTCCTCAGGAAGATCTGGTTTCCCACACAGTCCAAAGACTTGTGAATTGGGTAAACAAAATTGGCCATAGTGTATGAGTGCATGCAAGAGTGTATGGGTGAATCCCAGTAATGGGTTGCAGCTGTGGTGACCCCTAATAAATAAGGGACTAATGAATGTTTATAGTTATCATTCATTCATTTTCTTTTCGGCTTAGTCCCTTTATTATTCCGGGGTTGCCCTTCCAGCTGCAACCGATCTCTGGGAAACATCCATACACACTCATTCACACTCATACACTACGGACAATTTAGCCTACCCAATTCACCTGTACCGCATGTCTTTGGACTGTGGGGGGAACCGGAGCATGCGGAGGAAACCCACGTGAACGCAGGGAGAACATGCAAACGTCAACTGATCCAGCTGAGGCTCGAACCAGCGACCTTCTTGCTGTGGGGCGACAGCACTACCTACTGCGCCACTGCGTCGCCCATGCATTATCATGATATATTGAATTTTTGAATTCCCCCATATGTCTACAGTAAAGATGCTCTTAATGCCATATTTCAAATAAATGATGTCCCTATTTATCAAAAAAGGATATAGCTAAATTATTTTCACCCCTGATAATAATAATAAACATTTTAGAGGGTCTGAATCCTTGCAACTATGAAGACGATACGGTAGAGACCGAATAAAGCGCAGTTTTCTCGAATAATGAAGTGTTTTGTTTTGCATCACAGCTCCCCCCAAAAAAGGTCCAAACAGGATGGCGGGTTGTGCTGTCGACTGTGTGACAGCGTGGCCTATTAGCAGGCATCCGCTAATTAACAGTTCTTTAGCGTTTACCGCAGTGCAACCGCGTTCGTCGGCAGCCTCGTTAGCATCCATTTCCAGCGGTGTAAAAAAAAAAAAAAAAAAAGCTTAAAGCTCTTTTGAAATGCTTTGGATTGCACATTAATGATCAAAGGGAACAACCCCTGATGACTGCAAAGCATGCTGGGCCCGCTCAAATTATGTCTGATATTATTGTGCATTTGAAAACAGCGCTTGAAACATTTATGTGGCGATCGTCTGAAAGATAATGCGTCTGAAAACATTTGTGTCTCCGAGCATCTCCTTTAGCGCTTTTTTTCCGGGGTACAAAAGATAATTTCATAGGAATCGTTCACATGAATTTAAGGACTGCGGAGAGACACGCTGCAGGTGTAGACCGCCATGCTTTATTGCACACGGAGGACCACGCGCACACATATACCGGCAAATTCCCCCAGACTGCAATTCAAATATGCTCGGCGCAGATGAAAAAGTCAAGCTCATTATAAATTTGTTGCTGCGTCGCCGTTTCTGTTCCAGACATTAGGACATAGAGGGCTAATGAACACAGAGAGGAGCCAACATCTTTCTAAAAATTCAACATGACAAAACGCTCTCCTTCTTTACTTTCTGTTTTGGGAATGTGCAGCATTGACTATTTTACACACTGACTACAGTATATACACAAAAGAAGACTGCTGGAAGCGTGTAACCATTGACTTCCATAGTATTTGCTTTTCCCACTATGAAAGTCAATGGTTACAGGTTTTCATCTTTCTTTAAAATATCTCATTTTGGTCAGTAAATAGTAAGTAAATTTTAATTTTTTTGGATGAACTATCTCTTTAATTTCTTCTAAACGCCATTCCAGCATTTACCACTATATTCATGGCGAGAAACTAACCCTAACCTTAATAAATTTTTCAGAAGTTATTCAGCAACCCTCTGCCCTTTGTCAATGTAAATTAATATTATATCAGTCCAACATCTACATTAGTAGGATGATGAAGATGAAACCTGAGTGTACATTTCAGCAAGACAATGATCCAAAACACAGCCAAGGAAACTATCAAATGCTTTCAGAGAAAGAAAATAAAGCTGTAGATGAAAGTACTATGAAAGTCAATGGTTACAGGTTTTCATCTTTCTTTAAAATATCTCATTTTGGTCAGTAAATAGTGAGTAAATTTTCATTTTTTGGATGAACTATCTCTTTAATTTCTTCTAAACGCCATTCCAGCATTTACTACTATATTCATGGCGAGAAACTAACCCTAACCCTAACCTTAATAAATTTTTCAGAAGTTATTTAGCAACCCTCTGCCCTTTGTCAATGTAAATTAATATTATATGCTTCAGTCCAACATCTACATTAGTAGGATGATGAAGATGAAACCTGCGCTGTACGTTTTAGCAAGACAATGGTCCAAAACTCAGCCAAGGAAACTATCAAATGTGTTCAGAGAAAGAAAATAAAGCTGTAGATGAAAGTACTATGAAAGTCAATGGTTACAGGTTTTCATCTTTCTTTAGAATATCTCATTTTGGACAAAGAAACTCACTTGAGGGTCAGTAAATATTGAGTAGTTTTTAATTTTTTGGATGAACTATCTCTTTAATTTCTTCTAAACGCCATTCCAGGATCTACTACTATATTCATGGCGCGAGCCTAACCCTAACCCTAACCTTAATAAATCTGTCAGAAGTTATTCAGCAACCCTCTGCCCTTTGTCAATGTAAATTAATATTATATGCTTCAGTCCAACATCTACATTAGTAGGATGATGAAGATGATGTAATGTAATGTAATGTGTAATGTGTATTTATATAGCGCATTTATTGTGTAGGGCCATACACCCAAAGCGCTTCACAATAATGAGAAGGGTCTCTCCACACCACCACCAGTGTGTAGCATCCACTTGGATGATGCGACGGCAGCCACAGGACAACGGCGCCAGCGCGCTCACCACACACCAGCTATTAGTGGAATGAAGAGACAGTGATACAAACCTGTATCAGTGATGAAAGCTGAGTTGTACATTTTAGCAAGACAATGGTCCAAAACTCAGCCAAGGAAACTATCAAATGCTTTCAAAGAAAGAAAATAAAGCTGTAGATGAAAGTACTATGGAAGTCAATGGTTACAGGTTTTAATCTTTCTTTAAAATATCTCATTTTGGACAAAGATACTCACTTGAGGGTCAGTAAATAGTGAGTACATTTTCATTATTTGGATGAACTATCTCTTTAATTTCTTCTAAATGCCATTCCAGCATCTACTACTATATTCATGGCGAGACCCTAACCCTAACCTTAATAAATTTTTCAGAAGTTATTCAGCAACCCTCTGCCCTTTGTCATTGTAAATTAATATTATATGCTTTAGTCTAAAGGCGACGCAGTGGCACAGTAGGTAGTGCTGTCGCCTCACAGCAAGAAGGTCGCTGGTTCGAGTCTCGGCTGGGTCAGTTGACGTTTCTGTGTGGAGTTTGAATATTCTCCCTGTGTTCGCGTGCTCTGGTTTCCCCCACAGTCCAAAGACATGCGGTACAGGTGAATTGGGTAGGCTAAAATTGTCTGTAGTGTATGAGTGTGAATGAGTGTGTGTGGATGTTTCCCAGAGATGGGTTGCGGCTGGAAGGGCATCTGCTGCGTAAAACATGTGCTGGATAAGTTGGCGGTTCATTCCGCTGTGGCGACCCCGGAATAATAAAGGGACTAAGCCGAAAAGAAAATGAATGAATGAATGAATGCTTCAGTCTAGGCATGGGACGATAACCGGTTTCAAGGTTTACCGTGGTGTGGAAAAGCCAAGGTTTTAAAACCACAAAAATTTTCTGCTATACCGTTGCTAAGATATATGTGAGGTTTTTTTTAATGTGTTAATGTTTAAAAAAATCTGTGCTTTTGAAACAAACGTAGATTTATTTGTTTATTTATTTATTATTTATCATTGATTTATTTTTAATTATTTAGCCTGACAGCTTTACTGTTCCAAAATAGTATGAATGTTTCCTAAAATGAAATATATTGTGTTGAATGGGAGGGAAAGTTGTTTGTTTGTTTTTTACCCAGGCATTTAAAAAGAACTTATTGTAGAGCAGTTATCATAATACATGATACCATGAAGCGTGATATTTTTATCCAAGGTTATCATACCGTCAGAAACATATACCGGCCCATGCCTACTTCAGTCCAACATCTACATTAGTAGGATGATGAAGATGAAACCAGAGTGTACATTTCAGCAAGACAATGATCCAAAACACAGCCAAGGAAACTATTGAATGCTTTCAGAGAAAGAAAATAAAGCTGTAGATGAAAGTACTATGAAAGTCAATGGTTCTTTAAAATATCTCATTTTGGACAAAGAAACTCACTTGTGGGACAGTAAATAGTGAGTACATTTATCTCTTTAATTTCTTTTAAATGCTTTACAGCATCTACTACTATATTCATGACGAGAGCCTAACCCTAACCGTAACCTTAACCTATAAATCTATATTACACACAAGGCAGGGGGTGGACAATTCAGTATCATCAATTCTCCTATCCAGCATGTCTCTAGACTGTGGGAGGAAACCGGAGTAGCCTACCCAGAGCAAACCCATGCTGACAAGAGGAAGAAAATGACAACGCCACAAAGAGGGGAAACTGGGGATCTTCTTGGTGAAACAATAGTCCTAGCCATTGAGCCACTGTGCCGCCCAGGATGTTTTAATTAGGCAAGTTATTATATAATGATGGTTTGTTCTGTAGACTATCGAAAAAAAATATTGCTTAAGGGAGCTACAAATTTTGACCTTAAAATTGTTTTTAAAAAATTAAAAACTGCTTTTATTCTAACTGAAATAAAACAAATAAGACTTTCTCCAGAAGAAAAAATATTATCAGACATACTGTGAAAATTTCCTTGCTCTGTTAAACATAATTTGGGAAATATTTAAAAAAGAAAAAAAAATTCAAAGGGGGGCTAATAATTCTGACTTCAACTGTATTTGTATCACAGAAAAACAAAATATCCTAATGTCATATTTGTTTGGACAACTTACTTACAACACCCTTTTCTAAAGTAGCCCAATGTGGCCCCTCCCCCCAAGTCACATGTTCCCTCCTGGGGGCAGGGAGTGTGTAAACTGAAGGGTTTGTGATGTCACTAACCTGGAATTATTTTGTTCTAGAGTCTTACGAACTGTAAGCTATCAGCTCTGCTTTGCTAATTCTACAATGCATCCCATGAGTGTCGTAACTTTGCAGATGTACTAATACTCACATAGCTACATTACATACTAACTAAAGTTAAAATGATGAGATCGCATTCTGTGACTCCTTTAAAGTGAATGCAGGTATACAGTTCAAGTCAAGTACAAGTCAAAATTAGGTAACACTTTATTTTGATGGTCCATTTGAGTATTAGTAGACTGTCTGCTTAATATCTGTTGATACTGACATTTAACAGTCCTTCAACAGACATTAAACTGACTATAAGAAACTTTGCAAGTACATGTCAACTTACACTAACCCCAACCTAACAGTCTACTTATAATCTAATGAGAATTAATTGACATGTAGATGCAATGTAATTTATATTCAACAAACGGACCATCGAAATAAAGTGTGACCCAAAATTATTATTTATTTTAAGCCATTGACCGTTTTAAGGTCAATATTATTAGCCCGCTTAAGCAATTAATTTTTTCGATTGTCTACAGAACAAACCATCAATATATAATGAATTGCCTAATTACCCTAACCTGCCTAGTTAACCTAATTAACCTAGTTAAGCCTTTAAATTGCACTTTACGCTGAATACTAGTATCTTGAAAAATGTCTAGTCAAATATTATGTACTGTCATTGTCACAATCACCAGCAATCTAGTCCATACAGATCGCTGGAGAACTACAAATCTTCCACCAAAAGAACCACAAATCCCATTCTACCTGTTCACACACACCTGTTCCAGATCACTGATGATGACACACACATACAGACACGCAGTTGAAGCTCATCAGTGAATCATTAACTGGACTATAAAGACACCTCTCTTTGCAGCACTCACTGCTGAGTCTTGTTTTCTCTGTGTAACATTACAAAGTGTTTTCCTGGTTTGTCTTGTCATGTTTCGTTCCTTGCTTTGTTCAACCGTTTTGATTCTTTGCCGCCTAGCCTAGTTTTAAAACTACAGTATTATGTTTAGAAATGTGTTTTAAAAATCTAATAATTCAGGAGGACTAATAATTCTGACTTCAACTGTACATGCACAGCTTGGTAATCATCAACCACACAAATACCTCTGCGTATGTACTGTAACTCTGCCTGTATTTTCTTTCCGTGTGACCTTGTTCTGTACAGTGTGCAGCTGTCGAGGGAAAGAAAAATGCAACATTCCAAAGCACATTGTGTTTTTTCTTAACCCATATGTTATTCTCTTTTACTGTGGCGATGGCCTCTCGCACAGCTCTGAGATCAGACACAAGTGCTCCTCGGCTTCTCGACTAACCCTGAAAACCAAACCCTCCCTCGGCCCCGGCAGCCTCCTGCCCCGGTTTTCCCTACAGGAGCGGCACACGGAATCCAAAATGCGCCGGAATGCTAAGCGCGTCAGTCGATCCGTGACAATATGCCAGGCTCGGGTCTTTTCAGAAGTGGAGAAGGGCTTTGTCGAGGCACCCCTCCTAAATGTGGTGATTTAATAGTGGCGTTCTGCTGCAGATCTGCCGTCTGAATAGACTCGCTGCAAACAGACCCCGCCGGTGCTCACAGGGAAAAAAAAAGGCGACGGGAGGCGATACAAAAGCCAATCATTCCCCCAAAACCTCAGGATGGCTTTGAAGGATTATTTGAGTGGCAAAGTGGGGGAGATTTACGGTGCGCGAGCGTGTGGCAAAGGCCGCCTGCAAACGGCGCATTATTTATCCCTCTCTATCTCTGCTCCAAATATATTCCGCTCCCGCTGCTGGCTTGCGGCTTTTTCGGGCTGAACGTAAACACATGGGCCACCCTTTGTGCTCTCGCATCTTTGACATTCAGACCATTTGAGGACATTGCAAATGCTAAAACAAAACTTGAAAACAAAACATAAATATACTTTTGAGATAATTCGATTTGACAAATTTAGAGATTAAGCTTGTAAAATATAATTTTTTGTACTACACAATATTGTGAACTGCAATATTTAAATGGTTAACTTACCAGGAGACATGTCCTGTGGTCTGACGGAACTAAGATTGAACTGTTTGGCCATAATGACTAGTGTTACATTTGGAGGACAAAGGGGAAAGCATGCGGGGGGCAGCATCATGTTGTGGGGCTGTTTTGTTGGAGGAGGAACTGGTCCACTTCACAGCATAGATGGCATCATGAAGAAAGAACATTATATAGAAATACTGAAGCAACATCTCAAGACATCAGCCAGAAAATTAAAACTTGGCCACAAATGGGTCTTCCAAACAGACCATAACCCTAAGCATACTGCCAAATTAGTTCAAATGTGCTTGAAGGACAACAGAGTGAATGTTTTGGAGTGGCCATCACAAAGCCCTGAACTCAATCCTATAGAAAATTTGTGGGCAGAGTTGAAAAAGCTTGTGCGAGCAAGACAGCCAACAAGTCTGACTCAGTTAGACCAATTCTGTCAGGAGGAATGGGCCAAAATTCCTGCAAACTATTGTGAGAAGCTTGAGAAAGCATAACCAAAACATTTGACCAAAGTTATACAGTTTAAAAGCAAAGATAAAAAAATACCAAGGAAATGTGTGTAAACTTTTGACTGTCTGGAAATTAATATTCTCATTATTCTGCCATTTAGCAAATGTAAATCATTTAGGTAATCCTAACGGACCTAAAATAGTAAACGTTTATTATGATTTACCATCAGACATTTTTTAAAAATGGTTATGTTCCTTTTTTTAGAGTGTATGCAAACTTCTGGTTTCAACTGTACATTTTACCTTAACTGCTAGTTAGCAAAAGCACAAAGTGTACATGTGCAAAGATAACTAGCAAAAAGACTTAAAAGAAGTATTGAACACGTCACCATTTTTCTCAGAAAACATATTTCTAAAGGTGCCTTTGACTTGAAATTTTCCCTGGATGTTGGTAGCAATCCATATATGCAAAGAAAACAAAACTAATTAGTTTACAAATTAACTTATGCTTAATAAAATGAAATGACGCAGGGAAAAAGTATTGAACACATAAAGAAAGAGTGGTGTAGAAAGGCATGGAAAGCCCAGACAGCAGCTGAAATCTCTCAGAAGTTCTTCAGCAACTCTCTGCCCTTCATCATTCCCTCATGTCATTAAACATAACTAATTTTTTTTTTACTTTAAATTTTTTGTTTTGTTTTATTTTTTTGCTGAAAAAACATGATGTGTTCAATACTTATTTTCCCCCCTGTAAAGTGTAAAAAAGTTAAAAGTCAAGTTTTTCTTGATTCCTATTTTATTCTATTTCAGCCTTTTGTTTTCAGTGTAACAGCACTAATCCTTAATTTACTTGTCTGTCACATGCTAATAGCGAAGCTAAGTTTCATTTTTCACAAACTGGCAGTTTGAAACAGCTAATTTCATAAAAAAAAAAAAATATTCTGTAACTTTATTTGCATCATATATATGAATTTCTGGTATATAACGCTGAAACATTCAAATAAAGCTATATGGGCATGAACCGATATGGAACTTTTGACCGATACCAATAACCAATAACTCTTATTATCTTATTATCTTAATTATAAAAAAATATCAAATTGTTCTGCATGATTGCAAAAACAAAAAGCAAACACATATAGTGAACAACTCTAAATTTAATTAAATAACAATTTTTTTTAATGGCCAACTTTCATTTATATAAAGATAATGTATTGCCTGGCAATAAAAACTTTGTGCACTCGCTTCTTTGACATTCAGAACATTTGAGGACATTTTAAATGCTACAAAATTTAAAACCAAACTGAAATATAAACTTGAGATAATTAAATTTAACCAATTCTAAGATTGAGTACGTTTTTGTACTACAATAATGTTAACTGCAATGTTTAAATGCTTTGATTGCCAGAACTTTATATTAACATAAACCTTTCACCTTAACTGCTAGTTAGCAAAAGCAGCAGATATACTACATAATTTATCAGCCTAAAAATATTGGCCTAATTTTATTATGGGCCGATAATGATAATATTTTTTATTTATTTATTTGTTTTATTATTTTTTTTTATTATTAAGAAAAAGGTACACAAATGACATGGAATTGATATTATCGACATAATGATAATATTAACATTAGCATTTATCGGCCGATATCAATATGGCCGCCGATATATCGAGCATTTCCTATATCTGATTATTGCCTTTCCTTCACTTAGCTTAAGTCTAAAGTCTTTTTTATTAGGAAAAGGGTACACAAATTACATGCAATCGATGTTATTGATATAATGATAATATTAACATTAGCATTTATCAGCCGATATCAATATGGCTGCCGATATATCGGGCATTTCCTATATCTGATTATTGCCTTTCCTTCACTTAGCTTAAGGCTTACGTCTTTTTTAATTAAGAAAAAGGGTACACAAATGACATGGAATTGATATTATTGATATAATGATAATATTAACATTAGCATTTATCAAACGATATCAATATGGCCACCGATATATCGGGCATTTCCTATATCTGATTATTGTCTTTCCTTCACTTAGCTTATGTCTTGTAAAATTTAGCATCCACACACAATAAAGAAACAGATGCACAAACTAAGTGCTCTAGGAATTAATTCAATGAACTTTCAGTAATATTTGGGAATGAACAGTTCAGTTTTACAATAAGCGAGTCAGCACGGTCTGCATTTGCTTTTGCTATGGGCGCACTTTGGCGAAAAACGTTGAGCTCAACTTAGAGTCTAAGGACAGGAGTGGCTGTGGAGAGAATGCAGGGGTGTAAATCAGGGCGATGTGACAGTGCTACAGTTTCCAGCCAGCATGGAGGCCAGACCGGCAAAAAGCTCTCTTTGCTCGTTCTTGGAATGAAAACATGATTTTTCTTCTCCTGAGCTCTGCTGTAGACGGGGGATTAAGGAATTTCTCCAGCCTCACAGCGGTGAAACAATGGCTTGGCCGACCGCCACCTTGTTTATTGGAATGTCATCGATTGCAGGAGACTGACCTGAATTACAGACGAATACAATTGCTACACGCATGAGACTGACCTTAGTGTACGTCAGTGTTAAAGGTCCCAGCTGTGCTACTAGTCCAAGATAATTGGCAAAAGCCACAAGTGAGCTATATAATGAAGCTGCGTCCTGAACATCCCCTGCATTCCTGTTTGCTTGTTTTAGTAGGTGCCTCGAGAAAACAAAGAAAAAAATACAACCAGAATGACATACTACTGTATGATATCTGCAATATGTGGCATATATAGCCAATAAAAATGCTTTATTTATGTAGTTTGAAGTCTGATCAGTGAGAAAATATAAGGGGGTTACTAATTATCAAGAAAATCAACCCTTATTATAAAAATAACGTAGGAGCTAAGAGGCTCACTCCAATATTGGGAAAAAAAAGAAAAAAATATGATGAGATTCAGATGATAGGGTCAGAATTTGGCATAAACAACATAATAGCATGGATCCATCCTGCCTTCTATCAACGGTTCAGGCTGCTGTTGGTTGTGTAATGGTGTGGGGGATATTTTCCTGGCACATTTTGGGTCCCTTAATACCAACTGAGCATTGTTTAAATGCCACAGCCTACATGAGTATCGCTACTGACCATGTCCATCTCATTATGACTACAGCACACCCATCGTGGCATGGCTTCCAGCAGTATTATGCACCATGTCACAAAGTCCAAATCATCTCAAACTTGTTTTGTGCACAGGACATCAAGTTCGCTATACTCCAATGACCTTTACAGACAAAGCACATTTGGAAATATAGACTAAAATATCTGAGCACACACACACGCACATACACGTACAGTAGAGTAATACTATGGGCTGTATTTTAACTATCTAAGCACATGGTCTAAATCGCAAGGTGAAGATGCACTTAGATGCACCAGGTGCATGATCTAAAAGGGTTTATCTGAATGCGTTATGAGTGTGTTTTGGGCATAACGTGCATTAAATCAGCATCTCATCTCCGATTGCCTTTAGGAGCAAGTTTCAGTCACGCCAAGCATATTTGTGCAGATTTGTGAGAGAAAAAGCTAAATGTTTCAGTTGCGAGGAAATGAATGTGCTCATGCACAAAGTTAAAGAGAGCAGACCATCCACAAAACAAGCTGGATTCGATGAGATGAAAAATGTGGGAAAAGAGTAAATGTTTATGCAGACAATAATAATTTTAATCCTTTAATTTTGTAATATTTAAAGGTTTGTGCGTGTGCTGCTGCGCATCCCTGTGTGTGTAATAAGCAATGTGAAGTGGATTCGTGAATATCTAATGCGCTCTTTAAATACCACAATAAAAAACTGAATATTGACTTAGACCAGCTTTTACTTAGTCAATGGCGTAGTCTACTGTGCCTTAAAATATGGCACCAACAATGTTCCTTAACACACCTCTTTTTCAGACCAGGATGCCCATGGGCGCACAAATATGAGCAAATGCTTTTGCTATTTAAACAATGTGGCACTGACAATTATAAATTTGCATTGCATCGAGTGTAAGACAAGGCCCATTTTAAAGATAGGAAAAACAGTCGGTGCACCAGGTGCACGATCTAAAAGTGTTTATTTTAACGAGTTATGGGTGTGTTTTGGGCATAACGTGCATTAAATCAGCATCTCATTTCCCATTGCCTTTAAGAGCAAGTTTCAGTCACACCAAGCTAATTTGTGCAGATTTGTGAGAGCAAAAATCAAATGCTTCAGTTGCGAGGAAATGGATCTGCTCATCCGCAAGTTTAAAGAGAGCAGACCATCCATAAAACAAGCTGGATTCGACCCAAAGGCCAATGAGACGAAGGTGTGAAAAGAGGTAAATGTTTTTATATTTATGCATACAATAATAATTTAAATCCTTTAATTTTGTAATATTTAAAGGTTTGTGCGTGTGCTGCTGCGCATCCCTGTGTGTGTAATAAGCAATGTGAAGTGGAATCGTGAATATCTAATGCGCTCTTTAAATACCACAATAAAAAACTGAATATTGACTTAGACCAGCTTTTAGTTAGTCAATGGCGTAGTCTACTGTGCCTTAAAATATGGCACCAACAATGTTCCTTAACACACCTCTTTTACAGACCAGGATCCCCATAGGCGCACAAATATGAGCAAATGCTTTTGCTATTTAAACAATGTGGCACTGAAAATTATAAATTCGTATTGCGTCGAGTGTATGACAAGGCCCATTTTAGAAATAGGAAAAACAGTAGGTGCACCAGGCGCATGATCTAAAAGTGTTTATTTTAACGAGTTATGGGTGTGTTTTGGGCATAACGTGCATTAAATCAGCATCTCATTTCCCATTGCCTTCAAGAGCAAGTTTCAGTCACGCCAAGCTAATTTGTGCAGATTTGTGAGAGCAAAAATCAAATGCTTCAGTTGCGAGGAAATGGATCTGCTCATCCGCAAGTTTAAAGAGAGCAGACCATCCACAAAACAAGCTGGATTTGACCCAAAGGCCCATGAGATGAAGGTGTGAAAAGAGGTAAATGTTTTTATATTTATGCATACAATAATAATTTAAATCCTTTAATTTTGTAATATTTAAAGATTTGTGTGTGTGCTGCTGTGCATCCCTGTGTGTGTAATAAGCAATGTGTTGTGGATTCAGTATTAACTAATGCGCTTTTTAAATAACACAATAAAAAACAGAACATTAACTCAGACCAGCTTTTAGTTAGTCAATGGCGTAGTCTACTGTGCCTTGCAATGGGGCACCAACAACATGCTTAACACACTTCTTTTTAAGACCAGGATGCCCATTCACATTGTGTCGAGTGTATGACAAAGCCCATTTTAAGGATGGGAAAAACGGTAGGTGCACCAGGCGCATGATCTAAAAGGGTTTATCTTAATGCGTTACGGGTGTGTTTTGGGCATTACATGCATTAAATCAGTATCTCATCTCATATAGCCTTTAGGAGCAAGTTCCAGTCACGCGTGAAAGAAAAAAACTAAATTCT
Organism: Danio kyathit; assembly: GCA_903798195.1. Taxonomy (NCBI): domain Eukaryota; kingdom Metazoa; phylum Chordata; class Actinopteri; order Cypriniformes; family Danionidae; genus Danio; species Danio kyathit. Next base: position 5,384,179 of record LR812528.1, on the reverse strand, counting down.
TCAGTAGCGAGGAAATGGATGTGCTCATGCGCAAGGTTAAAGTGAGCAGACCATCTACTAAACAAGTTGGATTCGACTCAATGCCCCATGAGATAAAGAAGGTGTGGAAGGAGGTAAATGTTTTTATATTTATGCAAACAATAATAATTTTATTCCTTTGATAAATTTGTGTGTGTGCTGCTGCACATCACTGTGTGTGTAATAAGCAATGTGATGTGGATTCACTAATAACTAATGCGCTCTTAAATTAACACAATAAAAAACTTTGACTTATATTGACTTAGACCAGCGTTTAGTTGGTCAATGGCGTAGTCTATTGTGTTTTACACAATGGCACCAACAACGCGCCTTAATACACCTCTTTTTAGGCCCCGTTTACACTAATGCGTTTTCGTTTTAAAACGCACAAGTTTTGCTACGGTTACGCCATCCGTCCACACTACGCCGGAGTTTTCGAGCCCCGAAAACGGAGCGTTTTGGAAACGCTGAAGAGCGCGTTTTAATTCTGATACGCTGCGGCTCCGTCTCAGTGTGGATGAGGAAAAACGGAGACATCTGAAAACGGAGGCGTGGCTGCTGAGATTCGCTACCTGATTGGGGCTTTTGGGTCATTGCGTATCCTTCCCTTATTTGTCAAGCCCCTATCACATGACTATAACGCTACCGGAAGACGGCAGACCAGCCTTCACTGTAAACAACAACATGGACACAGAAATGGGAGCGTTGTTTGCACTATTGTCCATTTCAGGCGCCATTGTGCAGTTAAACTCTGCCTTTTTTACTACAGCTGCTGCACATATTCGCAAGAGGCAAGCTATTGTTCGAGCACTCGCTAATCGCTCGCGTTCATCGCTCAACCAGCGTTTGTTGACTAACAATAACCAAATGCCGAGCGAGACACATGTTTCCTGTTTATACTTGAATGCGCATGCCCAGAGTGCGCGAATGGTCACGTGATATACGTTTTTGGTGGAGTAATGTGGACGGAGATATGTTTAGAAACGCTAGATGAAACGCTAGTGTGGACGCGGATCGTTTTTGATAAAAAAAGCCGTTTTAAAACGAAAACGCATTAGTGTAAACGGGGCCTTAGACCAGCATTCCCATGGGCGCACAAACGGGAGCAAATGCTTTTACTATTTAAACAATGTGGTGCAGGACATGAAAATGATAAATCTGTTGGGCTAAAACTAGCAAAAAACACAACCTGACATTGCTTTGGGTCGAGTACATGATAAGGTCCATTACTGGCAGTAAAACACTGCTGGATTCAACAAACAAACACAAACTTCATGCAATGAACCACAAGAAAAAAGTCCAGCGCAACAGATATAATTTCTTCTTAATTCACTGAGCATCAGAAACAGTTAGCTTGATCCGGCTCCGATTAATTTCCCCCACTGCAAAACTGAATTAGCATCACACGCCGTATGTTAACGGTGTCAGTTCTGTCTGCTTCCTACAGCAGGACAACTGCTATGTACATACACTTATCTTAATTTGAAATTACTCAGGTGTGGCCTCTCCTAAGTAGCTGATAATTATGATTTAATTTGTTCCAATCTTTCCAGTTTTTGCTCTTGGCCTCAATTAATTGAATCAGTTCCATTGAGTAATTATCGTTCAAGGAGCGATCCCCGCTCATCGCCTGCAAGCGAAGCCTGTGTTACAGCACAGTATGATAAGCCAGAATTCAGTGCATTCACATACGGGAGGATAAGCTACCACCCCCAGACATATGATTTCAAAAACACGCCATTCGCTCAGTGTTGGGTGTATTCACAGAGGTGACACGAGAGGTTTTAGCTATGGTCTGATGCTCCAAAGCTCTACACAAATCCCTACGGGCTCAGAGCACCTAGTGCTGGAGCATATGTGATATTCAGACTCACTCCAGATATTGCTTTAAAACAGCTGCAAAAGGTCACTGCTAGTCTGGGGCTGCAATCAAATCCAAGTATATCGACTGCTTCTACTTGAATAAAGTGAAAGGGTAGACAGGGTGATTTTCAGATCAATTTGTGGCAAAAACTCTAACCATTATCATTCAATTAGCAAAAACATATGAAGACTTCACATGCAAAAACCAGTGCCATCTGAAATTTCCTTAGCCTCCTGTGTTTATCTTCCGATATTTCGCCTTATAAAGGCAATGACAAGAACCAATTCTTTGCAATAAAAATACAAAGTTCTGTCACAAAGCTCTACGTCATTAACTACATGTCACAGAAGATTGGTTGATGTCGCCTCGGCAGCCAATGAGCTTACTCCTCAGCATTTTAAATGCTTAGTGTTGTTCTACGCTGTTATGTTGCAGCACGTTTTCGGAGACCTCCCTCCACCCCAGCTCCACCTGTGTTTAGATCTGCTACGGGGGTTACGTGCATATTATGTTTGCAGCAGCAGTGTGCTATATTCTCAGACGGCATGTCTTTGAATATACTGGCAGTAGTTATACCTGCCAACACTCCCCCTTTTCCTGGGAGTCTCCTGTATTTCAGACTCATCTCCTGCCACCCTCCTGCTTTGTTATTTCTCCCGGAAAACTTCCGTAATTTCCATAGTACAGTTACTAACACCACAGTACAGTAACTAACCCGGTTCTCAACAGTGTTATTCAGACACCTCACCCCTGAAGACCCCCCAAATGTTGGCAGATATGGCAAAAGCAAGTTTTCACACTAATCAAGGCAGCAGCAGCGTAGCAGATCTACTCCGCCAAGACCAAAAACATTTCCATGTACATATTCATTATCATACTAAATGTCAGGGCATGCCAACACTTTTCCAAAACACCCTTAGACCTCAGACTTACTAGTTAAGGGATACTGATAGAATTAATCTACTTGTTAAGTCGTGATGTATCGGTGATGTATGAAATACTGTTTCCGGGTCCAAGCCGCTACTCATTTGAATTGAGAAAATATTCGTTTATGGCCACTTTTTAGTCCTATTACACATTAAAGTGAATTTTATATACACTCATGGTTTACACAACAGTCTCTGGCCTTACTGCATCACAAATCCCAAAATTTAACAATTTAAAAAAAAGTAATCACTTTCAGGCCATCGTATATTAGGCATGGATATATATATTGCGATCGTGATTTTCGAAAGTAATATATCGCTTTGTAAACGTTTATTATTACTATTTGATGAGTCTCCCTATACAGTTTGATAAAGCTCTTGGAAGCCGCTTCGCATGACATCAAACTTAACAAGCAGATACTGATAAATAATGACATTTTATGTCAAGAAAAATTAGTCATAACACTATAGCAACCACGAAATGCAATTTGCTAACAGCTCTTAATACTTTCCAAAGCCCTGTATAATAAACTAGCATCTTGTTTAGGAGCTTTCCACTAAAAACCTAACATAAAACACGTTTTCTACTATATTAGCGCATGGTAAGACACTACCAGCAAATACATCTAGAGAACAAATAGGATAAAAATCACTCAGAACTCTCAAGCAACCATATGCCAACATTATGACAACCAACCAGAACACCTTAAAATGATAGTGCACCCAATAATTAAAATTAGCTCATTATTTCCTCACCCTTAGATGGTTCCAACCCTTTATTACTTTCTCTTTTTTTGTTAAACACAAAAGAATCTATTTAAAAAAATGTAACCATCAACTTCCATAGTAAGAAAAAAGTAATACTATGAAAGTCAACAGATTTTCAGCTTTCTTCAAAATATCTTCTTTTGTGTTTAACGGTTTGAAACAAGTAAAGGGTGAATATACTGGCAGTAGCAAGTTAATACTTGCTCTTCACAGTAATCAAGGCAGCAGCAGCGTAGCAGATCTACTCCGCCAAGACCAAACACATTTCCATGTACATATTCATTATCATACTAAATGTCAGGGCCTGCCAACACTTTTCCAAAACCCCCTTAGACCTCAGACTTACTAGTTAAGGGATACTGATAGAATTAATACTGATAAATAATCATTTTATGACAAGAAAAATTTGTCATAACACTATAGCAACCACAAAATGCAATTTGCTAACAGCTCTTAATACTTTCCAAAGCCCTGTATAATAAACTAGCATCTTGTTTATGAGCTTGCCACTAAAAACCTAACATAAAACACGTTTTCTACTATATTAGCGCATGGTAAGACACTACCAGCAAATACATCTAGAGAAAAAATAGGATAAAAATCAATCAGAACGCTCAAGCAACCATATGCTAACATTATGACAACCAACCAGAACACCTTAAAATTATAGTGCACCCAATAATTAAAATTAGCTCATTATTTCCTCACCCTCAAGTGGTTTCAACCCTTCATTAGTTTATTTTTTTTTTTGTTAAACACAAAAGAATATATAAAAAAATGTAACCATCAACTTCCATAGTAAGAAAAAAGTAATACCATGAAAGTCAACAGATTTTCAGCTTTCTTCAAAATATCTTCTTTTGTGTTTAACGGTTTGAAACAAGTAAAGAATGAATATACTGGCAGTAGCAAGTTATGGTGGCTTGAGAAAGCCACCATTCTGATATTCTACATAAACTTCTTCTTCTTCTTCTTCTTCTTCTTCCGTCTTCTGAGACTAATTTTAAAGTGTATCTCCTCCTAAACTGTTCAAGCTACAAACTTCAAACTTTCATCAAACTTTCAAACTGGTCTGACTCGGGTTGCTATATCTTTTCTAACTGATCCGACTATCGGTTTTCCGAAAAACGACCCAGAAAATTTCCAAAAGTCCCATTGACTTAACAATGGGTCAAACTTTGTGAGCTCATAACTCTGCATCAGACTGTCCTACAGACTTCTAACTGGGCTCATTTAACTCAGTCTAGCCAGCAGCCAATCACTGATGACTTTTTAACTTACTAGCCACTCCCTAGCAACCACTTACAGCACCCTAGCAACTGTCCCATAGACTTCCATTGTAAAAGACTGCCATTGACTTAACATTGGATGAACCTTTGTGAGCTCATAACTCTGCATCAGACTGTCCTACAGAATAATGGCTGAGCTCATTTAACTCGGTCTAGCCAGCAGCCAATCACTGATGACCTTTACACTTAATAGCCACTCCCTAGCAACCACTTACAACACCCTAGCAACTGCCCCATAGACTGTGACTAGCTATTCTAACACATGCTAATAGTGTTAACATCCTACTGACATGCTAATTTTGCTAGAAAGATGCTAGCAACACACTAGTGACATGCTAGTCATGCTAGCACATGCCAATTCATGCTAATTCACGCTAGAAACAAGCTGATTCATGCTAGAAACACGCTAATAACATGCTAGAAACATACTAGTAACATGCAAATTCATGCTAGAAACACGCTAGTAACATGCTAATTCATGTTAGAAACACGCTAGTAACATGCTAATTCATGCTACAAACATGCTAGGTACATGCTAATTCACACTACAAACATGCTAGTAACATGCTAATTCACGCTAAAATCATGCTAGTAACATGGTAATTCATAATAGAAACACATTAGTAACATGCTAAGTCATGCTACAAACATGCTAGTAGCATGCTAATTCATGCTACAAACATGCTAGTAACATGCTAATTCACGCTAGAATCATGCTAGTAACATGCTAATTCAAGCTAGAAACACGCTAGTAACATGCTAATTCAAGTTAGAAACATGCTAGTAACATGCTAATTCATGCTAGAAACACGCTAGTAACATGCTAATTCACGTTAGAAACATACTAGTAACATGCTAATTCACGCTAGAAACATGCTAATAACATGCTAATTCATTCTAGAAACACACTAGTAACATGCTAATTCATGCTAGAAACATGCTAGTAACATGCTAATTCATGCTAGAAACACGCTGGTAACATGCTAATTCACGCTAGAAACATGCTAGTAACATGCTAATTCATGCTAGAAACATGCTAGTAACATGCTAATTCATGCTAGAAACACGCTAGTAACATACTAATTCATGCTAGAAACACGCTAGTACCATGCTAATTTATGCTAGAAACACACTAGTAACATGCTAATTCATGCTATAAACACGCTAGTACCATGCTAATTTATGCTAGAAACACACTAGTAACATGCTAATTCATGCTAGAAACATGCTAGTAACATGCTAATTCATGCTAGAAACATGCTAGTAACATGCTAATTCATGCTAGAAACATGCTAGTAACATGCTAATTCATGCTAGAAACATGCTAGTAACATGCTAATTCATGCTAGAAACATGCTAGTAACATGCTAATTCATGCTAGAAACACGCTAGTAACATGCTAATTCGTGCTAGAAACACGCTAGTAACATGCTAATTCATGCTAGAAACACGCTAGTAACATGCTAATTCATGCTAGAAACACGCTAGTAACATGCTAATTCATGCTAGAAACATGCTAGTAATATGGTAATTCATGCTAAAAACACGCTAGTAACATGCTAATTCATGCTAGAAACATGCTAGTAACATGCTAATTCATGCTAGAAACACGCTAGTAACATGCTAATTCATGCTAGAATTATGTTAACAACATGCTAATTCATGCTAGAATCATGCTAGTAACATGCTAATTCATGCTAGAATCATGCTAATTTATGTTAGCAACTGCCTAGCAACCACTAGAAACATGCTAACATATATGTACTTATCTATGCCGACTGTTTCAAACTTCATAAAAACTACTTCAGTTATTTACACTTTAAAACTACTTCAAACTTTCAGACTCAGCTTTCTCAAGCCACCATAAAGTTTGTCCTCAAACTTTAATATCTAGTTAATACTTGCTCTCCAAAGGAATCAAGGCAGCAGCAGCGTAGCAGATTTACTCCTCCAAGACCAATCACATTTCCATGTACATATTCATTATCATACTAAATGTCAGGGCATGCCAACACTTTTCCAAAACCCCCTTAGACCTCAGACTTACTAGTTAAGGGATACTGATAGAATTAACACTGATAAATAATCATTTTATGACAAGAAAAATTAGTCATAACACTATAGCAACCACAAAATGCAAATTGCTAACAGCTCTTAATACTTTCCAAAGCCCTGTATAATAAACTAGCATCTTGTTTATGAGCTTGCCACTAAAAACCTAACATAAAACGTGTTTTCTACTATATTACCGCATGGTAAGACACTACCAGTAAATACATCTAGAGAAAAAATAGGATAAAAATCAATCAGAACGCTCAAGCAACCATATGCCAACATTATGACAACCAACCAGAACACCTTAAAAGTAAAGTTCACCCAAATTTTTTAATTAGCTCATTATTTACTCACTCTCAAGTGATTGCAACCCTTTATTAGTTGATATCTTTTGTTAAACACAAAAGAATATATATTGAAAGGAAAATGTAACAATCAACTTTCATGGTAAGAAAAAAATTTATACTATGAAAGTCAACAGATTTTCAGCTTTCTTCAAAATATCTTCTAATTAAAGAAATTCATAAAGGTTTGAGTCAAGTAAAGGGTGATTAAATTATGACAGAACTTTCATTTTTGGGTGAACTATTCTATTAACAAGCACATAGTAGCATAGCAAAAAACATCTCATCAACTCACTACCAAATAAGTATTTCACCTTAGTGGTGCCTTTAACATACATTTGATTTGTACACTATGTATTCCTATTGAGTTATACGTATAAATAAGCATACATTGTCAACGAGTACCCAGATCCCTAAGAACACTTAAAGATAAAAACATATATGGGCTAATATTGTTGCTAAAACCTAAGCAACGGCATAAGATTACAAACCACTCAGAATTTCTTGGCAACCACATAGCAACATGATAAAAGACTTTGCAAACAACCTAGTAACTTGCTAGCAAAAAAAAAAAAAAGAATAAATCAATAAATAAATAAATAAATAAATAAATAAATCAATCAATAAACCAATAAATAAATAAATGAATAAACAAATAAATAAATCAATAAATCAATAAATAAATAAATAAATAAATAAATAAATCAATGAATAAATAAATCAATAAATAAATAAATCAATCAATCAATCAATCAATAATTAAATAAATAAATAAATAAATAAATAAATAAATAAATAAATCAATAAACCAATAAATAAACCAATAAATAAATAAATAAATAAACCAATAAATAAATAAATAAATCAATCAATAAATAAATCAATAAATAAATCAATCAATAAATCAATAAATAAATAAACAAATAAATCAATCAATAAATCAATTAATAAATAAATAAATAAATAAATAAATAAATCAATCAATCAATCAATAAATAAACAAATAAATCAATCAATAAATCAATAAATAAATACTAGAATTGAACTGACATAACATAAAATAAAACACTGTTATATCGTCCAAATGAGGGAAAAAAAAAAAAAAAAAAAAGTCAACACTTTGCCAACCATATAACAACATCTTGGCAACCAACCAGAAAATCCAGGAGATTTATTGACTGCAAATGCCACTTGCATGTTCCATAGGAAAATAAAATGAACTTTAAATGTGTATGATTAGGCATGCACTAATCTTGCATTCTATATAGTTCCTGAATCAGGACATAGGCCGAACATGCAGGGCAGGCTTTGCTGTGGAGGATTGGAAGGTGTTTTGTGATTGGCTGTTTAAACACTTTTTTCCTATCAGCAGGGCTGGAGCAAGAGGATGAATGCAACGGTTTGACCAGGCTGGATCATACGGCGCTTTGCTCTCTGTCATAACTTTGCAGCTCATATGGAAAATGCCCACTGTCACAACACGTCTGCTACCACACGATAAGCCGTGGAGAGTCGGGAAGCGCAGCGGAGCGGAGGAACAGAGGGCCTGCAATAGAAATGGAGAGCCTTGGGGGGTTTGAGCTTAGTAATGACCCAAAGAGAGGACACAAGTCCTTGGCCTTAACCGGCAGCCGTCGCGAGAAGCCCGGGCACACTTTATTTGGTTACAAGAGATTAATGGGACTAAGCTGCTCCAATGGATAAACTGGCATTTCATTGTGAGGGGCTGAATTACTGCGCTTGGTGATTCTCTACGTATTAGCGTCCCGGAGGAAACTCCAAACACACTATCGCATCTTACAATTCCTCAAGGAGGAGTGGGACAAACTAGCATGCAAATCCTCATAAGATTACAAAAATACTTCTTTAGTCTATTTACTAGTAGTAGTAAAGAAAGTACCCAGGGTGTTGCTATGTTCATTCTAAAATAAAAATGACTAATTTCCTACTCCCCCTCAAGTGGTTCCAAACCTTTATGAGTTTCTTTCTTCTGTTGAACACTAAAGAAGATAGTTTGAAGAAATAAGATAAGATTTCCTAATTCATTTAATAACATTTCAAAATAAATGGAAACATTACTTTAAACCTTATTAACTAATGCAGTATAACTTTTTAAAATGATAACAATCACATTTATGAATAAACTAAGCATCGAAACATCCCCATCATTCTTCATCAACCTCAATCATCATCCATTTTCAGGTGACAGTATGTACATTTAAACAAAATCTGATTCATTTACGCCATTAAATTAAAACATTTCATTTCAGTTAGTTTTTAGCAGTAAAACATCTCCATCATTCTTCCTTTCTTCTCAGATGGGATGGCGGGCCATATCAAAGGTTACTATGAGCCAACTTTGCCCCTCAGGCCCTAGTTTGGGCATCACTGAGTTAGACAGTTGAGTTTTACCACTTTTGAATCCATTCACTCAATCTCGAGAACCATTTTAGCATAGCTTAGCATAAATCATTCAATCGGATTAGACCATTAGCTTCCCACTCCAAAAATTCGATATACTTTTCCTATTTAAGCTTCACTCGTCTGTAGTTAAATTGTATTGTAAGAGTTGCTATTATTTAGGTTGATATGGTTAGAAACTATACTCTCATTTCAATGTAATAATCAAGGAACTTTGCTGTCAATAATATTACGCACCGCTGTTACATAATTGGAGACTATTTTCGGTTGCTGCATAATATAATTGCCCCTGCTACAGCCATTTCCTGACAGTCTTAGTACAAAATTTAACAGCAGAAGATTCAAGTTTTGAATAGGAAAGTTATTATATATAAATATGTTTTGAAGTCTTTGAATGAGATGCTAATGGTCTAATCCAATTCAATGATTTATGCTAAGCTAAGCTAAGCTAAAAGTGCTCCTGCGAGACCCAGAGATTGGCTGAATGGAATCAGAAATTCTGTTGAACACAAAAGAAGATATTTTGAAGAATGTTGGAAACCTGTAACTACTGACCTTCATAGTAGGAAAAAAAAAACAAATAATATTGAAGTCAGTGGATTCCAGCTTTCCTCAAAATATCTTCTTTTGTGTTCAACAGAATAAAGAAACACATAAAGATTTGAAACAAGTAAAGTATGAGTAAATGATGACCGAATTTTCATTTTTGAGTGAACTATCCCTTTAATAAGACATGCAGAGGGTGTCTTAGCATGTCACAATGTGGTTGCTAAGAGATTCAGAGTGATTATTATTAGGAGTTTGCTACATGATTGCTATATTAGGCTAAGGGGCTTATATCACGCCACTATGTGGTTGCTAAGGTCTTCTGAGGGGTTTTAAGCTGGGCAGACCAGATGCTATAAGCTAAGCTAACCCTGCTTTCTGAGGACATTCTAAGTTTTTGGTGTCCTGCCCCTAACTGGACCTGTCACCGCGAAAAGTTCCAGCTTTAATCAAATTATCTTCTTTAGTGTTCAACAGAATAAAGAAACGCATAAAGGTTTGAAACAAGTAAAGTATGAGTAAATGATGACAGAATTTTCATTTTTGGGTGAACTATCCCTTTAATGAGACATAAAGAGTGTGTGTAAGCATGTCGCTATGTGGTTGCTAAAGAATTCTGAGCGGTTATTATTAGGATGTTGCTACTGTATGTGATTGCAGTAAGTTGTGTTTAGCATGTCACTATCTGGCTGCTAAGGTTTTCTGAGGCATATTGCGCATTTAAATAAAAATTAACATATAATTATATAATTATACGTAAAATCATTAATCTGTACTTAAAAGAAAAGCCCACTTTTTTTAGTACACAATGTAACTACAGAAGAAAGTAAGCTTTTTTTTTTTTTTTTTGCGAGATGCTAATGGTCTAATCTGATACAATGGTTTATGCTAAGCTAAGCTAAAAAATGCAGGTGAGCCGTCTGACAAAAAAGTGCCCTTCTGAATCAAATCAGCAGGATGCCCTTCTGGATCTTTTACTTACTTTGAAGACACTACTGACTACGCTTACATGGACATCTGTAATCTAGTTATTTGCCTTAATAGACAATAATATAATTAAGGTGTTTACGTGAAGCGCTTTCATGGAAGAGTTTCCTGTCATTTTGGGTGACTTTAACTGCAGTTTGGCAGTTCCACTTTAACTCATGAACATTTCATTCATGCCCCCGTGACAAACTGGGGTATTAAACGCAAATAAGTAGTAAGGACTGGTGAGAGTGTCATGGAATTTAATAACGCACGCCAAATGGAAAGAAAAAAACTTACACATTTAACAATGTGTGTGTGTGTGTGTGTGTGTGTGTGTGTGTGTGTGTGTGTGTGTGTGTGTGTGTGTGTGTGTGTGTGTGTGTGTGTGGTCCTTTACTGACAGCCGCGTGTGTGGATCTTGTTGGAAAATATGGCGAATGTCCTACATGACGGTAATAGTTTGATTGCGATGTTTACTTTAATAATGCCACTAATATCTGCATACTCCACGTGTCTTAAATCTATTTCTGTTTAGTTCAGTTATGACTTTAGTCGGATTAAGGTAATCAGCTGTTTCGAACTTATGTAGGCCTACAGTTCAAAATTCATGTTTAACTGATTAAACAGTTAGTAAACACAAGTACGTCTTATTGAACATCATTTATTTTCATCACCAATTATCATAGTAGAACAGTTTCTCAAGCAGTTTGTGATGCACTTTAGGAACAGGAGATGAGCCCCTGGTCTAATGCGCCACCTGGCTTGAGAAACCCGTTCTTAAAGACTTACTTTTAGTCATTATTTGGGTAGCACACATATCCTGAATGCCTTCGACAGAATTAAAATAAGGCATTTTAATCTTGATTAATCTATAATTAATTCCAAGATTACAGTGAGATTATTTTAGATTAAAAAATAATCTATGCCCACCTATATATATAACTTTGTTTCTTGAAATGAATGAATAAACGAATGAACGAATGAATGAATGAATGAATGAATGAATGAGGGAATAAAATATAAATAAATAAATAAATAAATAAATAAATAAATAAATAAAAATAAATAAATAAATATTGAAATAAAATAAATAAAATAAAATAAAAAATAAATAAAAATAAATAAATAAATAAATAAATAAATAAATAAATAAATAAATTTAAATAAATAAAAATAAATAATAATTTATTTAAAAATAAATAAATAATCATGTAACAGTCTTTCTATATAAAATTGTAAGGTAACTACAGTAGGCCTATGAAGAAAATTCACACACCAAATTGCTTAAGGTTATGGGTTTATTAAAATCATTAACCTTAATATGAGCAAATCCTGCTAATAAGACACAGATTACTGTGAAAATCCAGTTTAAACAGCAGGAAAGACTAGTTGTAACACGAAAATCTGACTCCTCGTGTCATTAATACATGTCTATATTCAGGTCCTGTGAGACCATATCCTGCGGCCTGCCTGCGGGCAGTAACGGCACCACGCTACTGTCTCTCCTCCCTCACATTTGATAAAACACTTGATCTGGTCACTGAACAATTCTGGCACACACACACACACACACACACACACACACACACACACACACACACACACACACACACACACACACACACACAGCAGCAGCTGCATTTGTTAGATCATCAGCACTTCCTCATTTGTGACGTATTGCCATGCTAACACTGATCTATAGGTCAGTCTTTGATCTGTGACAACAGCTAAATAAAAGAGATTAAATTAGCTGTTAGCATGCTATGCTAAAACGTTCCAAAATAGCTTTAACATGACAGTGCTAAGGTTTTAAAATAGCTAATTAGCATGTTATTTGAATGCTAAGAAGTTCCAAAATAGCTATAGATGTTGTTATGAGGTTGCTAAGGAATTCTGGGTAGATTTTACCATGTTAAACAGATGCCATATTGTCTCAAATATCCAAATGTTGCTAACTAGTATCTTAGCTGTTTTCATCAACATGATGAGATTTCCTAGCATGAGCAGCTAGCATGTTTCTGTTGTTTTTCACAAGTTTTATCATCGTGTAGGGCTAAAAAATAAGCACTCTGAGAGTTCACGCTTTATTTAAGTCACAAGTATGATCAACAGTAGGCTAATAGAGATATTTGTTTTAGCAAGCACCGCTAAAGCTTTATATATTGTGGTGTGTCAAATGAAGAGACCACCAGGGTTTAATTGGGTGTGGTATTGATATTGTTTAACAGGTACTGAACTAAATCCTAAACATAACCAGCCCTGTGATGCTTGACTCTAAAACTATGGTACACAGAGAACAAGGAATGACAAGAGCATGCCATCCATATCTCCGCGGAGGGCTTGTGTGGTCTGTCCACAATAAAAACACAGCCCCTACACATGACTTAACGCGGTAACTTCACCCAACAATCATGGTGTGTTTAAACAGCGCCGAGTTTAACGATCTGCTTGAGGAGTGAGCTTCATTATCCCGGCGCTCGCTCGCTGCCATCTGTACTAGAGACATCAAACAAAGCCAAAAGCCCACTCTTCCAACCCCTCCCTTCTAATCCCACAATGCTCGGCTCACTCAGAGCCAAGAAAAAGAATGTTAAGAGCCATCATTACCGGCAGATCTCTCGGATTTACTGCGGTGGGGGATGCTTGGAAGAGGGAACGGAGGAGATTTGACTTGTTTTAATCACTACAAGGTATGGGCGACTTTTCTGAGGAGAGGGGTTTGTCAACAATCGCAAGATCCAACAGAACAAAGCAAGGTTTTAGTCCGGTGAGCGATATATGAGCTTTAAACAAATATATCACTACAGGAGCCTTAAGAGTGGCTACACGAATGTTGCATTCATATTAAATGAACATTCCACTTTTTTGGGGGGAAATAGGCAAATCATATAACCCCCCTAAAGAGTTAGACCAGGGGTGCCCAAACTTTTTCGTATGAAGGGTCAAAGCCAATTATCATTGAGAGCCATGGGTCGAAGGTAAATATACCAAACTATATTAAATTAAAACTTCCATATGTAATTTCCTAATTCATTTAATAACATTTAAAAAAAAATGGAAACATTACTTTAAACCTTATTAACTAATGCAGTATAACTTTTTAAAATGATAACAATCAAATTTATGAATAAACTAAGCATCGAAGCATCCCCATCATTCTTCATCAACCTCAATCATCATCCATTTTCAGGTGACAGTATGTACATTTAAACAAAATCTGATTAATTGACGCCATTCAATTAAAACATTTCATTTCAGTTAGTTTTTAGCAGTAAAACATCTCCATCATTCTTCCTTTCTTCTCATATGGGATGTCGGGCCAAATCAAAGGTTACCATTGGCCAACCTTGGCCCCAGGCCCTAGTTTGGGCATCACTGAGTTAGACAGTTGAGTTTTACCACTTTTGAATCCATTCATCCAATCTGGCGAGAACCATTTTAGCTTAGCTTAGCATTAATCATTAAATCGGATTAAACCATTAGCATCTCACTCGAAAATTTGAAATAATTTTCCTGTTTAAGCTTCACTCGTCTGTAGTTATGTTGTATTGAAAGAGTTAGAACCTTTACTCTCATTTCAATGAATTATAACTTAATGCAATAAAAACAATCACATTTATGAATAAACTAATCATCGAAACATCCCCATCATTCTTCATCAACCTCAATCATCATCCATTTTCAGGTGACAGTATGTACATTTAAACAAAATCTGATTCATTTACGCCATTAAATTGAAACATTTCATTTCAGTTTTTAGCAATAAAACATCTCCATCATTCTTCCTTTCTTCTCAGATGGGATGGTAGGCCAAATCAAAGGTTACCATTGGCCAACCTTGACCCCAGGCCCTAGTTTAGGCATCACTGAGTTAGACAGCTGAGTTTTACCATTTTTGAATCCATTCACCCAATCTCTGGGTCTGGCGAGAACCATTTTAGCTTAGCTTAGCATTAATCATTAAATCGGATTAGACCATTAGCATCTCACTCCAAAAATTCAATATACTTTTCCTATTTAAGCTTCACTCGTCTGTAGTTACATTGTATTGAAAGAGTTGCTATTATCTAGGTTGATATGGTTAGAAACTATACTCTCATTTCGATGAATTATAACTTAATGCAATAAAAACAATCACAATTATGAATAAACTAAGCATCGAAGCATCCCCATCATTCTTCATCAACCTCAATCATCATCCATTTTCAGGTGACAGTATGTCCATTTAAACAAAATCTGATTCATTTACGCCATTAAATTAAAACATTTCATTTCAGTTAGTTTAGCAATAAAACATCTCCATCATTCTTCCTTTCTTCTCAGACGGGATTGCGGGCCAAATTAAAGGTTACCATTGGCCAACCTTGGCCCCAGGCCCTAGTTTGGGCATCACTGAGTTAGACAGTTGAGTTTTATCACTTTTGAATCCATTCACTCAATCTCGAGAACCATTTTAGCATAGCTTAGCATAAATCATTCAATCGGATTAGACCATTAGCATCCCACTCCAAAAATTCGATATACTTTTCCTATTTAAGCTTCACTCGTCTGTAGTTACATTGTATTGTAAGAGTTGCTATTATTTAGGTTGATATGGTTAGAAACTATACTCTCATTTCAATGTAATAATCAAGGAACTTTGCTGTCAATAATATTACGCACCGCTGTTACCTAATTGGAGACTATTTTCGGTTGCTGCATAATATAATTGCCCCTGCTACAGCCATTTCCTGACAGTCTTAGTACAAAATTTAACAGCAGAAGATTCAAGTTTTGAATAGGAAAATTATTATATATAAATATGTTTTGAAGTCTTTGAATGAGATGCTAATGGTCTAATCTAATTCAATGATTTATGCTAAGCTAAGCTAAAAGTGCTCCTGCGAGACCCAGAGATTGACTGAATGGAATCAAAAATGGTAAAACTCTAGGGGACTAGAGTTGATTTCCAAATGTATGCTTTTTAAAGACAAAAATATATTGTTTTTCTTTCTACTTTTCTACTTTTGTGGTTTAACCCCTCCATATCTCTTTTCTGTGTCTCATGTAGAACCAAATATCATTCATTAATTTTATTTTCGGCTTAGTCCTTTTATTAATCCAGGGTCGCCACAGCGGTATGAACCGCCAACTTATCCAGCATGTTTTTTAGCAGCGGATGCCCTTCCCGCCGCAACTCATCTCTGGGAAACATCCATACACACTCATACACTATGGACAATTTAGCCTACACAATTCACCTGTGCCGCATGTCTTTGGACTGTGGGGGAAACCGGAGCACCCGGAGGAAACCCACGCGAACGCAGGGAGAACATGCAAACTCCACACAGAAACGCCAACTACGCCTACTGCGCCACTGCGTCGCCGTACAACCAAATATACCAATTGCTAAAAATAATGAGTAATATTTTCCTACAAATTTAGTTGGGAACTATTTTCAGGTAATATCATTGCATGCGCTGAACTATTGTGAGTGAGATGCTAATGGTCTAATCCGATTCAATTATTTATGCTAAGCTAAGCTAAAAGTTCTCCTGCAGTACCCAGATATCAGCTGAATGGATTCAAAAATAGTAAAACTCAACTGTTTAACACTAGGTGACTTGTAAAATGAGCCTATTTCTAATTTTATGCTTTTTAAAGACAAAAATATATTGTTATTACTTCTACTTTTGTGGTTCAAACCCTAAATATCTTTTTTCTGTGCCTCAAGTAGAACCAAATATACCAATTACTAAAAATAATGACTAATATTTTACTACAAAGCTAGTTGGGGACTACTTTGAGGTGATGCGTAATATCATTACGCATGCTGAAATATGAAAGATGCTAATGGTCTAATCTGATTCAATAATTTATGCTAAGCTAAGCTAAACGAGCTGCCCGAGACCCAAAGATTGGCTAAATAGATTTTAAAAAGGATAAAACTGTTTAGTGTAAAATGAGCCTATTTCCCCCTCAAAAAAAGTGGAGTGTTCCTTTAAATGAGTAAAAAGAGTTTTCAATACGCTGCTTCCTCTGCAGAGACCAAAGTCAGATACTTTTCTTGCAAGCTTTTTTTTACGAATCACATTATAATTTCATGAAATCTGCACTTTCAGCCAAGTAAATACGCTCAAAACATACACAAGCGCATCAAAAACATGCACCTCTACATGGCAAGCATGGCTCAGGTCCCTGCGGTTTGACATTGCGACGCTAGCGAGACACGCAGGACGCTTGTAGACTCACGCTGGCTGTTAGCACGGCAGACGTGATGGGACGCTGCCAGACATGCTGTGACAAGTCATTTGTCGTAGTTAATAATTCATACAGGCGTGTTAGCACCCCAGTTGCACGCATGTGCATTAGAAAAGGCGGCTGTATTGACATCATGAAAATTTAATGCACTCTGACTGACTGGTGAACAAAGACGAGCGAGATAATGAAATAAAAATCGGCCTTTTGAAAGTTTAAGAGCATAAACGAGCCCTGATTTAATTATCGATTGCTCATGAATCATATCGCGGAATCATCATCAAAATCATGCATGCGCCGGTTTAGACGTGCTGATGCTGCACTTTTATTAGATGATGGATGCATCGGACGATTTGTTGCATTCGCCGCGACCTCGGCGACCTCTCATAAATCCTCATTACAGTGCGACAGAGTCGTGAAGAGAAAATGGGATGCAGTTGCAAATGATTTCCCAGGTTTTTCTGTATCGGACACATTTTTCCTAGTTGGAAAATAAGAGCAAGGAGCTCTCTGCGAGGAGCAACAGGAGAGCAGGCGCTGTGGCGTGTGAAGAGGTCTGCTTGGAAGACGCCTCCAGACACTGGAGCTTATTATTTGGACTGGCACAGGCTGCTCCAGCTAATTTCAGCTGACATGAGAAGGCCCGGGCAGCTCCAGGAGGTCCTTTACCCTTCACACACACTCATAAACAAGCACCAACACACACACACACACTAAAGAGAGCAACACCACTATAAAGGCCAGGAGTCCAGCTCAATGGAGTATTGCTTTCTCTAAAGGCTGGTATACTAGACGTGTCCATAAGATCACTTGGGTTCGCTTGTTATTTTTAGTCTTCATGGAGAAAATATCTTTTTCAACACATTTGTAAACGTAAATAACTAATTTCTAATAACTCATTTCTTTCGTCTTTGCCATGCAACTACATAATATGTTACTAGTTATTTAGCAAAATACTCATATTGCACTTAAAGTGCAGTTCAATAGCCTAATTAATGAAGTTAACTAGGTTAAATTGGCAAGTTAGGTTAATAAGACAAGTATCTATATATATATATATATATATATATATATATATATATATATATATATATAGGCGACACGGTGGTGCAGTAGTTTCCCCACAGTCCAAAGACATGTGGTACAGGTGAATTGAGTAGGCTAAATTGTCCTACTGTATGTGTATAATAGTGTATCAGTGTGAATAAGTGTGCATGGACATTTCCCAGAGATGGGTTGCAGCTGGAAGGGCATCCGCTGCGTAAAACATATGCTGGATAAGCTGGCGGATCATTCCGCTGTGGCGACCCCAGGTTAATAAAGGGACTAAGCCAAAAAGAAAATGAATGGAAAAAATAATAATAATTATATATATATATATATATATATATATATATATATATATATATATATATATATATATATATATATATATATATATATATATATATATATAATCAAACACGGAGAGTCTAAAACCCTTTTGTATTAGGAACTACTTTCTTCCGCCATCCATTCACATCTGCAGCAGAAGCCGTGACTAATCCACCAACGTCGCTTTAGAGCTAGTGTTTGAATGATTCTCAAGCGTAATGTATAAAGTGATGGCAAAACAGGTGATTTTGCTGACATTTTAAGATTATAAGGCTGAACTTGACATGAAATGCTCTCCATCTTCAGATATATCTTCTTACAGTGTTACAGTCTACAGTATTTCTCTGTTGCATCGGGATATCAGAATAATTAACTCCGAAAAAAGCAGCGCAATCACTACCAGACTGCTGTTGTGTTTGCGATAAGGAGTGGGAGTTCGGGGGTGAGGTCTCTGAATAACACTGTTAAGAACCGGATAGGAAAGTAACTGTATTAAAATAGGCACTGTCCTTATAAATAAACTGCATATTTGCAATCTATACAAAAGAGAGATCGACTTAGAATATCACTTACCAGTTTAATAATGATTTGATCAGCTGTAGTTAGAAATCACGCTGTTTTAATCTTCTAAGCAAGGGCTTATTATGCGATCCTGGCGCCATCTTGTGAATAGACAACGTCAACCGTCTTTGACTAATGGACGCCGACGCGCTGTTTCTCAGAAATTATAAATATTTTGAAATAGGCACCATCCTTACAAATAAACTGCATAGTTGCAATCCAAACAACTACATTCTCGACTAAAAAAAGCCCCAAAAGTACATCATGTTACCCAACAGCAGGAATATTTGTCAAACTGTGGAGCGTCCTCTGCTTGTATGTGGGCGGATTAATACACAAAGGTGAAGAAGCCTTTGTGTGCTGTTCCTGGTAATCAGATTCAAGAACCAGACAGAACTTAAACCCAACTTTTTAGGAAATACTGTGAAAATGTCCTTGCTTTGTTGAATATCACTCTGGAAATATTTGATTAAGGGCTAATATCACCTTCCAACTGTATAAATTATCTTCTTCGTTGCATTTAAAATACTGAAATACTATTATCTGAAATACTATTATTTTCAGGGTATATGCAGGAATCCTAAAGATAATTTCAATACCTTTTTAAGTCTTTTTAAAGACCTTCTCAGAATAGTTTAAGACCTCGTCACCACTTTAAGTTCCAATCAGTATCAAACCTTAAACTTGTTAATAATCAGTTGTTAATAAACAGTTGTAGTTAAATAAATCAATGGAGCACAACCATGCAACAAACTTCAGATAAGCTCAGAAGAAATAAAGCTTGAAATAAGCTTCAGCCGCTGTTTAAACTCGTCTTTCTCCAAGCAGAAGAACGCAAACTTACATTTTCCCGTCTGTTTTGCTCTATGGTTTTGCTACATATATGGAGAGCGTTAGATCACCTTCCCACGTTTGTCGCAAATTACGTGACATCACCCGAGGAGGAGCTTGGCCGGACGCGCCCACGGCCTGAACCAATCGCATGGATTGAGCACGCCATTATTAATATTAGTAGGAAAATAAATATATTTATGCTTTTTTGAAGTCAAACACTTTGGACAATGTTTGAATGAAATTTAAGAACTCGTAAAAACAAGATTAAGACTTTTTAATACCTTTTAAGGGCCTTAAATTTCTCATAATTGATTTATCAACTTTTATTACCTTTTAAGACACCGCAGACACCCTGATTTTAAATACTTAAAAACACATTTTTTGTATAAGTGCTGGCAGTTTATAGACTCTGATGATGCTAAATAAACAAATAAATAATTCAGCAAACAAACAGATAAATAAGATCTAAAAAAATTGAAATATTTTCACAAGTGCCCTAACCCTTACCCTACCCTTAACCCTACCTTTTTTATAATCACAGCATTAATAACAAGTTATATTCGGGAACTTTTTGATTTAGTGGCTATTTTGTATTAATTTGTACGATCCCATTTATATATTTTAGTACGATTTGTTTATCCCCAATAGGGAGTAGGTTTAATGATGGAATTTGGAGGGATGCCTCCTTAAAAAAAAAAAAAATGGAACCTTTTCGTAGAAATTAAATAGCATGAATTTATACAGTTAGTTGAGATCGGGCTGGCAGGGCAGCACAGTAGAGATTCAAACGAAGCTGTTTTTTTAAAAACAATTAAAAATTAAATGGTATTCAAAATAAATAAATTATCTAGATCTAACCCCTAACCCTTACTATGTATCTGCTAGGCCAACAAATTTTTTGTAGAATTAAATAGTATGTAATCATTCAAATTAGCCACTTTTCTGACAATACACAATATAGTTGAGTTCCCTCATGAGATCGGGCTGGCTAGGCATAGCAGCAAAGATTCAAACAAAGCTGTTTGTTTTAAAACAATTCAAAATTAATTAACATTTAAAATAAATGAATGATCAAGATCTAACCCCTAACCCTTACCATGTATCTGCTAGGCCAGGGGTGCTCAACCCTATTCCTGGCGATCGACCTTCCTGCAGTTTTCAGTAGCAGCCCTTATCAAACACACCTGCCTGTAATTATCAAGTGCTCCTCACGTTCTAAATAATTGGTTCAGGTGTGTTTGATCAGGGTTGGAGCTGAAATCAGCTGGAAGGTCGATCGCCAGGAACAGGGTTGAGCACCCCTGTGCTAGGCCAACGCAATCTCACAATGATTCGTAACTTTATGATTTAGTGTCCAAATGGGGAGTGAGTTTAGGGGTGGGTTTTAGAGGGACGCCTCCTTTAAAAAAAAAAATCAAACGTTTTCGTAGAAATCAAAAAGTATGAATTTGTTCAAATTAGCCAGTTTTCTGACAAAATATAATATAATTACGTTTTTTGTGAGATCGCAGTAGAGATTCAAATAAAGCTTCTTTTTTTTAAAACAATTAAAAAATAAATGACATTTAAAATAATTTCTTACTACATATCTGCTAGGCCAACACAATCTCACGACAATTCTTAACTTCTTTTTTTTTATTTAGTATCTAAATGGGGAGTGAATTTAGAGGTGTTTAGAGGGATGCCTCCTTTTAAAAGTAAAAATGAAATAGTACGAATTCGTACAAATTAGCCACTTTTCTGACAATATGTAATGTAGTTATGTATTTATGTATGTTTCCTCATGAGATCGGGCTGGCTAGCTAGGCAGTGCAGAAGAGATTCAAATGAAGCTGTTTTTTGTAAACAATTCAAAATTAAATGGTATTTAATGTAAATAAATGATCGGGATCTAATTCCTAACCCTTACTACGTATCTGCTAACGCAATCTCGTGCCAATTCGTAACTATTTGATTTAGTGGCCCAATAGGGAGTGGGTTTAGTGGTGGGGTTTGGAGGGACACCTTTAAAAAAAATATATAAAATTTTCGTAGAAATTAAATAGTAAAAATTCATACAAATTAGACACTTTTCTGACAAAAGGTAATATAGTTACGTTTCCTTGTAAGATCGGCCTGGCAGGGCAGCACAGTAGAAATTCAAACAAAGCTGTTTTATGTAAACAATTCAAAATTAAATGGCATTTAATGTTAATAAATGATCGGGATCTAATTCCTAACCCTTACTACGTATCTGCTAAGCCAACGCAATTTCATGGCAATTTTTAACTATTTGATTTAGTGGCTCAATGGGGAGTATGTTTAAGGGTGGGGTTTGAAGAGACGCCTCCTTTAAAAAAAAAAAAATCATAGAAATTAAATGTTATCAATTTATACAAATTAGCCACTTTTCTGACTTTCCTAATATAGTTACGTTTCCTCATGAGATCAGCCAGGCAAGGCAGCACGGTAGAAATCCAAATAAAGCTGTTTTTTTTCCTTCTCGAACATAACTAAACACAAAGGATTTTTCATTAAACAAGACCGAATCTGTCCTTTACGTGCCGATATTCTCAAGGTCTGTCTTCAATACAGGTTTCAAGGCGAGGGTCTACTCTAAAACCCGCTCCTGCAAACACTCCCACCTCTGATCCGCCGTGTTCTCTTTAATTCTCCCCCGCATAATCACGTTTCAAAGCATCTCCACTCCTCAAATTGAATCCTAATAGGCAGACAATGACCGTGACATCGGAATTTGCAGGCGAGATCACACGTAATCCAACATCTAAATTAAACCCAAATTGGAGGGCTATTGGTAATTTGCAGAGTGCATTAATACTGATATGAAAAAGGAGGGTAGACGTGATTGTAGGCTGAGCCGGTGGAGTCTGGTGTCATTACCGGTGCGTTTCATCTGGACGTTTCATCATGACAAACGCCCCACTGTTTCTGTGACTCTCGTCACCACATGAGCAGCCTGCAGAGAAGCACACCACACCAGTAAACACACCGCTTCTCCAAGCTCTCTGATCATTTCTGTGTGTTTCCCGCTGCAAAACAGCATTTCTCCGAACAATAGTTTTGGCTTATTTGGTATTTGAAAATCTAAAATAATTAGAGAGGCTGAGTAGATGTAAAGAAAAAAATTGAAGGGCATACATCTTTTAAGGATGGAGTGTTTGAGTTTTTTAGGGAGAGTTTTGTACGTAAAATAAAATAATATAAAAATATAATCAACATAAGCAACTCAATGCGTTTAGGCATGTAGACATGGTCAAGACGATCTGCTGCAGTTCAAACCGAGCATCAGAATGGGGAAGAAAGGTGATATAAGTGACTTTGAACGTGGCATGGTTGTTGGTGCCAGACGGGCTGCTCTGAGTATTTCAGAAACTGCTGATCTACTGGGATTTTCACACACAACCTTCTCTAGGGTTTACAAAGAATGGTCAGAAAAAGAGAAAATATCCAGTGAGCGGCAGTTCTGTGGGCGCAAATGCCTTGTTGAGGTCAGAGGAGAATGGCCAGACTGGTTCAAGCTGATAGGCAAACAGTAACTCAACCTTGAGGTGGATGGGCAACAACAGCAGAAGACTGCACCGGGTGTCACTCCTGTCAGCTAAGAACAAGAAACTGAGGCTACAATTCGCACAGGCTCACCAAAATTGGACAATAGAGGATTGGAGAAACGTTGCCTGGTCTGATGAGTCTCGATTTCTGCTGCGACATTCGGATGGCAGGGTCAGAATTTGGCATCAACAACATAAGAGCATGGATCCATCCTGCCTTGTATCAACGGTTCAGGCTGGTGGTGGTCGTGTAATGGTGTGGGGGATATTTTCTTGGCACACTTTGGGCCCATTAGTACCAACTGACCATCGTGTCAACAATTGTTGCTGACCATGTCCATCCCCTTATGACCACAGTGTACCCATCTTCTGATGGCTACTTCCAGCAGGATAACGCACCATGTCATAAAGCGCGAATCTCAGACTGGTTTCTTGAACATGACAATGAGTTCACCGTACTCTCAAATAGCCTCCACCGTCACCAGATCTCAATCCAATAGAGCACCTTTGAGATGTGGTAGAACAGAAGATTCGCATCATGGATGTGCAGCCAACAAATCTGCAGCAACTGCGTGATG
Source organism: Danio kyathit (assembly GCA_903798195.1). Classification (NCBI taxonomy): domain Eukaryota; kingdom Metazoa; phylum Chordata; class Actinopteri; order Cypriniformes; family Danionidae; genus Danio; species Danio kyathit. The sequence goes on along the minus strand of LR812528.1, from coordinate 5,359,847 downwards.
CTATCATGTCAATATGGACCAAAATCTCTGAGGAATATTCCCAGTACCTTGTTGAATCTACGAAGGCAATTCTGAAGGCAAAAGGGGGTCCAACCTGTCACTAGTAAGTTGTACCTAATAAAGTGGCCAGTGAGTGTATAATATATATATATATATATATATATATATATATATATATATATATATATATATATATATATATATATATATATATATATATATATATATATTTTTTTTTTTTTTAATATAGTGTTATAATTATAATGTTGTATTAATAAAATAGTAAAATAATGTAAAATAAAATAAATATTGATAATAATAATAATAACATACAATGATAATAATATTAATAAATATATAAATAATATTATAATATTAATAAAATTTGATAAAATCATATTTAACAGTTAAAATCAGTAATTATATATATATATATATATATTTTTTTTTTTTTTTTTTTTTGCTTTTTTGACTGAATTTTTATGCAAAATGAAATAAATAATAAGAAACTATAAAAAAAAGCAATATTGAAATCAATATAAATAATCAATAATGTTGCCTTATAATATCTTATAATATGAAATAATATCTATAATATCTATATTAATATAATATCAGTGCAACTTAAGATGAACAAGAACTAAGTACAGTAATAGAAATTGATTAAAAAATTGCAGGTTTCAAAAATTGTAGTAAAATTTAAGTCTGAGCAGGTAAAAAATAGTTTTAGGCTGTTTTCAAATGAAAGTTCTGCATTTATGGCATCTTCATGCTAGAAACACTAAACAAATGCTTTAGTTTCTACATTGAAACCCCCCTTACATTTGACCCGAACAGCCCTATCTTTTCTTTTCGATGCAAAACTGATGAAATGTCAAAAGTGTCAGTATTGTGAGAATTACAGTCATATTGCGTGAACACAGCTGGGTTAAACCAAACGTTGAGCGTCGAGTGCATCATTTCAATAAAGTGTTAACATATTTGTCTATCTGGAGTGCTGGGGGCGACTTTTCTGAACAAAAGAATGAGTATTTGTTAGTCTATCAGCACTCGGAGTGGGTTTTCCTCATGCTATTGCCCCCTGTCCCCTGCTGAGAGGAGCATTTATCCGTGGCAAGACCAATCAAATGCCCCCCCGTAGAGTCTAATCCTGCCCTGATCCCCGAAATGAGACTTGTTAAAGGCAGCAGAATGAAAACACAACAAAAGGAGTGATGCCAGATCTCCAGCGTCTGCACTTCCTGCACCGCTGCTCTCTCGCTCGCCATTCTTCCTGTCTTTCCGACCTTGACCCCATTCTCCCGCAGTCCTGTTCACTTTCTCTTTCCATTTTTGTCCCATCAGCTTCATTCACAACACATTGACTGCATTTTTTAAAATGAGCAACTAATTGAAATAGTTTAGGTTATTCTAATTAAAAGATTAGGTTAATTTTGGATTCATCACTTGCTTAAAAGCTGTTTTAATACAATGAAATGAAATTTAATTAAATAAAATAGTTCAAAATGAAAACATAAATAAATAAATAAATAAAAAAAAAGGAGTGATAAACAAAACATGAAAACAAAACTAAATAAATAAGGACATTAAAACAATAAAATAAACCTCAGTATAAAAAAAAAAAAAAAGGTAATGCAATATTCATTCATTTTCTTCTTGGCTTTAAAGTCACTATATTGATCTGGGGTCACCACAGCGGAATGAACCACCAACTTATCCAGCATATGTTTTATGCACCGGATGCCCTTCCAACTGCAACCCAACACTGGGAAAAAAAAAAATTATTTAATATTTTTATTATTTAATTTTTTTAAAGATAAATAAATCAAATAAATCAGTTCAACATGAAAAAGAAATATTTTTTAACCCTAAGCCTAAAAAATAAATAAAAGGAGTGATAAAATAAAATAAATAAAAATAAATAAAAGTAAAATAAAATAAACCTGAGAACAAAATAAAAATAAGTGTATTGATAAATTAAAATAAAATTGTTCAACATGAAAAAAAATTATAATAAGCAGAGTGATAAAAATACAAGAAAACAAAACTAAATAAATAAGTGGAGTAATAAAATAAAAAATAAAATAAACCTTAGAACAAAATTAAATTAAAAAATAAATAAAATAAAGTGATAAAACATAATAAGATTTTAAATTGTATTTAATATTTTTATAATTTAATTATTTTTAAATAAAATAAAAAAATGTATAAATAAATTAATTAAATAAATCAGTTCGACATAAAAAAAAATGTTTTCTAACCCTAACCCTAAAAAATAAAATAAATAAAAATAAATAAAAGTAAAATAAAATAAACCTGAAAACAATAAACCTCAGTTAATTAAATTAAATAATTATTTTAAAAATAACTAAATTAAATAAATGAGTTTAATATTTAAAAAAAAAAAATAAACAAAACTGCAGCGATGAAGTGATATAAAAGTGAGTGATAAAATAAAAATAAACTTGAGAACAAAAAAATAAATAAGTGATGTGATAAAATAAAAATAAAATAATTGAACATGAAAACAAAAACATAAGTAAAGTGATAAAGTATAATAAAACATAAATATTTTTATAAATAAATAAAAGTTAAAAAAAACTCAGTTTAACATGAAAACAAAAAAACTAAATAAAATAAGTAGTGATAAAAAATAAATAAAATAAAATAAATCAGTTAAAACAATGAATGAATGAATGAATGAATGAATGAATGAATAAATAAGTCGGATAAATAAAATAATAACCAGCTGCTCCCCTCGCTCTCTATTCTTACCATCTTCCCGACCTTGACCCCATTCTCCCACAATCCTATTCCCTTTCTTTGGCCTTTTTTGTCCCATCAGTTTCATTCACACAGTTTCATAAATGAACAACTAATTAAAGGAATAGTTCAGGTCATTTCATACCCTCTTGACGTAATGTGTGTGCGTTTTTGAGTGGGAATTGGAACATTATACGTGAATTGTGACCTAAACTTTAAATTCTTAACTTTAATAGCTGTATTAATATAATATACTATACTATACTATACTATACTATAATATAATATAATATAATATAATATAATATAATATAATATAATATAATATAATATAATATAATATAATTGTGATTTTCCCTCTTTTGCCTTCTGTCACATTCTTTCTCTTTAACATTCTTCTCCAGGGCATAAAACATGCCAGAGGAGTATATTTTGTAAAAAAAAAAAAAAGCTCCGTATTCCTGTTTCATTCCGGCTGCATAATTACCTCCCTTTCCTCTAGAGAGGCGCAAGAAAGGAGGCCACCAGTTGGGGGAAACCTTCAGCCTCCAGCGGGTGGCCCCCATTCACCAGCACCCAGCGCTGGGTTAGCAGGGCCTGAGAACACCCTGGGCAGGAAAGCACTCGCTTCTCCAAAGACTTGGAACAGGTACGATCAGTGGCCTAAAAATAGTCTGACTTCTTCTGCTCTGGCTTTCTCTCGTTCTGCTTTTCTCATCAGCGGTACGCTCCCATGCTCTCTCTTTCTGTGGAAGTAGAGTACCTGCAGAAACACCAGAACGGCTCTTCTACAAGCGCCATTGTTTTCGGCACATCTGCAGAAACGGTCAGATCGTCAGCTACTTTTTTGCGAGGCATGTGAGAAGCCATTTCCCATGATGCAGCTGGGTGCTTCTTGTATGTTTTCTCTTTTTCTGAATTTTGTTTGCTCTAAAACAAAGGTGGATTTTGAATCTGAACCTTATGCAATATCCTGACTTCTGTTCTGGACGTTTATGCAAATTAAAGCATATGTAATGAGGACAGTTTGCATATATAAACATAACATTTCGAAAAAGCTGATATTTCTTAGACCTGTCCACACAAACATATTTTCAAAACATTGAATTTCTTTGTACACATTTTTGCCGTTCGTCGACACAAAATTAACAGCCTGATCTCAAGAGGAAACGTAACTATTTTACGTTTTGTCAGTTTAGTGGCTAATTTGTACAAAATTGTACGAGTTCACTCATGCGAAAATGTACGATTTTAAAAAAGGAGGCGTGGCACCTAACCCCGCCCCTAAACCCAACCGTCATTGGGGGATGAGCAAATTTTACTAAATTGTACGAATGAGATCGTACGAATTATTAGTCACTAAATCAAAAAGTTACAAATTGCTGTGAGATTATGTTGAAAATATAGTATCGGATTACTAAAATCAAAAGTTTCTGAAAACTCTTTCTAGTAAAACTAAAAACTTTAAAGTGTTTTCGTCAGCATGTGCACTGTTTTCTTTTCTGACTGGCCAACACAGCTCTATTCTAATGCTGGGTTCACACATCAAATGCGCAGCACCACTTTATGCTCTCGATTACTGTTTTTTCTGCTTAAGTTGAATTATTTGAACTTGTGCGGTAGATGCGATTGAGGTGAATTCCATGCCTTCGTAGCAAACGCGTAATGTGGCAGTATTTGCCTTTGTAACGGTATTTCATAGTACTAGGGTTTAGCATTGTACGATGTCTAATGTGAAACATGGCGATGGACGATGGCATTGTTGTTGTAGGCGGCGGTGAATTAATTATTTATTAATAATTACTTAATTTATAACAAATTAATTATTTGTAGCCTACCGTTTCAACTAAATGACCCGCATGGTCTTTGTTTTACCCATAACCAAATCATAAATAAATAAAGATAAGTTACACACAAATTACCACCTGTCAATCACTTTTTCTGTGGGACTCTAGCATGAATAGGCAGAGTGATCTGTGTCGTTATAATGGCATCGACAAACTTAGTTTGTAAAAAAGGTGCACAACCAACAGGAACCAACCAACAGTATCTGAGGATTTTTGCTAAAATTACTAAATTACTAAAAGTACAAGCATGAATGCAAAAGATTGAGGCAGCATACTGATGCTGTGACTGACTGCTGGAGCTCAAACGCGGGCATATGCTGCAGCGTGACAGACTGTGTGTGTGGTCACGTGATGTGCGTTTTCAGCAGTATAGTGTGGAAGGAGGGCTTTTCAGAAATGCTAGATGAAACGCCAGTCTGGACGTGGATCGGTTTTGTTCTAAAAATGCCATTTTAAAACTAAGACGTATTAGTGTAAACGGGCCTAAGTGTGTGTTTTTTCGCGAGCGGGTTGCCGCTGCAACAGGGACGGGACGGAGGATCGCGATGCCGGCTTAGCATCGTGATGTGTATCAGCCATCGGCGATTGACGATGGCATCGTCTATTGACCTAACCCTACGTGGTACATACGTTTACAATGGCTGCGTAACACTGCATCACTTGCTCTAGTTTACACAAGGTGCTATTTTTCTCGTCATTATTAGTTTTTGCTTGAGTTTAATTATTTGAACTTGCGCAATAGATGCAGTTGAGGCAAATTCCATGTCTTCACTGCAAACACATAATGTGACAGTATTTGCCTCTGTAACAATATTTCTTGGTACACACATTTACGTTGACTTTGGAGCACCACATCACCTGCTCGAGGTACCACTGTAACACTCTCGCTGACTTGGTAAACAAGCCCCGGTCTTGGGGTTTGGCCACTGCTTATATAGGCCAAACTCCCGCCTTTTTTTGGGTCCTACCACTTTATGTAAGTATCAGATACTAGTAGTTTCCTTTATACATGTACACACTTAAAACATAATTTGTCATCTAAGCAACACTAATAAATCTTCCTCAAAACACTTAAACACTTAATTTCAGTATTTCATTGGATCAAACACTTTGTCATTAAACACATATTTTTCCCCTGTCAGATGCACCATAATGGTTTCACCCATTCCCGCCACGTTGTGTTGCCGCGTCCGGCGATGACATCATAAGCAGGCGCCGCCGCCTGCTCTGGTTGGCCGACACAACGGGCAAACGGAAAGACTTTACAAACAAACAAACAGACAATCGACACCGACAACAAACAGGACAAAATAATGTATGTATGTGTATGAAGACTGGGAATGGAGTTATGCTGTGGAAAATGCGTTATGAAAGACTGTCTATGAGCTATTGGATCCGTGTGTGCACCCACATTGCCAAAAGCAGGATAACAGGTAAGTTGCGATGACGGTGGGTGTGTGTGCATTTGTTTGAACTGTGTGGTGCTCACTCAGCGGGGACAAAGCTCCACCTTATCACAGGATGTTTTTCTCGTCAAAATTAGTTTTTGCTTGAGTTCAATTATTAAAACTTGCACGAGACACGATTGGGGTGAATTCCTGTCCTGCGCAACAAACACCTAATGTGAGAGCATTTGCCTGTGTAACGGTATTTCGCACTACACACAATTGCATTGACTGTGGAGCACCACATCACTTGCTCTAGTTTACTCTGAGGATGTTTTTCTCGTCATTATTAGTTTTTGCTTGAGTTCAATTATTTGAACTTGCGCATTAGATGCGATTGAGGCAAATTCTGTGTCTTCACTGCAAAAACATAATGTGAGAGTACTTGCCTCTGTAACAATATTTTGCAGAACACACATTTACATTAAGTGTAGAGAACCACGCCACTTGCTCTAGTTTACTCGAGGGATGTTTTTCCTGTAAAAATGCATTCAATTATTTTGGCTTGCGCGGTAGACACAATTGAGGCAAATTCTTTCCACAACATTCGTGCCGAGCTCTGATAATTGTGATTGCATTGACCTTGTATATCATTTATTTGTGCTAACACTTAATTCTGCATTTGTGTGAATGTAGCATAAGGTTTTTATTTCCCCTGTTGATTCGGCATGACCTTGATAGTGCATCGCGGTGTGTTTTTTGGCCTTAGTTTAAGCGTGCAGATAGTTGTGATTCATCTTAGTTCAGTTGTTGGATGCACTTCAAGAATTTTAGCAACTCCCTACAAAGCAAACGATTAGGAAAAATTCAGGTACAACTACTTGGTACTTAGATATACTTATTGCGTTCATATTGTTTTGCACAACACATATGGTGCTACTGAGGTTGGACACAGGTAATGAAGGCACATGTTTGGAGGTATGGATTTGTTTAAGAGTGGGTTAAGGTGTAAGGCACAGGTGTCAAACTCAGTTCCTGGAGGGCCGCAGCTCTACACAGTTTCAACCCTAATCAAACACACTTACCTGTAGGTTTCAAACTAGTCTGAAGGACTCAATTAGTCTGATCAGGTGTGTTTCATTAGGGTTGAAACTAAACTGTGCAGAGCTGCGGCCCTCCAGGAACTGAGTTTGACACCCCTGGTGTAAGGTATGGGTCAACTGTGTAATAATAAATGTAATAAATAACAATAGCAAATAATATATAATAATAATTGATGTAATTTAATGTAAAAAATAATTACAGATGTTACATTCAGACACTTTTAAAAATATAAGTACAATGTATGTACATAATAAGTGCACTGTGACAAATTATTAATTTAAATACAAAGTAATTAAGGACACATATTAAAAAGTGGGACCAAAATAGGTCCAAGGCCACTGAAAAGGTAAGTGTTTACCATCATTTCTTATTCCAACATGCACAGTCTGACGTTTCCCAAGCCATATTTTATTATTCCAGCAGATAATGAAGCACATTTCGTCTAGCATCGATATGCTGGGCACAGTTTCCCAGATCCCCACAAGACGTAATGATACTAGAGAATGACATGCTCTTGAAACCCCATCAAGGAGGTCACTTTCACTGCTATAAATGTTCAATTCCAACAAGTCACGACCAATCTTGTATATTCACTGTAATTAAACATTCAATTCCAGAAGGAGACCAGCAGTCAAATCCCTTAACAAACGACTTAGCCACAATCAAACTAGCGAGCTAGCATTGTGAGAAAGGAGGATACTGTGGTGTTTTTACTCATTAATTTGATTTGAATACTATGAAACCGTGTTGAAAAAGCTACTCTGAAAGTCAAGCAGCAGTGCAGAGCAGTCAAGCAGGCAGCGTAAAAAAAGTACTTAGCTTCATAACAACAACAAATATCAAGTAATTAGCCACACTGAAACCATCTAAAAGGGGGATATACTGTATATTTAAATTATAGACAATAATTATAAAATCATAGGATTCAGGTAAAAGCAAAGTTTATCTGGCACAAAAATAACAAGCAGTTAGCATGTTAGCATCAGACAGTAAGCTAATAAAACTAAACAACACACACATTTTTCAGTTTATATTACAACCACACTGAAGCCATATAAAAGTATCTTTTAAACTGTAATGTACACAGTAATTATCAAATAATATGATGCAGTCAGGAGCAAAGTTTATCTGACACAACAATAACAGAATATGAGTTAGCATGGTAGCATGCAGACACTAAGCTAATAAAACATTTTAATGCATACATTTTAAATACATCAACACTGAAGCCATATGCAAGTATCTTTTAAACCATAATGTACTTAGCAAAGTTTATCTAGCACAACAATACCAGAATATGAGTTAGCAAGATAGCATCAGACACTAAGCTACTAAAACTAAACATCTCACAAATTTACCAGTGCATACAACCACACTAAAGCCATATCCCAGCTGAAAAATCCAGCTTAAACCAGCCTTAAGCTGTTCAGCATAGTTCGGATTTTCAGCGCAATTCTGATTGGGCAGAACGAAAGCTTGCTCACTCAATTGGCTAGTAAGGCTGTCACACACATACGGCAGTCATGCGTTTGCTCTGGGTGGGGGAAGTTAAATAATATATATTTCATATCGCAACCTCTTGCGATTAGCTAATTGAAACGTTTCAAATCGCGATTCAATTTCACAAAGCACAGCCCTAGACTGAATTATGCCTAAAATAGAAGGGAAAAAATTTAATTTAAATGAAAAGCAAGTTTTTTTAGCATAACATTTCATATCTTACATCCTCAAAAAATAAGCCAAAATTAAAAAGCAAATAAAATCAAACTACTAGAACATCATGTATGAATATAGGAATATGGTAAACACTAAATATGTAATGACAAACATGCATTCTGTCATATCTCACTTCTTTTAGTCAAATGTGGCGCTGCAGGCCTTCCTGCATTGGTCTCTCCAGAGGATTGGTTTTCTTCTGTAAGCCACCACAACTTTCCTCTCGCACCCGCAACCTGGCTCCCGTTAGCCCTGAGCCGCAAGCCCAACTCCACCCTTACCCACAAGCGGAATGAGTAAATATCTCTCCTCTGTCTCCTAAAATGTCCACAGACCCTTAATTATATGCCCACCTCTTTCCCAGCATTCCCTGCATGAAAGTCAGCGCGGCCGATGTGGTCGCCAGCCCTTTAATGCGGCCCGTATTTAATGGCTTGGTTTGAAATTCCACCGTGGACTGGATGACGGAGGGAGACGTGAAGTCTGACTGCTATGGTAACGTAACTGATATGTTTACCTGCCGTATTGACGGACGTATCGAGTCGCGGGATCCGTCCTCGACAGCTCTTATTTACTGTAGCCACAGACTCCAGGTTAAACACCGCGCTGATAGGATTGTTGACATAGATGCGGTGATGTTGACTGATGCTCTTTAGAGTCAAAGCAGTGAGCGACAAACTCAAGCACACTTCATGTGAGGTCTGACACTCACGCGGCTTTAAACTACAGGGGTTTTCTCTGGATAAAATGATACATATTATGTCATTATACAATTAGCATAGGAATCATTTGCTTGTGGATCATATTTAGACACTTGGGGAGGAACGAAAAAGCGCTCAAATACACAAAAACAAGCAATTCAGAGAGTTGAGAAATCAGTTTTAACAAAATGTTGCATTCAATGGCAACAGGAATGGTGTGAAATATACAGTTGAAGTCAGAATAATTAGCCCTCCTGAATTATTAGCCCCCCTGTAAATTTCTCCCCAATTTCTGTTTAACCCTTGTGTACTGTTGGGGATGTTTTCATCCACTCTGGGGGGATTTTGAGTCTCAATTTGGCTATAACTTTTTCTGTGTTTCAGCTAGCAGAATGATTTTTGACACATATTTTGAGAAAATGCTTTGAAATTTTTTAAGAAATCAATGATACACTCTGGGTGAATTTACTACCCTTTTATAATGTTCGGGATGAAAACATCTGAATTAAACTGCTTTAAAAATGCATCAGATTAATATTTTGTTCTATTTTTTTTTTTTTTTTGCATAAATCTGTTAATCAACCTCAGTCCTGATCAAAACTACTAAATTGCTTAGAAAAAAACAGGATTTTAACTCATTAATGGTCAAATTCATAAATTATGTCACTTATTTGGTGAAAAAAACACACAAAATGACGTATTTTCAATATAAAAAGTAAAAGTGGACTGGACTTGGACATGTGAAACAACATTGCCTTTGATGCATTGTTTTTGATTGATTTTCATTTTTCTCTCTCCCTAATTTACTGTTGATGGTTGCTTTTACCCCATTGACTTCCATTATAACTACATTTTTTTTTATTTCAAAACCCTAACACCATATAATCATGCATGATTGTTGGTGGTTATCCCTGTTGGGAAGAGATAAAATTTGTAAATTTTACTGTTGATTAGCAGTTGGCACCCTTTAGATAGGCCTGTGCAAAAACAGCTTAGTTTCTGGATTGTATATGGAGTATAACAGCAAATTAAAGTGTGTGTATGTGTGTCTGTGAGAGTGTGAGAGTGACCTTTGTGCACTTACCTTGTTGTGTCTGAGAAAATCAAAATATGCATCTCAGCTCTCAGAACTACATGGAGTAAACAAAAACAAAGACTGTGTATTTATGCACCATTAAATGTGGTTATAATGGAAGTCAATGGGGGAAAAACAGCAACCAACAGTAAATTAGGGAGAAAAATAAAAGTCTAACAATGTATTAATGCCAATGTTGTTACTAATCATTCACATGGTTAAGACTGTGATAAAAGGTTAAAAAAAATCCAGTCCACAATTACTTTTTATATTGAAAATACATCATTTTGTGGGGGGGTTTTCAACAAATCAGTGACATCATTTGTGAACTTGGCAATTAAAGAGTTTTTTTTGTCCTGTAAGTTTTGATCAGAACTGGGGTTGATTAAGGGTGCTTTCACACTTGGTTCAATTGCCTGGACCGTACCCAAGTTCGATTGTCCCCCCTTGCCACCTTCTCGGTTGGTTTCATAGATATATACACTAGATATCGCATAGGGACCCTGAAGATGCGTCAATAGCGCCGCCACATTGGTACAGGGCTCCTAGGACAAACGTCATTCAACCGCACTAGTCAAGACAGTGTGACAATGTGAAGATGCTGGACTTTAGCGCTGTGTACGGGTGTAGTAACGAGCAAACAAAGAAAACAAAGCACAAAGTCATCACATTTCATAGGTAAGATTTCGTTTTTTATGTTTTTGTATGTTATGAACTTTTGTGCTTAACAAGTCACATTATTGATGATAATACAGTCTCTTACTGCAGTGACCATAAGGCAAATAGCATCAACTCGCGCTAAATTCTAAGCTTATGCTAGTTTTGTTGAATAAAATAAGCAAACAATGTTATGAAATATGACAAGAAGACGCTGCGGTGCCAGAAACTTGTATTATTGTTAGCTAAGTGAACGAGTCGTTCATAACGGAGATTCATTCACAAACGGATCGCTCCCTCCGTCAGAATGAGAAGTGAAAGCAGGAGAGGGGGGGTGTTTCAGGACATGGATTAGATCAAATTAAACAGGGAAGGAGGATAATGCATTTCCATCCACACAAACACTCACTCTTTGTCAGGAATGCCCGTGCGGTCACATCCATCAATGTAGAAAAGTGATGTAAAATTATAATATTTCGTAATTTAAAAAAATATTTGCATACGGACCACCAGGGAAAACTCCCGATCATAGATATATGTGTATATGTGTATTTCTCTGGCTTTGGATGGCCACAGTCCTCCACTTCACCTTGGTCCCGCATTCATTTCAAACGACCGATACCCTGTACCAAGATGGCGGCTCTATTGACGCATTCCTTCCAATAGACAACAATAGGCCAGGCGACATCTAGTGTATATATCTATGGGTTGGTTTGTGTTCACACTGTCTTTTTTCCTTCTGAACCCCGGTACGTTTGCGTCATAGAGCTGCTGTTTTGTTTACTGCTGTTGCTAGGTGACGGTCACGAAAGCAAAGCGCCAAAATGGAGACTTCCGCACATCGCAGTCGATTTGCTTTTACTGAATCTTTTAGTTTTGGACATACAGAAAGCGACTCGCGTCTGTCTGCTGCAAAAATATTATAAACATTCAGAACATCACACAGTGACTGCAGAAGCTGTTTCTGGAGGAGACAAGCAGACATCACTGTGTATCACTGTGCTTTGCTCAGTCCTGCTTGTCACCAAGGTACAATACGTGGTGCACACACACGAATGAACGTTATGAAAACGATAGTTTGTTGTACAGTTGGCGGTTCACTTCCGTTATTTGGTACGATTGCATTCCTACTAGAAGTGAACCGTACCAGAGTTCGCATGAACCGTACCCCAGACCACCTCTTTCAGGTGGACTCGGGTACGGTTCACGGGTGCGCACCCGAGTTCAGAAGACACGTTCACACTAGCTAAACGTACCGTACTATGACGTCAAACGAACCCGGGTGCGGACCAAAAGTGCTAGTGTGAAAGCACCCTAACAGATTCATGAATAAGATTTGAAAAAATATTTATCTGATGCATTTTTAAAGCAGTTTAATTCAGTGGATGTTTTCATCCCGTACATAACAAAAGGGTAGTAAATTTGAACAGGTAACCAGGGTTAACGGAAAGAAGACATTTTATGTTTGAAAAAAAATCTTATCTCAGGTAAACAACACTTGGGAAATATTTTTAAAAGAATTCAAATTTCTCAGGAGTGTGAACATTTTGCCTTATACTGTACAGTTGAAGTCAGAATTATTAGCCTTCCTGAATTATTAGCCCCCCTGTTTATTTTCTTCCCCAATTTCTGTTTAACGGAGAGAAGATTTTTCTAATCACATTTCTAATCATAATAGTTTTAATAACTCATTTCTAATAACTGATTTATTTTATCTTTGTCATGATGACAGTAAATTATATTTGACTAGATATTTTTCAAGACACTTCTTTACAGCTTAAAGTGACATTTAAAGGCTTAACTAGGTTAATTAGGTTAACTAGGCAGGTTAGGGTAATTAGGCAAGTTATTGCATAATGATGGTTTGTTCTGTAGACTATCGAAAAAAATATATACTGTAGCTTAAAGGGCACCTAGGCTACCCCTTTGTCCAGATTTAATATAAGTCTTTTGTGTCCCCAGAATGTGTCTGTAAAGTTTCAGCTCAAAACACCCATTAGATTATTTATTAAAGCTTTCACTAGTTTGTATTTTATAGCTCTCTTGTACTGGGCCTTTAAGGCTAGTACTCCCCTCCCACCATTCCCACGTGCCTGTCAGCGAGCCTCAGTCTCTGCCCTCGGCTGCCTCAGACAACTGACAGACATAAAAGAAGCAGATCTCTCGTAACGTTTGTGAGGAAAAACTACAGTAAGAACTTTACCAATGATTATTTGATGCATTTGTTGTGGAGCTGCAACGACGAGTCGACAATGTCGTTACAAAGTTCACGCACACACACACACAGCGCGGACACACACACACATACAGTGAGAGCATTTAGCTTTGCACTGTCTTTGCACGCAAATGTGACAGGATACAGCTTAATATCCACTGCTGTATGGATATCTGTTACGTTAATGTACAAAATAAACCTGATTTAACGTCCACAAACCAGGATTGAAGACTCTTCTTGTATAATTGTTCTGACACGCGGCTGTGGTGATGAAGTAAATCTGAAGTAAATGGCTGTAATTTATAACAAACATGCACTGTTTTAAAAGATTTTAGACTTGTGAAACTCACTCTTGATCACATTTGATGATGATTGATGATCCTAGCAAACTGAACAGACCTTTTATTCCCGGTTGCTTTGCGCACGTCCTGTCTTGTTGATAGGATTATAAACGTTACTACGGAGACATGTTAATACGCAGCTGTCAATCAATTCGGTGGGCGGGGGGACCGCACTCCTACGTCAAGTTGCGGTCGGTCTCAGAACCGCTCCAATTGGTCCACCGTTTTTATGTTGTTAAACTGAAAAAAAAAGGACTGGGTGTGTTTATATCACCCCAATATGATGGTCTATACACGTATGTCTGTCCAAACAGCTTGAAAAGTAGATTTTTCATTATAGGTGCCCTTTAAAGGGGCTAATAATATTGACCTACAAATGTTTTTTAAAAAATTAAAAACTGCTTTTATTCTAGTCAAAAAAAAAACAAAAAAGACTTTCTCCAGAAGAAAAAAATATTATCAGACATACTGTGATAATTTCCCTGCTCTGTTAAACATAAATTGGGAAATATTTAAAAAAGAAAAAAAAATCAAAGGGGGCTAATAATTGACTTCAATTGTATATATGATATGACTATTTAACGATGAGTGACGATGATGATTTAAATTTTTATTTTGAGTGGTTATTTACACACCAACGCTGTCGACGCCCTTGAAAACACAGCTCCTTCCTACATTTCAGAGCTGAGACAGAGCTGGCCGCGTGTGGGAAATCAGTCAAAACACACAACTGTTGGAAAAGGCCAGAACTGTTTTGGGATTCGGCAAAGTCCAGCAGTGTTTGAAGTTCACGGCTGGCCAGGGCTCTGCACTCTTGCACCTGTGCTTTAGGGGCCATGAGAACCCGCAGAGCTCACACTTAACCGTCCCTGTCTGGGGACGCTGGCCTTTTAAAGATCTGAGCTCGGATAACATGAAAGGGAAGCCCTCTTTCTGCCGAGAGAGATCCCTAGAGCTGGAGAAACAATGGGAGAGAGACAGACAACAGAATAAAAGAAAACAGAAAGAAGGGACAGGGCTTATATTTCTCGCCTGCAGATGCTATCAAAAAAAGAGGAAAAAACTACTATAATCTTCTAGGTGGTTTCTAAAGCATTGGTAGGTGGTTGCTAGGCTTTCGTATGGGGTTGCCAGCAGCTAGCTCTCTGCAACTCTCACAAGGTTGCCCACTGAAGCTAAGCAGGGCTGCACCCGGTCAGTACCTGGATGGGAGACCACAAGAGAAAGCTAGGTTGCTGCCGGAAGTGGTGCTAGTGGGACCAGCAGGGGGCACTCAACCTGTGGTCTGTGTGGGTCCTAATGCCGCAGTATATTGATGGGGACTCTGTACTGCTCAGTAAGCGCTATCTTTTGGATGAGATATTAAACGGAGGTACTTACTGATTAAAAATCCCAGGATGTCTTTCGGAGAAAAAAGAATGGGGGTTAAACCTTGGCATCCTGGCCAAATTTGCCCACTGGCCTCTGTCTATC
Source organism: Danio kyathit (assembly GCA_903798195.1). NCBI lineage: Eukaryota > Metazoa > Chordata > Actinopteri > Cypriniformes > Danionidae > Danio > Danio kyathit. Next base: position 5,344,570 of record LR812528.1, on the reverse strand, counting down.
ATGGCCTCCTAACCATCCCCATATCATAATTGGCTTCATCACTCTGTCTTCTTTCCACCAATCAGCTGGTGTGTGGTCTGGCGCAATATGGCTGCCATCGCTTCATCCAGGTGGATGCTGCACACTGGTGGTGGATGAGGAAATTCCTCCTAAAACGATCTAGAGCACTTTGAGTGTCCAGAAAAGCGCTATATAAATGTAAGAAATTATTAGTATTATTGTTATTAAAAGGTCCTAGGTTGTGTCCAAGGTGTTGCTTAAGTACTTTGAATTGGTTTAAGTGTTTTTAATAGTAAAAGTGTGTACCTACACTGGTCTCACATTTCAGTTTCTGTTCCTGAAGAAATACCTTCCTGCAGAGTTCAGCTCCAACCCTGATCAAAACCAACTAAAGCTGCGGTCACACTGGACTTTTCTCTGCATGGACTTGCATTCATACGCACGCTAATGCGTCAGACCGGAAACGCAAGTTTGTGCGTCATGTTTCGCAGTTCGCTGCATTGCAAAGTTTGGTGAACTCCGACCTGCGAAATCGCTTCACTTGACTGCGTGAGACCAATCGAGGATCAAAACATGATCTCTCTGGACAGAAATTTAAAATATGGACCAATCGCTTGCTTTTATAAATGTCTAATAATCTTGTTTAATCCAGCCCCTTTTGCAGCACCATACGACAGAATTTCGCAAGCTCAAACTCTAGTGTGACTGCAGCTTAAGTAGGATCTGAAGGAGCACTTGGTAAATAAAGACAGGTGTGTTTGATCAAGGTTGCAGCTGAACTCTGCAGGAAGGTACATTTCCAGGAACAGGATTGGGCACCCCTGTTCTAGATGTTTTCTAGGGTGGTTTTAGCTGGTCGCCAATGACTGCACATTTACTACAATGCTCTTTTAAGTGGTTTCTAGGGCATTTCTAGGTGGTTGGAGTTGTCAGTGTAATTGGTTAAAGGCCCTCGGTTGTTTCCAAGAGTGTGCTAAGGTGTCGTAATACTGTGATGTTCTAGATCAGGGGTGCTCAAACTCGGTTCTGAAGGGCCTAATTTCAAGGTTTCTAGGGCATTTGTAATTTGTCACGATGCATTGTGTTTCTATGTGGTTGGTAAATTCCCTAGGTTGTTTGCTAAAGTGAGATGTTTGAATGCTTAAAGTTAATACTAAAAAGTCCCAGATGGTTTCTAGGCCATTGCTAGGTGGAAGCTATGATGCTTCATTTGTATAATGTTTTACTATGGTCTACTAAATGTTTTTTGAACTCAGCTAGATAGTTGTTCAGATCTAGATATTTGCTTTGGTGTTTTAGATGGTTGCCAAGATGTTCCTAGTGCTTGTGTTTACTCCTATGATGTTTTACAGTAGGTGGTTACTGGGGCCTTTCTTGCTGGTGGGACTATTCATTGTGTTTCCATGCACTTGCTAGGATGGTTTATAGATGGGTGTTTGCCAACTCAAGTCAAAACCAACACAATCTCAACCTGATTCGTAACTTGTTGATTTAGTTGATTATTCATATTAATTTTACCTGGCAACTGGTCCCCAAAGTGTTCTAAGTGCATTTGGTTACTCCTATGGTGTTTTAAGTGGTTTCTAGGGCATTTGTAATTTGTAAGGGTGCATTGTGTTTCTATGTGGTTGGTAAATTCCCTAGGTTGTTTGCTAAAGTGAGATGTTTGAATGCATAAAGTTGATACTAAGAAGTCCCAGATGGTTTCTAGGCCATTGTTAGGTGGGCGCTGTGATGTTTAATTTGTATAATGGTTTTACTATGGTCTACTAGATGGCTTTTGGACTCTGCTAGATAGTTGCTCAGATCTAGATCTTTCCTTGGTGGTATCTATGGTGTTTTAGCTGGTTGACAAGGTGTTCCTAGTGCTTATGTTTACTACTATGGTGTTTTAAAGTAGGTGGTTACTGGGGCATTTCTTGGTGGTTGCTAGACTAGTGGGACTATTCACTGCATTTTCATGCACTTGCTGGGATGTTTCGTAGATGGGTTTTTACCAACTCAAGTCAAAACCAACACAACCTCAAGCCGATTCGTAACTTGCTAATTTAGTTGCTAATTCGCATTACTTTGACCAAGCTCATACCTTTTAGTACGATTTGCTTATCCTGCAATGAAGGTTAGGGTTTGGGGCACACCTATAATAAAAAAATTATTGTAGGAAATTTAATTTAAATTGTATGAATGAACAAATGAACCACTTTTTCTGACATTACGTAAAGTAGTTAAGTTTCCTTGTGAGATCCAGCTGATCAAAACGCACATATGACCTAACTTAACTGCTTAAAACATGTTATTATTGATTTGTTCAATTCCCTAACACCAAGTGTGATCCAGTACTCAGCAAAAAAGTGTAGAAACAGCAAAACTGAAAATAGAATAAAATAAATGGAACAATCGTGAGACAGAATGGGACTTATATTACTAGTCTGCAGATGCTATCATAGCAGAAAAGTGATTTCCATGAAATTAGTGAGCTGAAATGCATCTCCAGGCTCTAACCAGCCTCTGCCTCCCTATCGCAGGCTGAAGTTGAATCAAATTGAAATGACAAGACCCGTCCCAAATGGTGTCTGGGTGAAACGAGACAGACTCTAAAGCAAAGTAAACCTCATGGAAAAGGTTTCATAACACAGCTGCCATTTCGATTAGGTCAAATTTGCGGCATGTAAGATAGCTATAATAGCGAACTTCCTCCGCAGTTACATACTTAATTACGCTGAGCTCTGCTCTTAAGAGAGTATGAGAGCATTTGAAAAACACCCAAACTGCCATGATGTCGGGCATGCGTATGTGAGCTCGTTCCCTATTAAAGTGTGTTCTGCAAAAGCCGGGCTCTGCTCTACATTTTTGGAGGGAAAAACTGGGACACCTACAGTGTTATCGGAGCAGTCTTAGCGCAAAGGCTGCTGGGTAATAGAGACAACCCCAGCCTGAAATGAGTCTTAAAACAGGACAAAGGTACCGGCTGTGCATTAAAAGAGGTCATAATCTACACCTTTCCGGTACTTCATTTTGAAGTCCACTTAAAGATTTCTCGCACTACTCAGTCATGGTAGATGGGGTTTTTAGGGGGTTTTAATGAGTGAAACTTCTTTTTCCACTTAGGCTGATTTGCTGTGATACATTATAATAAATAACATCTATGGCTATCTGTGTGTGTTTACAGATGCTGATTACTAAAAAGATATAGATATGTAAACAAGAGTGCTAATATGCAAATGAGCTCATGTTTCTGAGCAGCCTCGGTTCTGAATCTCTGCTGTTCATTTTCTCCACAGGGATTTCAACGAAAAAGTTGTGAGCCTTAAACCGAACCATTCAGAGATGAATCATAGCATTACAAACTCTAAAGCGGAGCACAAAAAGCGCTTGACTATCAGACGAAAATCTCAAAGATAAGATCCTTTTATGTGGAAACAAATCCCATGACGTGCGCTATCAATGACATAATTAAATCAACAGGAACAATAACAGTCGGTATTATTTAACAGATCAGAATAAAATGAAAAGAAACAAATACTTCATTCAGCTAAGATCAATTGGAGCAAAAAATAACAAGAAAGACTTATGTTATGGTATGACAACAAAGCTATAATCTTGCATTTTAAGTCAGTGATGCTCTTTTAAAAATTCGAGTTATCAAAGAATCCTAAAGAAAAATGTATCAAATTTTCCTAAAAAAAAAAAAAAAGTGAGAAATGTTTCTTAAGCAACAAATTAGCATATTATCATTTCTAAAAGGATAGTGTGACACTTAATAAAGGAGTAATGCATGATTCACACGGGGCATCAGCATCAAAGCTTCTCATTCAATTTGAATGTGTGACGTCAAGCTTTTGACAAACTGAATTGTGGATCTGTCGTGCCGCCTTAGTGGCGTTGCTCGCTGCAACAGTTTTGAATTTCTCAACTTTTAAAGTGCCAACGGAAGCGGAAGCCAATCAGATTGCTTTATGCAAACGTCTCAGTTCAGACAGTAGTCAACTGCATTCACACAGTTCAATAATGGTAAACAGAGGATACATTTAATATGCTGGAAAAAATGTAATATTTCAGTGGGCAATCACCTGGTCCTTTATGACCAATATATATATATATATATATATATATATATATATATATATATATATATATATATATATATATATATATATATATATACATACAGTTGAAGTCTATCTAGTTTATTTTTTTTCTGTTTAATTGAAAGATTTTTTCAACACATTTCTAAACATAATAGTTTTAATAACTCATTTCTAATAACTGATTTATTTTATCTTTGCCATGATGTCAGTAAAAAATATTTGACTAGATATTTTTCAAGATACTTCTATACAGCTTAAAGTGACATTAAAAGGCTTAACTAGGTTAACTAGTCAAGTTAGGGTAATTAGGAAAGTGATTGTATCACGATGGTTTGTTCTGTAGACTATTGGAAAAAAATAGCTTAAAGGGGCTAATAATTTTGACCTTAAAATGGTTCTTAAAAATTTTTAAACTGCTTTTATTCTAGCTGAAATAAAACAAATCAGACTTTCTCCAGAAGAAAAAAATATTATCAGACATACTGGAAAATGTCCTTGCTCTGTTAAACATCATTTGGGAAATATTTAAAAAAGAAAAAAAAATTAAAGGAGGGCTAATAATTCTGACTTCAACTGTATGTGTGTGTTTGTATATATATATATATATATATATATATATACCAGGATTCATACCAGCGATATTTTATAATTTCATTGGCTGACACTGCTATGATGATCCCGTAAGAGCCAAGCTTCAGACACAACCTCCATCAAGCATTGACACTGATGCCCCAAGTGAATGTACTGTAATAATGCTGAAAATTCAACTTTGCCAGCACAGAAATAAGTTACATTGCTTTATCAACAAACTGTTTAATTAATGTTTTACCATGCTTTTGATCAAATAAATGCAGTCTTAGTGAGCGTGAGGGAGTTCTTTAAACATATAAGGCATCACAAATAAATTTGATTGAGATAATTGTAAGACTAAACGTCTTTTGCAGACTTTATGTAAAATACATGAATTTGGAATATTGCATGGAATTGCATTAAGAGGGAATAATTAAGAGACTTGTTAGAACTGTAATCTTCTTCTAGTGCGATGATTTAGAGAAGTGGTTCTTAACCACGTTCCTGGAGGACCACCAGCACTGCATGTTTTGGAGGTCTCTTTTGTCTGTCCACTTCAGGTCTTTCAGTCTCTGCTAATGAGTTGATCATCTGAATCAGGTGTGCTTGGTTAGGAGACATGGAAAAAATGCAGAACTGATGGTCCTTTAGGAACATGGCTGAGAAACAGTGATTTAGAGGTTTCGATTAAGGTTTTGAGTGTAGCACTCAAGCTATATATCTTGTTGGCTTTTGTAACACCAGGATGCGAGACAACGGAGAAGAGAATCCACGTGCAGTTTATTAACAAAAGTAGTCAAGCAGCCAATGGTCAAACAGTTTCATGAGGTTAATCCAGAAGCGTATCAAGGTCACAAGCAAAGAAGTCAATACAGGCGGTCAAAACCGCATAAACAGGAAAACAAGGCAAGGATCAAAAACACGTAAAATGTAAATGCTTACATATTGTTCACGGGAAAACAAGACTCAGCAAAGTCCATGTGTGTGTGCGCTGTTTATATGGTCCATCTGATTAGTCCATCATGAGCTTCCAGCTGCATGTGTACTCAGGGGGAATCAGGAACTGGTGTGTCTGAGGTGTATGATGGGAGTTGTAGTTTATTAACTTGGAATATGTGTAGTTCTCCAGCAATCTGCACAGGTAAGACAGCTTTATTAACAAAAAATGATGTTTTTTGCTTCACTTAGTGAGCCATATAGAGTAGGAGTAAATACTAGTTCTGAGATCAGCCATTATTAAAGTAATTCTTAAATTTGAACTCAAATAAATAACAAAAAAGTTCATAATTATTAAAAGGATAATTCAAAATGAAAATGATTTGACATCATTGGTTAAATAATTAATTAATTTTGCTCTTTGGTTCTATTTGAAAAAAATAAAAATGTGAAATATTACAATTCAAATGAGTGAAAATATGCCATAATTAACCTAAGATTTGTTTTTATTTGTTTTAATTGTGAACCAATATGTAAAGTAGCATAAGTACAGTCATTTAGTGATGTTAAGTGCAATACTTCCAAATTCAAGCTGTCATAAAAATGCCCACCAAATGTGTGAAGAGTACAATTTTGCACTGTGAATGTGAATAAATCATTTAAATAGTAAATCAAACTCTTTTCTGAAAAAGAGCAAGGGAAACTCTCTTTATAAGTCTCATCAGCGAAAAGATTTCAGCGAGGCCGCGATTTGATTTAAGTGACTTTGTCATTTCTGTAAATCTCTGGACCAGACGTCTAATATAAGATGAAAGCATACATCAATTTGGAGTCACAGTTCAGATAAGAAACGCAGCGCTCTCCACCCTTCAGGGTCATCTCTGGGGATGCGGATGGAGATATCAATCAGTTCAAAGCAATATAAACGTGTTAGAATTGCAGCGCACTTCTTTCATCTTCATTTCCTTTGGACCGAAATGTTTTCTAGGGAGATACGGTGACCTTTTCATTTAAAGACGCTCGTGATATTTAACCTACAAATCTGACAGCAAATGAATGCATGTGATCACACGGGCTCCTTTCAAACGTACAGGACTTCACATCTCTGCAGGGAACTTTCGGGATATCATGACAAATCCACAGAAACATCCTCTCAAATGTCCGCTCAGAGAGTCCGGGATTTTGGAAATTGGTCTGAAATGCAGGTGCCGGGATTCTTAAGGGAAATCACAGTATTAGCCTGACATTTACTAGCCGTTCACGTAATCTTTTCAAACCGTTTTAAATGTCAGCATAGCTCAGCCGCGGACGTGTCATAAAATAGTTGAGAGTTTGAATTAAAAACATGAAAAGATGTCGGATCAGCGGCTGAGCAGATCGCACATCCAGAAGACAATAGGCATTTAAACCAACTACCTGACAAAAATCGTGTTGCCCAAGTTTTAGGATGAACAATTAATAACTTGGCTTCTAGTTGATCAGTTGGTATCAGAAGTGGCTTATATGAAAGGCAAAGGCCTCTAGATTATGCTTATTTTAGCAAAATAAAATATGATCATGCCTTTATTTTTAATTATTTAATTAGGACAGTAAGGTCGGACTTTGCTTAGACCAGGGGTGCTCAATCCTGTTCCTGGAGATCTACCTTCCTGCAAATTTCAGCTCCAACCCTGGTCAAACACACCTGCCTGTAATTATCAAGTACTGTTCAGGTCCTAGTTAATTAGTTCAGGTGTGTTTGATTAGGGTTGGAGCTGAAATCTGCAGGAGGGTAGATCTCCAGGAACAGGGTTGAGCACCCCTGGCTTAGACAAAACTCTTGTCACTTAACAGAAATAATGTCCAGTATAGAATATAAAGTCATGCTGCAGTGGAAACAGAATGAATATTGTGTATGTATTATATTGTGTATATTATGTATCCCATGAGCTTGGAGGACTGCATCCATACATCTCTGCAATGACTCAAATCACTTGTTAATAAAGTCATCTGGAACGGCAAAGAAAGCGTTCTTGCAGGACTCCCAGAGTTCATCAAGATTCTTTGGATTCATCTTCAATGCTTCCTCCATCTTACCCTAGACATGCTCAATAATGTTCATGTCTGGTTACTGAGCTGACCAATCCTGGAGCACCTTGACCTTCTTTGCTTTCAGGAACTTTGATGTGGAGGTTGACGTATGAGGAGCACTATCCTGCTGAAGAATTTGCCCTCTCCTGTGGTTTGTAATGTAATGGGCAGCACAAATATCTTGATACCTCAGGCTGTTGATTTTGCCGTCCACTCTGCAGATCTCTCGCACACCCCCATACTGAATATAACCCCAAACCAGGATTTTTCCTTCACCCTACTTGACTGATTTCTCTGAGAATCTTGGGTCCATGCGGGTTCCAATAGGTCTTCTGCAGTATTTGTGATGATTGAGATGCAGTTCAACAGATGATTCCTGGGAAAAATCGACCTTCTGCCACTTTTCCAAATGATCAACTAGAAATCAGGTTATTATTTGTTGCTCTTACAACTGGGATTGATGAGAAGACTTTTGTCAGGTAGTGTATGTTTATCCATAAATATCATTATACTCATACTAATAATGAGAAATGCATGCAAACAGAATAAGAAACTTTAGCTTAGCTTTACAAGGTTTCGATATGCTGATCTCTTTACAATAGCATGTCCACTCATTATCAATGTAATTAAAGCAGCATTGTGTACGCGTTTGACCTTAAAATAACATCTCTAAAGTTATATCAGTGGTAGAATCACTTTTAACTGGATAAATTCTGCTGCTATGGCAACCAGATCTGACTCCTGTCGTCTGAAACCATGCTTGCAACCTTGGGTGAGTGACCCGGTACACACAGCCCGCCCATTCCTGCCAGCAGAATCATAGACATACATAGAAATCCATTTGAGCGGAGCTGACTTATCTGCTTTAAAGTCGCCATGAAATAGAAGTTAAGACTGTCCTTTTTTCCTCTGTTGTGACTTACATCCACTTGAAGCGGTAGTGAAATTAGAAAGAAATGTAGGGCAGAGCATGATTTCATCCTTTGGAAACTGACTGGATGGGTGTTGGTAAGAAAATCAATGGATGAAGGCGGAGCAGAAACGAGACACACCCTGATAGCCCCGTCCTAAAGTCATTCCATGTGACCAGAAGGCCAACAAAGGCTCAAACTATTTTACCTGGTTGGTGGACATGGTTTCTGTACAAGATGTCAAAGCTCAAGCCGGTTGAGTCAAGTTAGTCAACAAACGCACTTGAGTTGCCTTGTTCATAATGCTGGCAACAGCCAATTGCTTTTATACCACAAAAGGGGGCCGAGAAAAAACTTGGATTGCGTTGCTTCAAAAACTTTCGAACATTGAACGTTCAAACTCTGATGCTAATAATACTTTGAGAACCGTATTTAACTTTCTAGTACAATTCTTATGTTAGTTGAATTAGTGAGTATAGCTTTATATAAAAATGAGTATAGTTATAATAATACACAGAGCCACCAAAGAAACCTAAATGGGTTTTGTCGGAGGAAGCAATGAGGCAACTGGTTGCCATGTGATTGATATTTGTTGCATTTAAGCCCTCTTTAGATGAGGGTTTAGATTTGCATTTTTGTATGAAAAAATAGCTATTGTCAGATTATGCTATTTTGTCTAGACAAAATGGTCGAAAAGGGGGAAAAAACATGTGATCTGAATTGGGCTTTAGAGCCAACACCGGCTCAGGCAGTTTTACCTGGATGATTGACATGGTTACTGAACAAGGTGGCAAACCTCATGTTGTTTGTGTTAAGTTAGTCAACAATCGCACTTGAGTTGCCCTGTTTATGACACTGGTAACAGCCAATTGTGTTTATCTACCACAAGGGGGAGCCGAGAAAAAAACATGCATGATGTTGCTTCAAAAACTTTCGCACATTAATCACTCAAACTAATAATACTAATAATAATAATAATACTTTGAGAACCAGATTTTACTTTCTAGTACACTATTTATGTTAGTTAAGTTAGTTAGTATAGCTTTATATACAGCCCTCCAGGCACAGGACGTCAACATGATGTCATATTGACGACCCCAACGTATCCCAATGTCGTGGGGATGTTGGATTTTGTTTGGAAATGAAAATCGGATTGACGTCAAAACCCAACGTCAATGTCAATGTCTAACCTAAAATCAACCAAATATTAACGTCTAATCATTTTACACCTTGATGTTGTGTGGGTGTTACCACTATGACATCTATCAGACGTTGGATTTTGGTCACTTTCCAACACAACCTAAAATCAACCAAATATCAACGTAATTTGACGTCGTTATTGGATTTCAAAATAACGTTGTCCTTAGACGCTGGCTAGACATTGAATTTTGGTCACCTGACGTCATGACCTAAATTGGTACCACTTTATTTTGATGGTCCCTTTAATACATTTTGTTGATTATAAGTTACACTGAAACTATATGGCAACTGAATCGCATTAGTAGAGTTTTAGTAGGCTAAAAGGTTTGGGTTAGGGTTAGTCTAAGTTGACATGTACTTGCAAAGTTTTTTGTACTCAGTTGAATGTCTGCTGGTAGAGCCGTGTCAGCAGATATTAAGCAGACAGTCTACTAATACTCTAATGAGAATTAGTCGGCATGTAGTTGCAACGTAACTTATACTCGACGAAATGTGCCTAAAGGGACCATCAAAATCAAGTAATACCCAAAATTGGACAAGAATGGGTGTTGTTTAATAGTTTTAGGGCAACTTTGATGAAAGGTGATGACCCTGTCCTGTACAATGAGTATAGTTATAATAATACAAACTAAGTTAATTATTTGTTTTGTCATGAGGACGTGTATTTACCTCGAACTGTGTCACTCATTGCCTGCAAAACTGTAGGCTAGGGTTCAATTGTTATCAGTCGGCAAGTCATTTCACTCGGCGGCCATTTTTTGAAATGCCTTTAGGGCAGTATGCTCGGGCATTCTGTTTAAATGGGGAAACGTCAAATTCTCCAAAATTGCTTGCCAAGCTTACGATTGGAGCTCACTAATAAAATTAAACAACAACTGTGTCTTTAGTTTAATTTCTAATAGTCCAAATCACACAAAATCTGCAGAAACTCACATCTGGTCCAAGCCCCTCCCCCAGAGTATCGTCAGTCTATAGCAGTGGTGTCCAAACTCGGTCCTGGAGGGCCGGTGTCTTGGAGAGTTTAGCTCCAACCCTAATCAAACACACCTGAACCAGCTAATCAAGCTCCTACTAGATATCCTAGAAACTTCCTGGCAGGTGTGTTGAAGCAAGTTGGAGCTAAACTCAGCAGGACCTCCTGGAGTTTGGACACCCCTGGTCTATAGCGATTGATGATTAGCTACTGTACTTGAAGGCGTTTTTTTTTTCACCATATAACGATTGATGATTGGCTTTTTTACTAGTAGGCAGGGTTTTATTCACCATATTGACAGTTACACTTCCTGCTGAAAAATCCAGCTTAAACCAGCCTAAGCTGGTTGGCTTGTTTTAGATGGTCGACCAGCCTGGTTTTAGAGGGGTTTTGGCCATTTCCAGGCTGGTTTCCAGCCATTTCCAGCTTGGTCTTAGCTGGTCAGGCTGGAAGTTGACCAGCTAAAACCAGCTTGACCAGCCAAAACCAGCTATGTCCAGCTTAAACCAGGCAGGTCAAGCTGGTTTTAGCTGGTTTAAGTTGGTCATTTTCCAGCCTGACCATCTAAGACCAGGCTGGAAATGGCTGGAAACCAGCCTGGAAATGGCCAAAACCCCTCTAAAACCAGGCTGGTCGACCAGCTAAAACCAGTCAACCATCCTAGGCTGGTTTAAGCTGGATTTTTCAGCAGGGCTTTTCCCCATTCAAAAAGATGTCTTGTGTATTCTATAGGCTGCGTCCAAAACCGCATACTTCCATACTATACAGTACGCTAAAATCAGTATGCGAGCCGAGTAGTATGTCCGAATTCATAGAATTCGAAAATCAGTATGCGAGAGGATGACTTACTACTTCCGGCGAGATTCTGAAGTGCGCATTCCATGCACGCTGAGCTATCCCATGATGCCCCGCAAGAGAATTCATGAATGGGAGTGAAGCGACGCAACTGATGCAGGTAGGTCACGTGACCATGACAAAATGGCGGATGTAGTACGTCCGAATTCCATTCATACTTCTCCCATTCATACTGTATAGAACGTACTTTTCTAACGGCCAAGTAGTACGTGTAAATTCAAATGCAGTACCTACTGAGTAGTAGGCGGTTTTGGACGCAGCCATAGTCTTTGGCTGCGTCCGAAACCGCATACTTCCATACTATACAGTACGCTAAAATCAGTATGCGAGCCGAGTAGTATGTCCGAATTCATAGAATTCGAAAATCAGTATGCGAGAAGTACCCGGATGACTTACTACTTCCGGCGAGATTCTGAAGTGCGCATCCCATGCACGCTGCGCTATGCCATGATGCCCCGCGAGAGAATTCATGAATGGAAGTGAAGCGACGCAACTGACACAGGTAGGTCACGTGACCATGACAAAATGGCGGATGTAGTAAGTCCGAATTCCATTCATACTTCTTCCATTCATACTGTATAGAACGTACTTTTCTAACGGCTGAGTAGTCCGTTTAAAATCAAACGCAGTACCTACTGAGTAGTAGGCGGTTTCCGACGCAGCCTTTGTATCAGTACATCACATGGTTTGAATCAAAACAACACTGCACCAAAAAGATGCTTCAGAACACCTGAAGTCTTTTCGAGTGGTCAAATCTTGGTCCACCTCTCTGATATGACAGTCATTGCCATACTCGAGCCAGTGCCACTTTTAACCCATTCCCCAATGGGACGATGAAAATTTAATTTCATAGAGCTGGGAGAAAAAATGACATGGCGTAATTACATTACACAAAAGCCATTTTTAAAAGAAGAGGAGGAGGGAAAAGCTCATCCTTGATTAACTGCAACACTATTCTAATCAGGTTTGCAGAAGAGGCCAATCTGCCCCTGCTCCATACCCTCGGGACGCAGGATCAGGGTAATGAGAGGTGCCCGAGCCTTCAAATGAGATCATTCTGCCACTAATTTCCCAAACAGGAGCACGCTGGAGACGCGCACCTATTTACAGGAATGAACCGAGCGTATCAATAAGCAATGAGCTACATCAACTACACGATTCATTTCAATGGAGGCAGCGTCTCAAACAGGCATCTGTTCAGGAAAACGCTCTTGTTTGTAATGAGGGAGGTGATGAGAAGACACGCTGGGATTTGTCTGGCAGCGGGGAAGTGTTCTCTCGTGTTATCCGCCATCCGCGCTCTTTCCCGATTGTTTACCTGAGAGTTGAAGAGTCAGGCAGCCGTCGGAGACTCTTGGTTTTTTCCGAGCACAACGGCGGGTCAGGGAGATGTTAGACACCGAAGAAATCACATCAGCAAGAGACACTCGATAATGAGCCCAGATCATTTCAAGCCTAACAAACAACAAAATATTCCCATCTACTCAATAAACAGAACGCCAAAACTCAGGGGTTTGCTGGAGGCTTTTTCATTCTCTAGAACTTTATCGATTCCAGTTCAGTTTCTGAATTCACTAAATGACTCTTTAACGATTCTGTTAATGATTCGTTTAGTCGACTGAAGTAATAAACAACAGAAAGGAACTAATGACAGAGAGAAAGTCAGCCAGAAAAACAGACAGATAGATTTGACTGATTGAATACAACACATACACCTAATACATAAAGACACTTTATTGAACATGTACACATGGATATCACCTATATACTCTATAACTGCAGATTAACTATGTTTATATTTAATAACTTTAACTGTTTAAAAGTTATTAGTTACTAGTTAATTGCACTACCCGACAAAAGTCTTGTCATCTTTTTAGGAGCAATAAATAATAACTTGACTCCTAGTTGATCATTTGGTATCAGAAGTAGCTTATATGAAAGGTAAATGCCTCTAGATTACACTTATTTTACCTAAATAAAATATGATCATGCCTTGATAGAATTTAAAATCATGGTGCAGAGGGAAAAGAATTGATATTGTGTATGACTCCATCATGAGCTTGGAGGACTGCATCCATACATCTCTGCAATGACTCAAATCACTTATTAATAAAGTCATCTGGAATGGCAAAGAAAGCGTTCTTGCAGGACTCCCAGAGTTCATCAAGATTCTTTGGATTCATCTTCAATGCCTCCTTCATCTTACCCCAGACATGCTCAATAATGTTCATGTCTGGTTACTGGGCTGGCCAATCCTGGAGCACCTTGACCTTCTTTGTTTTCAGGAACTTTGATGTGGAGGCTGAAGTATGAGAAGGAGCGCTATCCTGCTGAAGAATTTCCCCTCTTCTGTGGTTTGTAATGTAATGGGCAGCACAAATATTTTGATATCTCAAGCTGTTGATGTTGCCATCCACTCTGCAGATCTCTCGCACGCCCCCATACTGAGTGTAACCCCAAACCATGATTTTTCCTTTACCAAACTTGATTGATTTCTATAAAAATCTTGGGTCCATGCGGGTTCCAATAGCTCTTCTGCAGCATTTTTTGATGTTCAACAGATGATTCATAGGAAAAATCGACCTTCTGCCACTTTTCCAAATGATCAACTAGAAGTCTGGTTATTATTTGTTACTCTTACAACTGTGATCGACGACAAGACTTTTGTCAGGTATTGTAGTAAAAGTTATGGTAACTAATAACCTTAACTTTTCAGAAACTGATTGTAATGCAATAATGTGCACCTTTTGTAAAGCTACTTTGAAACAATGATTATTGTGAAAAGCGCTATTGAAATGAAACCGATTTTTATATTGACCTCCAACTGAGACACTTGTGTGGCTTTAATAAGAAACAAATCAAGTTTAATTCTCACAGTGAAAACTATGTTTAAAGCTTTATTTGTGTATTATTTTGAATAATTTTGAGGATGGCGATGCGGTGGCGCAGTAGGTAGTGCTGTCGCCTCACAACAAGAAGGTCGATGGTTCGAGCATTGGCTTGGTCAGCTGGCATTTCTATGTGGAGTTTGCATGTTCTCCCCACGTTCGCGTGGGTTTCCTCCGGGTGCTTCGGTTTCCCCCACAAATCCAAAGACATGCAGTACAGGTGAATTGGGTAAGCTAAAATTAGCTGTAGTGTATGAGTGTGAATGAGTGTTTATGGATGTTCCCAGAGTTGGGTTGCAGCTGGAAGGGCATCCGCTGCGTAAAAACATATGCTGGATAAGTTGGCGGTTCAGTCCGCTGTGGCGACCCCAGATAAATAAAGGGACTAAGCCGAAAAGAAAATGAATGAATGAATTTTGAGGAATTTCTGTTTGTTTCATTTTACTTAGTTTTTAGTTCCGTTCTGCTGCGGTATTGATAACTTTGAAGTTTCATGAACTCTAATAAAGTTTGCTATTACACCTACTTATTTTAAAGCAAAATAAAATATAAAATGTGCGTGTACCTTGTACCTTACATTGTGGTGACCAATTGTCCCCACAAGTATAGCAATACTAGTACATTTTGACTCCGGGGAAATTTTTTGTTCCACATGAGGAAAACTAAATCAGACAGAATGGAGCATTTTTGTCAAAGTGTTAAAATGCAGATTGTTTCCTGTGAGAATTGGGTTTAGGAGTAGGGTTAAGATAGGTGGTGTAGGATATTCAGTTTGTAGAGTATAAAAACCATTATGTTTATGGGAGGCCCCCATAAAGAAAGCTGTACATGTGTGTGCGCGTGTGTGTGTGCGCGTGTGTGCGCGCACGTGTGTGTGTGTCAATCTAATCTGTGTATAAATAGACAGACAGACAGATAGATTATACATAAATAGATAGATTACAGATGGATGGATGGATGGATGGATGGATGGATGGATGGATGGATGGATGGATGGATGGATGGATGGATGGATGGATGGATGGATGGATGGATGGATGGATGGATGGATGGATGGATGGATGGATGGATGGATGGATGGATGGATGGATGGATGGATGGATGGATGGATGGATGGATGGATGGATAGATAGATAGATAGATAGATAGATAGATAGATAGATAGATAGATAGATAGATAGATAGATAGATAGATAGATAGATAGATAGATAGATAGATAGATAGATAGATAGATAGAGACAGACGGACAGGCAGATGATAGATAGATAGATAGATAGATAGATAGATAGATAGATAGATAGATAGATAGATAGATAGATAGATAGATAGATAGATAGATAGATAGATAGATAGATAGATAGATAGATAGATAGAGACAGACGGACAGACAGACAGATAGATAGATAGACAGACGGAGGGACGGACGAACGAACCGACAGACAGACAGACAGACAGACAGACAGACAGACAGACAGACAGACAGACAGATAGATAGATAGATAGATAGATAGACAGATAGATAGATAGATAGATAGATAGATAGATAGATAGATAGATAGATAGATAGATAGATAGATAGATAGATAGATAGATAGATAGATAGATAGATAGATAGATAAGAAAAAAACAGGGAATCTATTTTATTCAGAGCAAACTATCAAATAAAAACAACACGTCTAAATTGGTAGAGCCCCAAGTTTCCTCCCAAAGAAAACGCACTTCAGTATCTGGCACTGTCGATTGCCACCAACTAATTTGGCTTGATTAGAAACACCTGGTCTCGACAAACAAAACAGTCTGTTCGCAAACTCAAACAAACTACCCCAAGACACGCCGCATACGGGCTCCCTGAAGCCCCGGGAGAAGCATATGGTGTGGACAAACCAGTGAACATGTCATAAAGTGAGCGAGAGAGAGAGAGACTCAAACAGAAACCACAGCTGAACTGAACTCCGTCAGGCTCCATTGGTCTCCACACGGCCCAATTTATCAGAAACGTTCCCCGTTAAAGGGCATCTCAGGCAGGGAAAATCTAGTTCAGAGTTCAGTTGTTCAAGGCCATCGAAAAAAATACGAAAATGAAGCCAGCAGAAAACGGCAGACTGGGAAATGCTAAGCGCAGCAGTCTCATGCTATTATTTTCCACCCGGGGCTGTGATGTTAACCTGACATATGACCTCACTACCTGCCAGAGAGGGATGAGAGATTGGACGAGCAGTACTGGATAGATATGACTAACATATCTGGCAGTATGTGTGTGTGTGTGTTTATGAGTGTGTGTATAGATAGATCAAAACATCCTACTTTCTTTGAAACATATTTACTGTATATTGTTCTGACACTTTTATTCACTTCATTCTGCCCTCTCTGAAATAAGCATAGTAGTACACTTATGACGATATCAAATATTCCTGTTGCAATTAATAGCTGAAACTTTTATCATGGTATAAGGTATTAATAGGTTGTTGCTAGAAGTTAACGATAGCTATTTCATAAATATTCTTTAGAAAAGCACTTTAAAAGATTCAGTAATAAATATTAATAATTTACGATATATTAGATTATGTCTACATACTAGGGCTGCACAATATATCGCAAAAGTATCGCTATTGTGATAATAGTATATGTATATATAAATGTATACTATTAGGTTGTTGCTAGAAGTTAACATCAACTATTTTGTAAATATTCGTAAAAAAGCACTCAAAGTTTTAATAATAAATACTGATCATTATCGCAATACTAGGGCTGTTTTGTTATCGCAATATACATATACATAACCCACGCGAACGCAGGGAGAACATCCAAACTCCACAAAGAAATGCCAACTGACTAGAAGTTAACGTCAACAATTTCATAAATATTTGTAAAAAGCACACTAAAAGTTTCAATAATAAATATTTCCACGATATATTGAATTATGTCTACATACTAGAGTTGCACTATATATTGCAAAAGTATCATTATCATGATAATAGTGTGTATATATATATATATGTATATAGATGTATATTATTAGATTGTTGCTAGAAATTAACAATAACTATTTCGTAAATATATATATATATATATATATATATATATATATATATATATATATATATATATATATATATATATATATATATATAAAAGCACTATAAAAGTTTCAATAATAAATGTTTATCATTTTTGCGATATATTAGATTATGTCTACATACTAGAGCTGCACGATATATCGTAAAAGTATCGTTATCGCGATAATAGTACATATATGTACACTCAGCAAATTACTTTTGCTGCTTGTTTAAACAACTTATTTAACACTAGTTATTAATTAGTTAACTTAATTGTTGTATGTTCATTCATTCATTCATTCATTCATTTTCTTTTCGGCTTAGTCCCTTTATTAATCTTCGGTCGCCACAGCGGAATGAACCGCCAACTTATTCAGCACGTTTTTACGCAGCTGATGCCCTTCCAGCCGCAACCCATCTCTGGGAAGTGTTGTATATTCAATCCACTTAAATTAGTAAAAAACGATTAAGTTAACTTCATTCATTCATTTTCTTGTCGGCTTTGTCCCTTGCGGGGTCGCCACAGCGGAATGAACCGCCAACTTATCCAGCACGATTTTACGCAGCGGATGCCCTTCCAGCCGCAACCCATCTCTGGGAAGTGTTGTATATTCAATCCACTTAAATTAGTAAAAAACGATTAAGTTAACTTCGATTTGTTTAAAAATCGATTTGTATTGATATAACTTGAAGGAATTGTGTGGAACCCAAGACTGTTTACGGTGTATATTCAGATGTATATTATCAGGTTGGTGCTAGAAGTTCTGCTGGTGCCAGAATATTCTTTTGAAAAGCACTCTACAAGTTAATAACAAATATGTCATTTTCATGATATATTGAATTATGTCTACATACTGGGGCTGCACAATATATCGTGAAAGTATCGTTATCCCAATATATATATATATATATATATATATATATATATATATATATATATATATATATATATATATATATATATATATATATATATATACTACCACACTTATGACGATATCAAATATTCTTTTTTTTTATCACTTTTTTTTTTTTTTTTTTTTTACTTTTTTTTATTTAAAGGAATTAGAAAAGAAAAAAAAAAAAACAGGAGGGAAAAATTTGAAATGAAAAACAAAGAACAAAGCAGTTGTCATAAGGGTTACAAAATCAAGTCATAATACATTTGACATACATTATCACAGATTGTTTACAATGACATATTCAGACCATTTTTGCCAGTACTTGTTACACGTTTTTGAATCAAATATTAGGTTAAAAGTCAGTCTCCCCATACAGTGTATTTCCTTTACAATTCCTATCCATTGAGCCCTTGTTGGAGGATCTGCCTGAAACCATTTTCGAGTTATGGCTGTTCTGCTGCTTACCAAAAGGATTTGAATTAAGTATTTGCCAACAGTTGGAATAATTTCTGGTATTTTCCCAAGGTATAATGTAATAAATGAGTAGACCAATTCTTTTCCAGTTATCTTTTTTTTTTATTTCAGTCGCTATTTCATACCAGAAGGTCTGTATTTTAGGGCAAGCCCAAAAAACGTGAAAATGGTTTGCCATTGAGGTTCCACATTGTCTCCAACAAGAGCCCAAACTTTCAACACCTGTACGCAATGCAGACAGTTTAGGAGTTATGAAGAACCTCATCAGATTTTTCCATCCAAACTCTCTTCAAGCTCTCGAGTTTGTGGTTTTTGCATGTGTGACACACATATCTGTCCAGTCTTCCTCTGTTATTTGTTTGACTCTTTCTCTCATTTTTGTTTTATGTAATTTAATGCATGACTCTTACTGTTTTGTTTGCATTCATTTAAAAAGCACTTTAAAAGATTCAATAATAAGTATCATTTTCACAATATATTAACTTATGTCTACATACTAGAGCTGCACATACCTGCCAACACTCCCGTTTTTCCCGGGAGTCTCCCGTGTTTCAGACCCGTCTCCCGTATTGTTCTGTCTCCCGGTAAACTCCCGGAATTCCCCCCGCCCCCCGCTCCTCAGCATTTTGGTACAGTCCGGGCTGAAACTTGGTGCTTGTGCTCTTCCGGTCGCTCGCTACAGTTCGCGCGCCCCCATCTCCCCAAACCTCTCACCCCTCCCGCTCCTTGCTCTTCAGTTTGCGCCAGTGTTGCCAACTTAGCGACAAATTTTCAAAAAAGCGACTAGCGACAAATCTAGCGACTTTTTTGTGTGTTACTGGCGATTTTTATAGTCTGTCGTTTGTCCATTACTGTACCGTCCCCACTCTTCTCAACGAGCTGCGGGTGACGCCGCCGGCCCCTCCCCTGCAGCCTGAGAGCAGAGCACCTCTCTGCGTACCGACGGCAAATGATTTAGAACAGGTGTCAGTTTGAAGGTATTTCCCTTGCACAGTCAACCCGATCTGCTTCTTCTTTATTTTAACAATTTAATTTGATCGTTTATTCTTGTTGCACAATCAGAGATGTTTTAAGTTTCAGAACTTGTCTGAGTATATTACATCTAAGAGATTACTGCAAATTCCCTACTCATCTATAATGATATACTGTATTCAAACAGCAATAAATTTAGTTAAATTGACAAGCTTACATAAAGCGTAGTGCGAATATAAAATACCCCATTTATTTACCATAGGCTGTTAAACAAACAGAAATGGTAGAATGCGATGACGTCAGTAATATGCAAATTAGCGTATGACGTAATACCCCCCCTCCCGGAATTTACGAACCAAATGTTGGCAGGTATGGAGCTGCACAATACATCGCAAAAGTTATATATATTTTATCAGGTTGTTGCTAGAAATGAATGATAATTGAATAATTATTAATAAATAATATATAATAAATATTTATAATAAATATTTATAATTTTAGCGATATAATGAATTATGTCTATGCACTAGAGCTGCACAATATGTCGCAAAAAAGTATCGTTATCGCGATAATAATATATGCGATATATGTATCGCACACATCTGGAATTACAATTAGTTAACCTTTTTATTATAATATCATGAAATAAACAAGTGATTTAAAGACATAGCTCATTCCTGTATCATCCAGCAACTACATACTAGTTTCTTCATTTCTTGATTCCTATTTAAATGCTAGGGTGTCCTGGCTACCGCAAAAACATGTTCCACAGCTTTTGGATTATTCCAGAATAGAACAAGCCTTCTCCATCTCAGTGTTTCCTACAGGGACGCCGTTTCTCGGATGCCCAAATGTATTTGTGGCACCGGCAGCCTACAAACATTTCTCCTCGCCTCCCTCTCCTGCGCGCTTTTTCCAATCCCGTCATTTTTCACAGCTCCTCTGAGACAGGATTTATACGCATTGCTAAGCGAGTGTGTGTGTGTGTGTGTGGATGGATCGTGCTCGTATGCGGACTGCAGGGGGCTTCTAGCTCTAATTTCTGCTGGCCGGCCCTCTGCAGCTCTCCAATTAAAGCTTACACACACCCTTCCCCCCTCCGTACTAGTGACGAGGACACTTCCTCCCTCAATGTGTGCAGACTGCAAGGACATCAGAGGAATGTTTCAATTCATTCTCCTTAATGGTACTTACAGTAGATATGATACTGCTCAAAAGTTTCCGGTTGGTAAGATTTATTTATATTTGTTTTATGTTTTTGAAAGAACCCCCCAGCAAGGCTCTATTTATTGGATTTGATTAAGTTTAAATGGATTAAAAGCTGTGCACAATTTTAAATAATAGTTTTTCGTTGAATGTGTTTTTAAGTGTTATTTATTCTGTGAGCCTTTGGTATAACATGATCATTTTATTGTAATTATTTTAACAGACCACATTAGTGGCAGTCTACATTTTCAGTAACGCTAATTTTATAGGTTAAAAAAGGGATTTAAAAATAATAAATAAATATAAATATAAATAAATATAATAAATTATATATAAATACAATTGATGTCAGAATTATTAGCCCCCCCTGAATTATTAGCCCCCCTGTTTATTTTATCTTTATTTTATCAATTTTATCTATATTTTATAATTTTACCTCTCTAGACTATCGAAAAAAAATAGCTTAAAGGTGCTAATAATTTAGTCCTTAAAATGATTTTTAAAAAATTAAAAACTGCTTTTATTTTAGCCGAAATAAAACAAATAAGACTTTCTCCAGAAGAAAAAAATATTATCAGACATACTGTCAAAATTTCTTTGCTCTGTTAAACATCATTTGGGAAATATTTAAAAAAGGAAAAGAAAATCAAAGGGGGGCTAATAATTCTGACTTCAACTGTATATGAAGAGTACAGATGCAAAAGCCGCTAAACGCCACTTCCGCCAAAAATGAGCTAATAACATTAAGCAAATGCTTTAGGCACGTAATACATGTTTAACAAATATTTTTGCTTCCAATCATCTAAATCCTAACGTCAGCGCATTCAGAAATAACAGTTTGTTGCCGATAGCCTCTAAACACCACTAGCCTTTGACAGCAAAAGCCGCTATATCCCGAGAACCAATCAGAAGACGCAAATCGAATCATATGTTTTTAATGTAGCAGCTCGCTGATAAGCTGGCTTTTATGAGGAGTTTTATTCCGCTTCCGAATTATATTTTAAAATATGGAGTTTGATGAACTGGATGAGCCTGTACGACTGAATGGCAAATGAAAACGTCCCGTACTCTGTGCATTATAAGTAAAAGAAAACGCAGTGTACAGTCGGAAGTGTAGCATGCATTCATAATGTTTTTTTGCGCAGTGACGCTACTTTGAATGAGTCCGACATTAAACGGCAACACCGTTTCACGAAAGACGAAGTTAAGATGGCTTTCTTTTATCCCGCATGGATGCTATGAGGATAAACAAGATGAAAAAGAGACCAAGACCTTGAGTATGGTGAGGATGAATGAATGACAGCTTCTAAAATTGTCTGAGAGACATCCTCTTTTTGCCCAGTAGACCTACCTTGTGTTTTATTTGCTAATGTAAGCTACTTTTTAAAAGATAAATATAATGTATACTATACATTATTTATATTACTTCATATTACCTATACGTCTGATATTTAATTTTTAATTTTAGGTGGTTTGTGTAATGTGTTTTATGTTTTATGATTTCTAATTGCATCTTTTTCAGCTAATTACACTCTCGTCTTGTCCTAGTAGGTGGATTTAGAGGTTTTTGCAAAAAAAGCACAAGTGGATTTAGCTGGTTTTGAGGCAAAAGAAAATCTACCTTGTTAAAAACCAAAGAATTGTCTTAAGTGACATTTTTGAAAAAACAGTATTTTATTTACCAGCTAATAACCTTTTCATTATCTAGAAAATGAAACTTCTGAACCTAATCAGAGGAGCCTGACAGAAAATGCTCATTTACAAGAAAAGAGGTCTGATGGATTTAGAGGGTTTTGCATCTGAACTCTTCATATATAGATAGATAGATAGATAGATAGATAGATAGATAGATAGATAGATAGATAGATAGATAGATAGATAGATAGATAGATAGATAGATAGATAGATAGATAGATAGATAGATAGATAGATAGATAGATAGATAGATAGTTAGATAGATAGATAGATAGATAGATAGATAGATAGATAGATAGATAGATAGATAGATAGATAGATAGATAGATAGATAGATAGATAGATAGATAGATAGATAGATAGATAGATAGATAGATAGGTGGGCATAGATAATTTTTTTTTTAAATCTAGATTAATCTCACTGTAATCTTGGAATTAATCTAGATTAAAAAGGCTCATTTGACTTCTGCCAAAGGCATTCAGAATATGTGTGCTACCCAAATAATGACTAAAAGTAAGTCTTTGAGAATGGGTTTCTCAAGCCAGGTGGTGCATTAGACCAGGGGCTCATCTCCTGTTTCCAAAATGCATCACAAAATGCTTGAGAAACTGTTCTACTATGATAATTGGTGATGAAAGTAAATGATGTTCAATAAGATGTACTTGTGTTTACTAACTGTTTATTCAGTTAAACATGAATTTTCAACTGTAGACCTACATAAGCTCCACACAGCGAATTTTGATGACCTTAATCCGACTAAAGTCATAACTGAACTAAACAGAAATGGAATTAAGACGTGGAGTATGCAGATATTAGAGGCATTATTGAAGTAAACACCGCGATCAAACTATTACCATCATGTAGGACTTTTTGCCATATTTTCCGACAAGATCCACACACGCAGCTGTCAGCAAAAGACCGCACACACACACACACATTGAGAAATGCAGAAGTTTTTTTCTTTCCATTTGGCGTGCGTTTTTAAATTCCACAACACTCTCACCAGTCCTTACTCCTTATTTGCGTCTAATACCCCAGTTTGTCACGGGGGCATGAATGAAATGTTCATGAGTGAATGTGAAACTGCCGAACTGCAGTTAAATGCACCCAAAATTACATGACACTTTTACACGAAAGCACTTCAGGTAAACACCTTAATTACCTTATTGTCTAATTAGGCAAATAACTAGATTACAGATGTAAATGTAGTCAGTAGTGTCTTCGAAGTAAGTGAAAGATACAGAAGGGTATCCTGCTGATTTGATTCAGAAGGGCAATTTTTTGTCAGACGGCTCACTGGCCAGGTATACATCCGCGCTAAAATATCAAGGTGAAAGTCACCATAGCTTGCATAGAATAGACCCAGCACCCAACCCAACTTTGAGAATAGATTAACGGCGATATTTTTTTATCGTCCGATAAGAGTCTCGCGATAACGCAGCACGTTAATGCCGAAAACGGCCCACCACTAATATATATATATATATATATATATATATATATATATATATATATATATATATATATATATATATATATATATATATATATATATATATATATATATATATATATATAATGACAACTTTATTTAAGCCGGGTGATTCAGATATTTTTAACTAGCAAATTGGCTAATTCGATTGCAATATTTACCTTTTGTTTTTATTAGAAACTCCAAAAAAGATTATGTTAACAAAATATTAATTTGCTTTATCACAGGTTGAATCTGCAGTGATTTCAAATATACATTAAACAGATTGTATAACTTCAAAATGTTAACGATGTTTCAATTCAGCTTAATTGATGCAAGTTAAAATGACTTAGTTAAATGGGTTCAACTTAAAAATTTAAGTAAGCAACATATTTTTTACAGCGCAGTCCCCCCCAAAAAAACTATTCCCCACATGTGATGCACAGAAATAGAGTGATTCGCACTTCTGTGACAAAGGTGTTGAAAATCTAAATGGCTGTATTCTCATGTGTTCATCCACGCGCCGCAGGAAGTGACAAGTGCAGAAGGGCATTATGGGTACAGTGGGTGAGGCAGCCGTGCTGGGAATTGAATCCAATTACATTAGTGGGTGTTGTGAAGTCTCTGCGAGCGCTGCCCTGTGGCCCTCCATTATTTCATCTTTTCACACATTGCCGAAGCAGAAAGCTGGTTTGCTGTGCGAGGGATGCGGCGCGTTCATGCATGGATGTGTTTGCGCTTTGAAGAGCGCTGTCAGCGAGACGTCTTTGGGCCGTTCATGGTTAGTTTGACTGCTCACGCTTGTAGAGGACCAGAAAAGATTCACATATCCAGTCTCTGAATGTGTGAATGTGTTCAATAATGAAAACACATTTTAGGCAGATGATGTACCATCTACTACAATGAGTTACAGATGACCATATATAGGTGGCATAGTGGATCAGTGGTTAGCACAGTCGCCTCACAGTAAGATTGTTGCTGGTTTGAGTCCTGGCTGTGCCAGTTGGCATTTGTGTGCAGTTTGCATGCTCTCCCATTGTTGGCATGGGTTTCCTCCGTGTTCTTTGGTTTCCCACAGTCCAAATACATGCGCTATAGGTGAATTGGGTAAACAAAATTGACAATAGTGTATAAGTGTGTATTTGTCTGAGTGAATGGATGTTTCCCAGTACTGGGTTGCGGCTGGAACTGTGTAAAACATATGCTGCAATAGTTGGCGGTTCATTCAGGGACTAAGCCGAAGGAAAATGAATGAATGAATACTGTATATATACATATATATTTACATTTACCTCCAGCTTTTCAAGCAACAATAACAAACTTGAACAGTTGAATCAGCTTGCAACCCCTCAGGGTTAGGACGCATGTGCATCAAACACACTGACGTCCTGCTCGCTCATTACTTCCCCTCAAAGCACACTGACACTTCCTGCTCCACAAGCAGACCATCAGACAGACAGAGAACAGCAGAGCAGCACAGCTTCAAGGTGAAGTGGCTGAGAGCTGCATTAAGAGCAGAAGCTTTCCTCAAACGCCCTTCAGGAGACCTTTCTGCCTCCCGCTCGCTTTCCCTCCGTTTGGCAGCTGATGAACACACACTGCTGCTGCTGCTGTTACAGTGAGCGGCAGAACAAAAAGAGCTGGCAAAAACCATTTCAACAGCATTTAGTGCAAAATGAGCCTTTATATCAAAAGAACTCACTTACATTTAGAACGTACAGACTGACCACTGAATCCCTATGTAGCTACAACGCACAGCTACATGGGGACTCACTGAAATAAAAAAAATAGTCATTGGATTTACTGAATTTTTTTTAAGGTAAGTGTTAGCAAACAATATATACTGTATGTGCTGAATTTAAATGAACAAATTAAGTTGAACATTACTAACTTTAATTTGCTTGGCTATATAAATCAACCACTAATCTTAAAATAATTTAGTAAATCCAATGAATTATTTTCAGTGCAGGCAATATTGTATCATGTGCAATAGGGCTGGTTGATTTAATCGAGGTGATTTTCATGCGCATTTTGTAAGTAAAGCCAGTTCTACTCTTTAAAAAGTATCCGTGAATAAGCAGTTTTCCATATTTTGTGATTCGTGTTTTAATTTTTCCTCATTTTTTTATGCTTTTGAACTGCATTATGGGACCTTGATCTTTCTTCCAACAGCTCTGAACCTTGAAAAGTTGGAAAAAGTGACTTTTATGAACATTTTTAATAGTTTAAAGTGATATATTGTCTGGATTGGTGTTGTATATTACGCGACAAAAACCTTGCATTATGTGCAATAGGGCTGGTCAATTTAATCGAGGTGATTGTCATGCACATTTTGTCAGTAAAGCCGGTTCTACACTTTCAAAAATATCCATAAATTAGTTCATGCTTTATTTTTCCCCATTTATTTATGCTTTTGAACTGCATTATGGGACCTTGATCTTTCTTCCAACAGCTTTTAACCTTGAAAAGTTGGAAAAAGTGACATTTATAAACATTTTTAATAGTTTAAAGTGATATATTGTCTGGATTGGTGTCGTATATTATGCTACAAAAACCATGGTAACACTTTATTTTGATGGTCCATTTGAGTATTAGTAGACTGTCTGCTTATTATCTGTTGACACTGACATTTAACAGTCCTTCAACAGACATTTAACTGACTATAAGAAACTTTGCAAGTACATGTCAACTTACACTAACCCTAACCCTAAGCCCAACCCTAACCCCAACCTAACAGTCTACTTATAATCTAATGATAATTAGTTGCAATGTAACTTAAATTCAACAAACGGACCATCAAAATAAAGTGTGACCAAAACCATGTATCATGTGCAATATGTCTGGTTGATTTAATCGTGGTGATTTTCATGCGCATTTTGTCGGTAAAGCCGGGTCTACACTTCCAAAAATATCCATAAATTAGCAGTTTTCCATATTTTGTGTTACGTGTTTTTATTTTTCCCCAATTAATTTATGCTTTTGAACTGCATTATGGGAGTTTGATCTTTCTTCCAACAGCTTTTAACTATGAAAAGTGGGGAAAAGTGACTTTTATGAACATTTTTAATAGTTTAAAGTGATATATTGTGTGGATCGGTATTGTATATTTCGCTACAAATAGGGCTGGTCGATTTAATCGAGGTGATTTTTCATGCGCATTTTGTCAGTAAAGCCAGGTCTACACGTTAAAAAACATCCATAAATTAGCAGTTTTCCATATTTTGTGGTTCATGTTTTTATTTTTCCCTATTTATTTAAGAATTTAAAATGCATTATTGGACCTTGATCTTTCTTCCAAGTTAATAACCTTCAAAAGTTAGAAAAAGTGATTTTTATGAACATTTTTAATAGTTTAAAGTGATATATCATCTGGGTTGGTATTGTATATTACGGTACAAAAACCATGTATCATGTGCAATATGTCTGGTTGATTTAATCGAGGTGATTTTCATGCGCATTTTGTCAGTAAAGCCGGGTCTACACTTCCAAAAATATCCATAAATTAGCAGTTTTCCATATTTTGTGTTTCGTGTTTTTATTTTTCCCAATTAATTTATGCTTTTGAATTGCATTATGGGAGCTTGATCTTTCTTCCAACAGCTTTTAACCATGAAAAGTGGGAAAAAGTGACTTTTTTGAACATTTTTAATAGTTTAAAGTGATATATTGTCTGAATCGGTATTGTATATTTCGCTACAAATAGGGCTGGTTGATTTAATCGAGGTGATTTTTCATGCGCATTTTATCAGTAAAGCCAGGTCTACACGTTAAAAAATATCCATATATTAGCAGTTTTCCATATTTTGTGGTTCATGTTTTTATTTTTCCCTATTTATTTAAGCATTTAAAATGCATTATTGGACCTTGATCATTCTTCCAACAGCTTTTAACCTTCAAAAGTTAGAAAAAGTGATTTTTATGAACATTTTTAATAGTTTAAAGTGATATATCATCTGGGTTGGTATTGTATATTACGGTACAAAAACCCTGTATAATGTGTAAGAGATCTGGTCGATTTAATCGAGGTGATTTTAATGTGCATTTTGTCAGTAAAGCCGGGTCTACACTTTCAAAAACATTTATAAATTAGCAGTTTTCCATATTTTGTGTTTAGTGTTTTTATTTTTGCCAATTAATTTATGCTTTTGAACTGCATTATGGGAGTTTGATCTTTCTTCCAACAGCTTTACCAATGAAAAGTGGGAAAAAGTGACTTTTATGAACATTTTTAATAGTTTAAAGTGATATATTGTCTGAATCGGTATTGTATATTTCGCTACAAATAGGGCTGGTTGATTTAATCGAGGGGACTTTTCATGCGCATTTTGTCAGTAAAGCCAGGTCTACACATTAAAAAATATCCATAAATAAGCAGTTTTCCATATTTTGTGGTTCATGTTTTCATTTTTCCCCATTTATTTAAGCATTTAAAATGCATTATTGGACCTTGATCATTCTTCCAACAGCTTTTAACCTTCAAAAGTTAGAAAAAGTGATTTTTATGAACATTTTTAATAGTTTAAAGTGATATATCATCTGGGTTGGTATTGTATATTACGGTACAAAAACCATGTATAATGTGTAAGAGATCTGGTCGATTTAATCGAGGTGATTTTAAATGTGCATTTTGTCAGTAAAGCCGGGTCTACACTTTAAATAACATCCATAAATTAGCAGTTTTCCCAATTTTGTGATTCGTGTTTTTATTTTTCCCTATTTATTTATGCTTTTGAACTGCATTATGGGGCCTTGATCTTTCTTCCAACAGCCTATAAACTTGAAAAGTTTGAAAAAGTGTTCAACCATTCTTAATCAAACATTCAATCAAACATTGAAAACGCTTTTATTTTATGAAAAAGCATCAGGAATTACACGAAAAGATCAATCAAGCAACACGCAACCTCATCCAAACTTTTGTACAAATCAGTGTATGTTGGTTTGAATACAATAAAAGTATTAACAGCACATTAATGACTTTACCCATGAAATAAAATATTCACAAAAATGCATCTCACAAAGAAAGACATCCACTCTTATTGTGCAGCATGAAAGCTCAGCTTTAAAGAGAACGAAGCAACCTATTTTTAAATAAAACACTCCCTTCGTGTATTTATTTCTGCAAATGAAAAAAAGTCCAAATATATAAATAATGAGAACACTCTGCTTTATACATTTTTAGCCTCCAGTGCAAAACCTAAAAAAATAAATAAATCAGCAACATAGTTTAAATCCATCTCACAAGCACGCTTCAACAGCAGATCCTGCTCTGTTAATGAAGGAGCTCAGCAGGAGGAGCGCAAGGACTCTTTAGCACCTTTTCATTTAGCATTTAACCACATGTGTGTCTTCACTAAAGGCGCGTGACATGTCCAACCAAAAATATTTCCTTAGCCAAGCATTTTGTTCAGTTGTTTTCAATAAGAGCAACATGTGTTTTAGAACACCAGCAGCAAGATGAAGTACTGAACGCTCTGTTTAAACAAGCCAACAGTGTGTTAAGAATGAGTTAAACGAGCATCTTCGAGGTTTCATCTATGGCAGGAGTGTCCAAACTCAGTCATGGAGGGCCGGTGTCCTGCATAGTTTAGTTAACCTTCAACACACCTGCCTGGAAGTTTCTAGTATACCTAGAAAGAGCTTGATTAGCTGGTTCAGGTGTGTTTAATTGGGATTGGAACTAAAATATCCAGGAAACCGGCCCTCCAGGACCGAGTTTGGACAGCCCTGATCTATGGGGTTAACGCTAAATACACTGTTTTATAGTAAACTATTTTATAGTATTTGGTTTAGTATACTTTCTGTTTCTAAAACGTATGTTCACGCCATAATTTTGTCCACCATTTCATACTGGTTGCCTGTCTGGTCACAACAAATGAAATCTTGGAGCTAATAGCTAGAGTCTATAAACAGTGTATTTATGGTTGACCCCATAGATCAGGGCTGTCCAAACTTGGTCCTGGAGGGCCAGCATCCTGCATAGTTTAGCTCCAACTCTAATCAAACACACCTGAACATGCTAATCAGTGTCTCCAAGATCACTAATTATCTATAAGCAGGTGTGTTTGATCAGAGTTGGAGCTAAACTGTGCAGGACACTGGCCCTCCAGGACCAAGTTTGCCCATCACTGAGCTAGACTGTACAATAGGGCCTATTCACCTTATTCTCCGCATACGAGCAGGCGTAGCCATTTGAATCTTTTTGGCTCGAGACGTCCGGTCTCATTTACTTTCATTAATTTTTAGAGGTTAAAAACAGCTCATTATGCTGCTTGATGCTGCAAACTGATATTTTTTTTATTATTCTACTTTTTATGTATAGGCATGCAAACACTTGTTTGTAGAGCGAGCAGTTTGATCGTTTTCTGTCGTTTATTATTCCTAGTCATTTCTCCCATAGGCAACTGAATCGGAAGTTCTAAGACAATCGCAAAAACGAGCGCACTTCTGCATTGAAGAGTAAGGTCAATAAGATCCACAATAGACTTCTTGGATGGACACATCATTCCTTTGCTCTATCACTCTCTAATGCTTTATCATTTCAAAATGATATTATGAACACTGGGACCAAATTCATTCATTCATTTTCTTTCAGCTTAGGGCTTACTCACACTATGCTATCCGAACCGTGCCCAGGCCCGTTTCCCGGATCGTTTGAAAAGTGTGAGTGCTCTGAATCGGGCTCAGGCACAGTACACTTGGGCAGCCCTGGCCCGGTTGGAAGAGGTGGGTCAGAGCGTGGTTCACTTGGGCTCAGGCGCGATACGCTTACAGTGTGAGTGCAAGCGTGCCTAAGCCCGAAACTGAAAGCGAGACGTGACTTTTTAAGGGACTGTTTCAAATGGATTAATTAATCATTCGTACTGTTCAATGAACGCAAACTGTCGTAGATAATTAAAGACGCAAATCCCTCACTGCAAGTCAGCTGCACCTTCAGCAAACTTCCTAATTCCTGCAGCACGAGGACTTTATGATTGTTTATGAGTGTCAAAAATGGCTGATCTGTTGGGCGAAATATTAGACTGTGTGTCACCGCATATCAAACGACTTAAACGATATAACTAAAGAAATCTCCACTGTGCTGAGCGAGAGCGCATACAGAGGAGCGCATCATCGATGACGGAAGCGCGCCCAGGCCCGAATGTAATGTGAGTGCGGGCTGTCGGGGGAGACGGGAGGGGGGACAAGCGTGCTTTGGCCCGATTCAAGGCAACTGTACATAGTGTGAGTACGGCCCTACTTTCATTAATTTTTAGAGGTTAAAAACAGCTCATTATGCTGCTTGATGTTGCAAACTGATTTTTTTTATTATATTATTCTACTTTTTATGTATAGGCATGCAAACACTTGCTTGTAGAGCGAGTAGTTTGATCGTTTTCTGTCGTTTATTATTCCTAGTCATTTCTCCCATAGGCAACTGAATCGGAAGTTCTAAGACAATCGCAAAAACGAGCGCACTTCTGCATTGAAGAATAAGGTCAATAAGATCCACAATAGACTTCTTGGATGGACACATCACTGCTTTGCTCTATCACTCTCTAATGCGTTATCATTTCAAAATGATATTATGAACACTGGGAAATTCATTCATTTCCCTTCAGCTTAGTCTCTATTTTAGAGGTCACCACAGCGGAATGAACCGCCAACTATTCCAGCATATGTTTTACACAGCGGATGCCCTTCCAGCTGCAACCCAGTGTTTGGCCACCGTGCCGCACGGGACCAAATTGCACCATCAAATTTTAAACAGTACCACCTCAGCAACTTTTTGTGCTGTTCCAACACTTAATACAAGGACTGATCGTTCCAGCAGATCTGTAACAAAGAGATGTTTGCAGTTACCGCCTTTTAAAAACCGTTATGCACAGAGATCTTTCTTTTATTTACTTACAAAAATCTTGAATGAGATCCCACAGTATGCAAACACTACATCACGAGTCTTTTTAAAATAATCATATGCTCATCATCTGATGGTCAACTATCGCTGTAGCCACATTTAGTGTGTTTGGGGATCGTTTGTACTGTTCTCATGTGTTGATGAAAGAAATGTTAAGGGGGTCTGTATGCTTCTATGGTCATTCATTCATTCATTTTCTCTTCGGCTTAGTCCCTTTATTAATCTGGGGTCGCCACAGCGGAATGAACCGCCAACTTATCCAGAATATGTTTTTTTTTTACGCAGCGGATGCCCTTCCAGCTGCAACCCATTGGGGAAAGTTTCTATGTTGTGCATAGAACATAGAAACCTGCTGAAAAAGACCATTCATACCGAACCAGCCCCTTTTAATCTTTTCTTGTTTAAAAAATATAAATAAATAAATTAATAAATAATATGTACTTTACTATACAGTGAAAACAGCTAGGTCAATCAGCACTAAATTATAAATAGACTTTATCCTTATAAAAATACCCAGGATGACTTTATATACAGTTTACATACACAAATATATATATATATATATAGCCAAATACATTTTTTTTGTTTTCATTTTTGATCAGTTTATCCATTATTGTCTTATTTTTTCCACTTCTACAGATACAGTTGATGATGTCTTTACTTCTGGAATGCATATGTGGAGTTAATATGTGCAAGGGAGCCTTTAAAGGGCACCTATGGTGAAAAATCTACTTTTCAAGCTGTTTGGACATAGATATGTGTAGGTATAGTGTATAGACCCTCATATTGGGGTGATATAAACACACCCAGTCCTTTTTTTTCAATTTAACAAAATAAAAACGGTGGACCAATTGGAGTGGTTTTCAGACCGACCACAACTTGACGTAGGAGTGCGGTCCCCCCGCCCACCGAGATGATTGACAGCTGCGTATTAACATGTCTCCGTAGTAACCTGTATGATCATACCAAGCACAGGACGTGCGCAAACTAAGCAACCGTAAATAAAAGGTCTGTTCAGTTTGCTAGGATCATCAATCATCATCAAATGTGATCAAGAGTGAGTTTCACAAGTTTAAAATCTTTTAAAACAGTGCATGTTTGTAATAAATTACAGCGATTTACTTCAGATTTACTTCATCAACACAGCCGCATGTCAGAACAATTATAAAAGACGCTTCAATCCCGGTTTGTGGACGTTAAATCAGGTTTATTTTATACATTAACGTAACAGATATCCATACAGCAGTGAATTTTAATGTGTATCCTGTCACATTTGTATGCAAAAACAGTGCAAAGCTAAACGCGCGCTGTGTGTGTGCGTGTCTGCGCTATGTGTGTGTGTGTGTGTGTGTGTGTGTGTGTGTGTGTGTGTGTGTGTGTGTGTGTGTGTGTGTGTGTGTGTGTGTGTGTGTATTTGTGTGTGTAGGTGAACTTTGTAACGACATTGTGTGTGACTTATCCTTGCAACTCCACAACATGCATCAAATACTTATTGGTAGGATTCTTACTGTAGTTTTTCTCACAAACGTTACGTGAGATCTTATTCCTTCTTGTTTGTTTGTTGTCTGACGCAGCCGAGGTAGCTGCTGCCAGGCACGTGGAAACGGTGGGCGTGAAGGACTAGCCTTAAAGGCGCAGTACACAAAAACCGCTAGCTCATGCTAAATGCTACAAAATCGAAACCTATGAAAGGTATAATAAAAAATCTGATGGGTGTTTTGAGCTGAAACTTTACAGACACATTCTGGAGACACAAAAGACTTATATTAAATCTGGAAAAAGAGGTAACCTAGGTGCCCTTTAAGTCAATCCTTTGTGCCTTTAAAGAGGACCTATTATTCCCCTTTTTACAAGTTAAATAAATCTCTGATATCCCTAAATTGTGTGTGTGAAGTTTCAGCTCAAAACCCCTCACAAATAATGTTTTTTAACTCTTTGAAACTGGCCCTTTTAGGCTTTGATCCAAATTGTGTCGTTTTGGTGACTGTCGCTTTAAATTCAAATGAGATTGTGTTCTTTTCAAAAGAGGGCGGAGCTACAAATGCCTATGTGTCTGCATAGTGGCAGATTCAAAAACAAAATGCTAATGAAGGAGAGATGGTCACTAATGGGCGGGGCTTTCCCCCTCTGATGACACGTATATCGGGAGAATCTCAATCAAAGTGTTTCTGCAGACTGTTTTTATCAAGTGTGATTATACAAAATAATATACAATATACAAAATATTTTCACCAATAGAAGCTGGTTTTATTCACACACTGTGTTTAAACCTCTTATAAAGGTGATTTTTGCATAATAGGTGCCCTTTAAAACAACATAACCAAAGCTACTCCACAAGAATCATTGAAAACACGTCCTAAATGCCCGACCCCAGTCTGAGTGGCCCACATGGCATAAACGGGAAACGAACATCAGCCTTTTGTTACAGACGGTTGCCTCAAACATCAGTCCGGCGTGCCAAACTCCAGCAGCTTAATTTGTCCAGCGAGGCTCAGCCGATCAATCTGTGTGTGTGAAATGCTGCTCTGTAGCGTTTACCGTTCAATTTACCTGTCAAGAAATGCAGCGGTCCGAATACAAAACCGGCCGACAGGAATGGCTCTCTGTTCTCCTGAAAGAGGCACTTTCACCGGGTCACGCCACTCTAAATCTCACCATCTCTGACAAACTCTGATGGAATTAGTGGGATTTGAGGATTTATTGCTTGGCGGTTGTCATGTGTTTCCACATGCCGGTGGCGACATGAGAGTTGGTGTGCTGTAGACGAGACCCAGAGAGATCAGAAACGCTTATTAGAGCCGGCGAAATGCAAATGGAATTACATGTGTGCCAGGAGGTAATATTTATTATCTATAAATCAACAAGATAAGGGCACATATAAGGCTGGCGTCATGCCAGAAAAGTATGGAAGATCTCGCTTAAAACAAATACGTTTGTGTTTTATTGAAACTACTTAATCAAAATGAGCTGAATTTTTGAGATTTTTAGGGACAACTAAATTGATTTATGTTTAATTCACTCTTAAATTTGTACAAACTAACAAGTTAACTTAATTCCTTCATGTTGTCCCAATGCAAATCTGTGTGCTTATTCAAGACATCGAATACGAGTTACCTTTATCACATTAATTCGATTTATTGTTCAAACAATGGTCAAATCCAACGAGTAACATCAGACTTTATTTTAGATATACTTTGTATTTCTCTAACACTGTAAAAAATGCGATTTGTGTTGGGACAACATGAAGAAATTAAGTTCACTTATTAGTTTTTACAAATTTAAGTAGATTTAAAGATGCCCTTAATGAAAATATGGCTAAACTAAGGCATAGTAGAATAATAAGAGATCAATAGGGCCAGACGGAATCTGCAGACATTTTTTGCTATTTCTGCACAGAATTTTGTAAAAAATCTGTGGGTTTATGCGGAATAATTTTGGGAGTATCATAACTAAAAACTTAATATATGAAATAAAAAATGATCGCTTTTTAACTTTTATTTAACGTTTACAATGCAAATCCAATTAGATCCACTTTATTTGGTAAATAAAGCAAGTCTTTCATATAATGTATCTACTAAAAGACAGAAAATATTACTTTACACACTGTATTGTAAATAAATCATATGAATATTTTCATGTTAGTCAATAATATTATTGTAATTAATTTAAAAACTGAATAAATATGAACTTACACACATTTACACAAGTAAATAAACAGAATCAATGATGCGGATGTCTGCGTGAGCAGATTTCATGTGGGCCTATGGGCATACTGTGAGCCTCAGACAGCACTGTTTACTCGTTATCATGTAAATTCCACGAGTGTAAAACTCCCAGTGGACAATGGGCCAATCAGACGCCAAAACAAACTGTGAAACTCACGGGCCATGCTCTCTGCATTTGCATATACAACTACTTTAGGTCATTCATCCAGACCTGACGTCATCAAGAAAAACCAGGTTCATGTAGCTCTGATATCATTAAAATGCATGCCTCAGGCTCTGTTTAATAAGCAACAACGTTTTCTAGTGAGAAAACAATGATAGTTTCCCTCCATTACTTGTTTTAAAGTTTATATTTAACTTGCTAAGTACAGTTGAAGTCAGAATTATTAGCCCCCCTTTTCATTTTTTTTTCCCCTTTTTTAAATATTTCCCAAATGATGTTTAACAGAGCAAGAAAATTTTCACAGTATGTCTGATAATATTTTTTCTTCTGGAGAAAATCTTATTTGTTTTATTTCGGCTAGAATAAAAGCAGTTTTTAATTTTTTAAAAGCCATTTTAAGGTCAACATTATTAGCCCCTTTAAGCTATTTTTTTTTTGATAGTTTACAGCACAAACCACCGTTATACAATAACTTTCCTAATTACCCTAACCTGCCAAGTTAACCTAATTAACCTAGTTAAGCCTTTAAATGTCACTTTAAGCTGTATAGAAGTGTCTTGAAAAATATCTTGTCACATATTATTTGCTGTCCTCATGGCAAAGATAAAATAAATCAGTTATTAGAAATGAGTTATTAAAACTATTATGTTTAGAAATGTGTTGGCGAAATCTTCTCTCCGTTAAACAGAAATTGGGTAAAAAAAAAAATAAACAGGGGGGCTAATAATTCTGACCAACCGTATGTGGGTTTTTTTATTTTGAAAACACAACCGCAGATTGTTTACTATACGTTACTGGGCAACGACCGTGCAATACATGTGCTTCAGGATGCAAAATGCAAGATTTACAGATTACACATCAATTCAGCTTCACTCCGAAAAGGCATAAGGTACGTTTTATTGTATCTTTTGTTAATTTATCGTGTTTATTGTAAAATTTGAAGCGTATGTTTTAAACAACACGTGTAGACTGCTGAATCATGTCCAATCACTCAATTCAAATGTCTTCTGTTCATGCAGATGATATTAAGTTCTGGCTGTGTTTTCTTTGACATTACAGCTTAAAAATACAACGCGATACATCTCGATCACTCTTTTTTGTCAAGTTTGATTATAATTTAGCCTTAACGGCATCTCGTGAGCAAAATAGGTTAACGTTACTCTGCTTGGGTTTATATTTGAGTTCAGCATATATCATGCTGTGTGTATGTGTGTGTGAGAGCTGCACGTCAAAGCGGAGCTCATTAATATTCATGACACAATCCATAAATGGTCAGTTATAGACCTTCTGATTCTATGGGTAGTTTATGAAATAATAAATGAGCTTATTAAACCGATTCTGGAGATTTTTTGAACATACCGAAACCATAAACCTACTGTGTAGATATTAGAGAACAATTGAACTTATTAAAACCAATGCAGTATATGGCACATTTAATATAAAAAAACCCTCAAAAGATAACCTCAGGAATTGTGTTGTTTCGGCTCATTTTAAATAAGTAGTTTAAACAAACAAGTGCTTTACATGATAAAGATTGCATCCCAGCCACTTAGTATGCGTTTTAATAGTTAAAATGTGTTAAATATTTATTTTTGAGTGCCATAAGAGAGCCTGCCAAAACTCTATACTGATTCTGTCGCATCTTATTACCATGTCACATGGGTGTTGTCTCCAGAATCTAATCGATCATTCAGAAAATCATTTGTTTCGTGCCTTCAGGCAGATTCCGTAAGCAACAACGTAAATTAAATTATAATTGATTAACCAACTGGGCAGCACAGTGGCTCAGTGGTTAGCACTGCCGCCTCACAGCAAGAAGGTCGCTAGTTTGAGTCCCGGCTGAGCCAGTTGGCATTTATGTCTGGGTTTCCTCCAGGTGCTTCAGTTTCACCCCACAGTCCAAACACATGCATTATACAGTAGGTGAATTGGATGGACTAAATTGGCCGTAGTGTATGAGTGTGTGTGTGAATGCATGGAGTGTATGGGTGTTTCCCAGTAATGGGTTGTGGCTGGAAGGGCATTCGCAGCGTAAAACATATGCTTGAATAGTTGGCGGTTCATTCCGCTGTGGCGACCCCTGATAAATAAGGGACTAAGCCGAAGGATAATTTATGAATGATTCACCAAATCATTTACTCAACTGATTCATTACAGAACGCTGATTAATTCACATTCAATCATTTGTGCTACAGTGATTGGACACTATAGGAAACTACATCAAGTCAAAAAAACAAACCATGAAGCAAATGCTGAACTGTGACAAAGTCACTTATACCGGAGCACATTTTGGTTATTTGCCCACCTTTATGTGGCGTTTTACTTTGCATATGACATAATCAGCTGCAGAGAATAAAGCAGCACATTGAGCCGGTTCCGCGGGAGAATAGTAGGTCAGAGACATGATCAAACGGCTGTGTTTGTCTTTGTAGTGCGGATGAGCTCGCGCTACAGCAGGTCTGAATGCAGGATCCTCCCGGGCTGCTGCATTTGAGCAGTTTTTCCACTTCATCACACTGGGAAATGTGTTGTGGAATGGTCCTGCATGCTTATTCATGCGGCTCTGCGTCTGCTCAAGGCTTTGACTAACAGCGATTTTGGCTTCTTCTTCTTTTTATCAACACGCCACACCAGCATGTGTTCGCAAACACGCATGCTAATCAATAGCAATCAGCAAAGTCATTACACGATGAAAGATCCGTGCCAAATGTAAATGCTTAAAACTGAATACTAACACACTATTAAAGGAACAATCTACTTCTTTTGCAAACAGGGACATTTTACAAGTCAACTTTGGGTAAAGTCTTAAAAGTCTTACCATTTTTTAATCCATTCAGATGATTTCCAGCTCTACTGGAAGCACTTTTAGCTTAGCTTAGCATAAATCATTGAATCTGATTAGACCATTAGCATAAAAAATTTTAAAAATATTTTTAAATCAATAGATATTTATATTTAAAGCTTGATTCTATGCAATGATAATACAAATTTTCAAGTCTTGAGTAATATATTGTGCCTGCCATGGTACAGCAACAAAATTAATTACACAGTTTTAACAGTTGAAACCAGAAGTTTAAATACACTCTAAAAAAAGGAACATAACCATTTAAAAAAAATGTCTTATGGTAAATTTACTATTTTAGGTCCGTTAGGATTACCTAAATCATTTACATTTGCTAAATGCCAGAATAATGAGAGAATTCTTTTTATTTTGAGAATTTTTTTATTAATTTCTAGACAGTCAGAAGTTTACATACATTTCCTTGGTATTTCTTTAGCTTTGCTTTTAAACTGTATAACTTTGGTCAAATGTTTTGAGTATCCTTCCACAAGCTTCTCACAATAGTTTGCAGGAATTTTGGCCCATTCCTCCTGACAGAATTGGTGTAACGGAGTCAAATTTGTAGGCTGACTTGCTCGCACCAGCTTTTTCAACTCACCCACAAATCTATAGGATTGATCTCAGGGCTTTGTGATGGCCACTCCAAAACATTCACTCTGTTGCCCTTAAAGCACATTTTAACTAATTAGGCAGTATGCTTAGGGTCATGGTCTGTTTGGAAGACCCATTTGTGGCCAAGTTTTAATTTCCTGGCTGATGTCTTGAGATGTTGCTTCAGTATTTCAACATAATGTTCTTTCTTCATGATGCCATCTATGCTGTGAAGTGGACCAGTCCCTTCTGCAGCAAAACAGCCCCACAATATGATGCTGCCGCCCCCATACTTCACAGTTGGGATGGTGTTCCTAAGCTTATAAGCTTTCCCTTTTGTCCTCCAAATGTAACACTGGTCATTATGGCCAAACAGTTCAATCTTAGTTCCATCAGATCACAGGACATGTCTCCAAAAATTATTCTTTTTCCCAGTGTAATTTAACAAATTGTAATCTGGCTTTTTTTTTTTGTTGATTCTGGCTTGTTGATTTTCCCATGTTGTCACACAAGGAAGCAGTGTGTTTGAGGTTTTCCTTAAATACTATTCTACAGTTGTGCCTCCAATTAACTCAAATGTTGTCAATTAGCCAATCAGAAACTTCCAAAACCTTGACCCCATCATCTGAGCTTTTTCAGAGGCATAATAATCGTGTTGTATGTAAACTTTTGACTTGAAAAGTTATAACAATTTCTCAAAAAGTATCTCTCTCATTATTCTGCAATTAAGCATAACAGAAACAAATTGATAATCCTAACTTACCTAAAAGAGAAAAAGTTTAGTCACGTTAACATCTGACTTTTTTTAAATGGTTATGTGCCTTTTTATACAGTGTATGTAAACTTCTGGTTTCAACTGTATGTCTAGAAAATAGCAATTTATAATTTTCTGTTTGACTAAGTACACTATATAACTGCAGAATAGTCAAGCTTTAAAAAGGAAAATGTATAATTTTTTAGAGCGAGATGCTAATGGTCTAATCCGATTCAATGATTTATGCTAAGCTAAATGTGCTCCCACCAGACTCAAAGACCATTTGAATGGATTAATAAATGCTAAAACTCAACTGTTTAACTCTAAAAGTGTTGTAAAATGAGCCGATTTTAAATAAATCTAAAAATGAAGTGCTCCTTTAATTGTATACCACACTGCATTTTGCATATAAACACAATATGAAACATTTTCAAACAGCGACCTCAATGTGTCCACATTTAACTCAGCTTCTGGTGTCCAGCTATCGTCTTAGAAGCATAGTTATTTTGCATTTTAATCCAATTTAGTGTAAAATGACTTCACATTTGGCAGTCGGGCTTAATAATGAGTCACCGAGATGCTAAATCACAGTTCTGGTTTGTTCGTCACACTGGAAATGGAAGGTCAAGTCGAGAGCACTGCCTCAGGATACACTCAGGATTACACCGTGCTCTGTACGGCAGATTTGGGCAGATGAAGTAGGTCACACAGGTTTTCATGCATACAGAAAAACTGTATGGTAAGCACAAAACACACTGCAGCAATAGTAGTAGTTTAGAAAGCGTTGTGGAGGTTTAGTCTTGATAAGAGCCACACATACACACTCAATCTACCTAATGAACTCCAGGGGGGCTGCTTAAATTGATTTCAATCAACAGCATTATCAGTCATATTAGATCCCGTAGCATCTGGTAGAAGACAAATCAGACACAGTTCAGAAACTTCAAGGCATCGCTGCTAATAAAAATATCCCTTCATAAACCTCCAGCAAAAACACCAGACAGATTTCAGCTTTATAGAAGTCCATTTTTTAATAGTTTTAAACACCATTTTACAAAAAATAAATTAAACATTTGCTCACAAATGCTACTATTTGAACTATACTGTAGTAGTTCATTTTAAACTACTAATGTACTCATGCCTTTTGCAACTGAAGACTGAAGGCTTTCCTTTGAATTCTTTGAAGGAATATGTGACATTGACAGTGAAACAGGTCTAGCTTTTTTCCAGAAAAGAAAAGGACCTAAATTTCTTTATGATGGCTCTATTCTATGGTTTATAGAGCATAATGATGACTTTGTAGGGTTTTGTAAATGTGAATTCAACAAAAACAACTAAAATATCTCATATACAGTTGAAGTCAGAATTATTTGCCCCCCTTTGAATTTTTTTTTCTTTTTTAAATATTTCCCAAATTATGTTTAACAGAGCAAGGAAATTTTCACAGTATGTCTGATAATATTTTTTCTTCTGGAGAAAGTCTTATTTGTTTTATTTCGGCTAGAATAGAAGCACTTTTTAATTTTTTAAAAGCCATTTTAAGGACAAAATTATTAGCCCCTTTAAGCTAATTTGTTTTCCTGATAGTCTCCAGAACAAACCATCATTGTACAATAACTTGCCTGATTACCCTAACCTGCCTAGTTAACCTAATTAACCTAGTTAAGCCTTTAAATGTCACTTTAAGCTGTATAGAAGTGTCTTGAAAAATATCTAGTCAAATATTATTTACTGTCATCATGACAAAGATAAAATAAATCAGTTATTAGAAATGAGTTATTAAAACTATTATGTTTAGAAATGTGTTGAGAAAATCTGCTCTCCGTTAAACAGAAATTGGGGAAAAAAATAAACAGAGATGCTAATATTTCAGAGGGGCTAATAAATCTGACTTTAACTGTAAGTATTTTAATAATATTGGTCTTCGCTGTACTTTTAAGAATAGTGTTAGGCCTTGATCACACCGAACATGCTTTTTAGGATAAGAGGTGCCTTTTTTTTAAAATGGTTTTCTAAACAGCATTTTGTGGCCTGTGCGCCTCACGTGTTAAGGGTCTGCTACACCTCGCATTTTTGCCATTACGCTCTGTGCACCTGTAGTTGAAAATAAGTCAACTCTGAGCAAAAAAAGCATGCTATGTCAGTCGTGTCTTTTTTGATTGTCCAATCAAATAGATGCAGAGGCGGGGTTTCCATTGAGCTGACAGCAGTGTTTGTGTTGTCAAGACAATTACGG
Source organism: Danio kyathit (assembly GCA_903798195.1). Taxonomy (NCBI): domain Eukaryota; kingdom Metazoa; phylum Chordata; class Actinopteri; order Cypriniformes; family Danionidae; genus Danio; species Danio kyathit. The sequence goes on along the minus strand of LR812528.1, from coordinate 5,302,096 downwards.
AGACTTATCCAGAGCTGTTTGACTTCACAAATCCTGAATATTACAATATCAATAAACATTACAATTATAACAACATCAACAACAGTGCTCGTGCACAGTTTTTCAGTGGTTGCCTAGCAACATAAAATGCACAGCACACTTCTTTTTTTCCTGTAAACAAAAAAAGTGTGCCTTGCGTTGTCAGAATGGTAAAGCACAATCGGTGAGATCGGCCCCTTGCTATGTTATTTTAGGTAATTTTTCATAAGACATTAATAAAAACAGTGTTATTCCGCAAAAAGTAATGTTGTTTTTCTAATCTTTAATTTGTTTCACCTCTAAAACAACTTTCCTTTTCAGGTGATATCAAGCTTCTTTTTTTCCGAATCGCATCAATCCGAATTTGCAACACCATTTCTTGTTTGCCCTGGATTAATATTTTTCACATTGGATCACTGAAGAAGAAACTGCTATACTGTATATACAGTTGAAGTCAGAATTATTAGCCCCCCTGAACTATTAGCCCCCTGTTTATTTTTTTCCCCAATTTCTGTTTAACAGATTTTTCAACACATTTCTAAACATAATAGTTTTAATAACTCATTTCTAATAACTGATTTATTTATCTTTGCCATGATGACAGTAAATAATATTTTACTAGATATTTTTCAAGACACTTCTATACAGCTTAAAGTTCTGTAGACTATCAAAATAATATATAGCTTAAAGGGGCTAATAATATTGTCCTTAAAATGGCTTTTAAAAAATTTAAAACTGCTTTTATTCTAGCCGAAATAAAACAAATAAGAATTTTTCCAGAAGAAAAAATATTATCAGATATATTGTGAAAATTTCCTTGCTCTGTTAAACGTCATTTGTTATGTATTATGTATATGTATATATTATGTATATATTATGTATATATATATATATATATATATATATATATATATATATATATATATATATATATATATATATATATATACACACACACACACACACACACACACACACACACACACAAGTTTTTGAAGATTTCTTTCATGGTATTTTTATTACTTTTAAGTGGTTAAATTATTTTTACCACTTTATTTACATTTTAATCTTTTCATGTTTATCTAGTACCGTAGTCACAATTATCACAAGATGATTAGCCTTTAGATATTTTCATCAAACCACAGCAGCTTTATACAATTTTGTGAAAAAAAAAGGTAAATCCCTGGATCATTTTAAGGTACTTTGACAAGTGCATGTTTAGCAAACAATACCTCGAATAAGAACATTATGTGTTTCTATAACATAACACACACACACACACACACACACACACACACACACACACACACACACACACACACAAACCCCTCTAAAAAATATACATGAAATAATATAAATCAAAGTAAACAAATCCAAAATTACAAAATCCTTGTTAACCACAATACTGCATTAAGCTGCACATTTTATTTGCTGTTTGTTCATTTTCAGATTCATAACTTGGCAGAATGCCTTAATTTATTGAATTTGAACAAAACCATAATAATATTAATAACCGTGATAGATTTGCTCTTGATTGAAAATGTTCTAAAAAAAACTATTCTCTAGGTTAGCAACAGCTGGTTAAGTGGAGTACGCATAAGAAGAAATCTACCAGTGCTTGCTTCCAAGTGTGTACAGCATATTGCAAGAGAATCCAGCCAATCTGGGAGTTGAAAAAACCACAGGGAACAGTCAGAACAGGAAGTTCATCCTGGTGTCAGCGGCTGAAAGATGAGAACCTGAGGGAATCTACTCAAGGCTGCCTAATAACTCCTCTAAAATGGCGCTAAACATAGGCATGCAGGTGAGCCGCGAGACCCTTCCTGCCAAGTAGGGCTGCAAAATATATCATTTCGGCATCGATATCGCAGGATATGCAATGTTGAGTTGGGATTAACTGGCAGCATGCTGGCTTACAGCAAGAAGAATGCTGGTTCGAGCCCCGGCTGGGTCAGTTGGCATTTCTGTGTGGAGTTTGCATATTCTCCTCGTGTTCGCGGTTTTCCCCACAGATCAAAGACATATAGGTGACGCTATAGGAGAATTGGATTAACTAAACTAGCCATAGTGTGTGAATGTGAGTGTGTATGGGTGTTTCCCAGTACTGGGTTGCAGCTGGGAAGGCATCCACTGCGTAAAACAAGCTGGATAAGTTGTCGGTTCATTCCGCTGTGGCAATCCCAGATAAATAACGGAACTAAGCCAAAAGAAAATGAATAATTGAGTTTATAGTTGATTATATAGTTTAACCATAATGGAGTATCAGTTTATCATCTGGATCTGCTTTTAAAGAGATAGTTCACCCAAACATGTAACTTTACTTACTATTTTCATTACACCCTTCACTTGTTTCAAACATTTTTAAACACAAAAAGAAGATATTTTAATAACCCATACACATTTGAAACAAGTGAAGGGTGAGTAAATGTTCATTTTTAGGGTAAAATCAAGCGCCAACGTCCTGCTCTCCCTCGTGAAGCCAATACGGAAGTAACTAAAACTGCAATTCATCGACTCGCCACTGGGGGCTAGCTCCAGGAACTCCAGATGTTCAATGACTGCAATGCTAAATTGCCAATTTTTACAGCTGATAAAAACATGTTTACAGCCTGGTACAAAAGATGGCTTTGGTGCAAATAGCTAATAACACTCTTCATGAAAACTGTGAGGGGGGTGAATTCTTTTATAACTCATCAGTTTTGTTTTTATTGAGTTATATTCATTCATTCATTTTCTTGTCGGCTTTGTCCCTTGCGGGGTCGCCACAGCGGAATGAACCGCCAACTTATCCAGCACGATTTTACACAGCGGATGCCCTTCCAGCCGCAACCCATCTCTGGGACACTCATACACTATGGACAATTTTAGCTTACCCAATTCACCTGTACTGCATGTCTTTGGACTGTGGGGGAAACCGGAGCACCCGGAGGAAACCCACGCGAACCCAGGGAGAACATGCAAACTCCACACAGAAACGCCAACTGACCCAGCCCAGCCGAGGTTCGAACCTGCGACCCAGCGACATTCTTGCTGTGAGGCAACAGCACTACCTACTGCGCCACTGGGTTGCCCTTGAGTTATATTAAGTCTGCATAATTAAGAGTGTGGCCACTTGAGTGACAGCTAGGTCTTGCTACTCGCGGTCACGTCACCTCAGCTGATTCTGGCTGATTAGCCGCTGAACTCGGCATATACATTGTATTTTTGTTTTGTTTTATGTAGCTTTACACAGTCTGTTGCCTTTTGAAATTCTTTCCTGCAATTATCAGATGATATGGCATGCTGTGTGAACTTAATTGTGCTCACAAACCATTCAAGTGGCCTCCATTTCCCAGGTGAGTGAAATTTTTATATACTTATACACCGTCTCTATTAATGTATTTATTTATTTAAGATCTTTTATAATTTTCTTTAGATCTGTATTGCACTCCAGAATCTGACAGATTGATTAGCTGTAGGCTATAGAACAGTCATCTGAAACGTTGTCATACAGTGTTATGCCTGGATTCCATAATTAGCCTTGCATTTACTAACAAAATAACTGTAAGCAAAAGAAAGCAGGTGAAAAACACACCATGTACGATAATGAAAGGATGATCTCACGCACACGGTTAACGTTAGGCCAATTAATAATCTGTTCAAAGAATGGTCGAAAACCGAAAAGCAACCGGTGCTGGAGCTCTTGAAAGCAGCAAGACTGTCGGGTGCATGAGCATAACTTTTTGTCTAGTTTATTTGAAAGAGAGCATTTAAGAAAACTACTTATGTAAACTTAAAATGTATTTTCAACCAGCCAAAGTGGCTAGTGATGGTGGCTGTCTAACCCGCCACAGCTGAAATGTTCCCGCATTTGGCGCATACCTGTCAACCCTCCCGTTTTTCCCGGGATTCTCCCGTATTTTACAGTTCTATCCCGCTATCATCCCGTAAAAGTATTTTCCCGTATTTCTCCCGTATTTTTTATCTTTCTGAGAAGAGCCGATCCTCCCTATATGCAACCCATACTGCCGAACCACCAGGGGCCGCCCTTGCTCTTAAATGTGAATCCGTTCTGTGCTTTCATTTTATTTAGGCATGGAAACACTTTGAAATAAACATAAAAACGGCGCGATTCATTTCCTTTTCATTACAGGCGCCATTGCCCCAATGCAATCCTCAAAACAGTCAGTTGATGCTCTCCATAGTGATAATAGACGCTGTTTCCCAAGCGGATTCTGTACGTACGCGATTTGATGCTGAGATCAAGTGGACACTGGGTTTTGGGTGCGTGTTTGAACAGACATATACACATCATCATCATAATAATAATGATAATAATAATAATAATAGTAATGGCGGTTCATTACTATTACTTCATTGATTCTATTTCTTTACAATAGCTAATAGTTGTAACGCGCTGAACTGTTTGCTAATTTATTTGCAGCTTTTTCTAATGTATCCTAATTATTATATCCTTTGTAAATAATAATAAAAACGTATCACTTATTGTTTCAGAAGTTTATTTACAATGAAACTGCTCCAGATAAACATAAACATTTTTTGGAGGGTGGGGGTGGTTGAGTATCCCTTATTTTCGCATCCCAATGTTGACAGGTATGATTTGGCGGGTGTTAATGTCAAGCCCTGTTCTGTTTAACGGAAAGATTTCTTCAACACATTTCTAAACAAGTTTTAATAACTCATTTCTAATAACTGATTTATTGTATCTTTGCCATGATGACAGTAATAAATATTTTACTAGATATTTTTCATGATACTAGTATTCAGCTTAAAGTGACATTTAAAGGCTTAACTAGGTTAATTAAGTAAGTTAGGTAAGCCATTGCTTTATGGCTTTATGGCTTTATGGTGCAGATACAACAACCTGGAGCTAAATACGCTCAAAACTGTGGAGATGATAGTGGACTTTAGGAGAAACCCCCCTGCACTCCCCCCACTCACCATCATGAACAGCACAGTGGCTGCAGTAGAGTCATTCAGGTTCCTGGGCACCACCATCTCTCAGGATCTGAAGTGGGACATTCGCATAGACTCTATTGTGAAGAAAGCCCAGCAGAGACTGTACTTCCTTCGTCAGCTGAGGAAGTTCAACCTGCCACAGGAGCTGCTCGTACAGTTCTACTCAGCTGTCATCCAATCCATCCTCTGCACTTCAATCACCGTCTGGTTCAGCTCAGCTGCCAAAACTGACCTCCGTAGACTACAGCGAATAGTCCGGACTGCTGAACGAATCACTGGCACTACCCTTCCTACACTTCAAGAACTGTACTCTTCCAGAGTGAGTAAAAGGGCTCGCAAAATCACCCTGGACGCCTCGCACCCAGCACACTACCTGTTCGAACTGTTACCGTCTGGGCGGCGCTACAGAGCACCAAGCACAAAAACAGCCAGACACAGGAAAAGTTTCTTTCCTCAGGCCATCTACCTCATGAACAGTTAAATATTCCCCTACTGTACAATAAACGTGCAATACCTCTCATACGCACTTGTACACAGAACTTTATAACAACATACAATGCAATACTTTCTCCATTCGCATTGGTACACAGCACCTTATAACCTGTATATTTACAACATATCTGTACATACAATTCAACATCCAGATCTTTTTTGACTAACTGCATCTCTGTTTAATGTTTAATGTCTATCGCCCTTTTTTTCTCATATTTAATTTTGTGTTGTCACTTGTCACTTTATGTACACTGGAAGCTTCTGTAGCCAAAACAAATTCCTTGTGTGTGTGAAGCACACTTGGCAATAAAACTGATTCTGATTCTGTAGTCAATCTGAAAAAATATTGCTTAAAGGGACTAATAATATTGACCTTAAAATGTTTTTTTTTTTAATGCAAACTGCTTTTATTCTAGCCTAAATAAAACAATTAAGACTTTCTCCAGAGGAAAAAATATTATAGAAAATATTGTGAAAAAATCCTTGATCTGTTAAACATCATTTGGTAAATATTTAAAAAAATAATAATTGTTTTTACTTCAACCGTATTATTCACCTACAAAATCACCCCAATCAATCTAAAATGACGAATTCTTTCCAAAGTAGGCCATCTGGTGAAATTGTATTCACATCGTATTATTTATCGCAGAAATACAAAACATCACAATGCCCTACCGCCAAGCGTTTTTGCCCATTATGAAAGGCTGTAAATGCGCTGGCAAATCATAAACACAGCAGGCATGTTCGGCTCTGACGGTTAATCATCCACCTGTCTCTCCTCTCTCGTCGCGGGGGGCTCTTCAAAAACCCCTTCCTCATCAAGATCCTCACACTCTCTGGTTACCTTAAGCACACCCGGGATCCACTCAGTCAAAATCCAAAATCAGGGTGAATGGGGCCACATGCCCGCCAAACAGGTGCGGCAGGCGATAGTGTGTTTGTCATCCGGAATTGGCTTGTGTTTGGATGCCGCGGGACACAAACGGCTCCGGTGATGGATATAATGGCGCGAGAACGATAGCCTCCCCTGCAGAGATCTAATAAATAACGCAGGAATCAAATGGAGATAAGGTTTTGCCGCTCCCGCGAGGTTAAGAGCTACTAAATGAGGTTAGCGAAAGAGTATCGCCTCCGAAAAGGGTTAAGCCCACTTCAGTGAATCTGTCGTTAAATCACATCGGACTGGAGTATCGTTTATTAAACCATGAAAGGAAAAAAGGGTCCATCTCTGTAGGAACGTGTGAACTATATTTACTGTAGCTATTCCTGCAGACTTCATCAAGGCTTGTGTTAGTATTTAAAAATAAGAGTTTGCAAAATTGGCCATCCCGGTGGCGCAGTGGGTAGCACAATCACTGGTTCGAGCCTCAGCTGGGTCAGTTGGCATTTCTGTGTGGAGTTTGCATGTTCTCCCTGTGTTCACGTGGGTTTCTTCCGGGTGCTCCGGTTTCCCCCACAAGTCCAAAGACATGCGCTAAAAGTGAATTGAATAAACTAAATTGGCTGTAGTGTATGTGTGTGAATGTAAAAGTGTATAGGTGTTTCCCAGTGTTGGGTTGCGGCTGGAAGGGAATCCGCTGTGTAAAACATATGCTGGATAAGTTGGCGGTTCATTCCGCTGTGGCGACCCCTGATTAATAAAGGGACTAAGCCGAACAGAAAATGAATGAATGAGTTTGCGAAATTTGTCACAATTCGTAAATTAGCTTGAAATATAGTGTCTACTGTATCTTTAAACAAAATTATTTTTGCTACACTCATTAAATCAGTATCCCATCCTTTTTCATAAATCTGACTCCTGGAATACTGTTATATAATAGTGTTGTTATTATAATATCCACTTGTTAAGTCATGACGTACAGTATGGATTGCTGTTTCCTGGTCCAAGCCGCTACTTATTTGAATTGAGAAAATGGTGGTTCATGACCACACATTAAAGTGAATTTCTCTAATATTCATGGTGTACGCAACAGTCTGCATTACAGAGACCAATACTGGACAGGTTTTTAAAAAATAATCACTTTCTGGCCATCTGATATTAGGTCAAATTCCCTTTAAGGCTAGTCATTTCACTCGGCGGCCATCTTTGAAACGCCTCTCAGGTAGTATGATCGGTCATTCTGTTTAAATGGGGAAGCATCAAACTCTCAAAAAATGCTTGCCAAGCCTACAATTGAATTTCACATTAGGAATCCCCAAATAAAATTAAACAACAACCCCTTTAGTTTAATTTCTAAACGTTCGAATCACACAAACTGCAGAAACTCACGTCAGTATATAGCGATCAACGATCGGCTTCTGAACTCGGAGGCGGGTCTTCATTCGCCATATTGACCGTTACACTTTTCCCCAGAATTTGCTAGGGGTAAGAATAATATCGGGATTGACTGTATGTAATCGGCTTACATTGCCATATATCATACATATATCATGCTAGCACAAATGCTAATACCTGAAAAATACACTTGACTGACTTTAGACAACTTCAACGAATCTAACTTTAAGAAACTGTTTGCTATAGGTAAGAATAATTTCGGGTTTGACTGTATGTAATCGGCTTATATTGCCATATATCCAACGCAATCTCACGGCAATTCGTAACTTTTTGATTTAGTGGCTAATTCGTATGAATTTGTACGATCTAATTCGTACAAATTAGTACGATTTGCTCATCACCCAATGACGGTTGGGGTTAGGGGTGGGGTTATGTGCCACGCTTCCTTTTTAAAATCGTACATTTTCGTACGACTGAACTCGTACGAATTCATACGAATTAGCCACTATACTGACAAAACGTAAAATACTTACGTTTCCTCGTGAGATCAGGCTGCATACATCATACATATATCAGAATAGCACAAATGATAATACCTAAATACACTTGACTGACCTCAGACAACTTCAACAAATCTAACTTTAAGTCAGAATTTGCTGTGGGTAAGAATAATATCGGGATTGACTGTATGTAATCGGCTTATATTGCCATATATCATACATATATCATGCTAGCACAAATGCTAATACCTGAAAAATACACTTGACTGACTTTAGACAACTTCAACGAATCTAACTTTAAGAAACAGTTTGCTATAGGTAAGAATAATTTCGGGATTGACTGTATGTAATCGGCTTTTATTGCCATATATCATACATATATCATGATAGCACAAATGCTAATACCTGAAAAATACACTTGACTGACTTCAGACAACTTCAACGAATCTAACTTTAAGAAACAGTTTGCTAGGGGTAAGAATAATTTCGGGATTGACTGTATGTAACAGTCTTATATTGCCATATATCATACATATATCATGCTAGCACAAATGCTAATACCTGAAAAATACACTTGACCTCAGACAACTTCAACGAATCTAACTTTAAGAAACAGTTTGCTATAGGTAAGAATAATTTCGGGTTTGACTGTATGTAATCGGCTTATATTGCCATATATCATACATATATCATGCTAGCACAAATGCTAATACCTGAAAAATACACTTGACTGACTTCAGACAACTTCAACAAATCTAACTTTCAGTCAGAGTTTGCTAGGGGAAAGAATAATTTCGGGTTTGACTGTATGTAATCGGCTTATATTGCCATATATCATAGGCCTACCTATATCATGCTAGCACAAATGCTAATACCTGAAAAACCCTGCTGAAAAATCCAGCTTAAACCAGCCTAGGATGGTTGGCTGGTTTTAGCTGGTCGGCCAGCCTGGTTTTAGAGGGGTTGTGGCCATTTCCAGGCTGGTCTTAGCTGGTCAGGCTGGGAGATGACAAGCTAAAACCAGCTTGACCAGCCTAGCCAGGCTGGGAGCCTAGCCAAAACCAGCTATGTCCAGCTTAAACCAGGCTGGTCAAGTTGGTTTTAGTTGGTTTAAGCTGGTCATTTTCCAGCCTGACCAGCTAAGACCAGGCTGGTAATGGCCAAAACCCCTCTAAAACCAGGCTGTTCAACCAGCTAAAACCAGCCAACCAGCTTAGGCTGGTTTAAGCTGGATTTTTCAGCAGGGAATACACTTGACTGACTTTAGACAACTTCAACGAATCTAACTTTAAGAAACAGTTTGCTAGGGGAAAGAATAATTCCGGGTTTGACTGTATGTAATCGGCTTATATTGCCATATATCATAGGCCTACCTATATCATGCTAGCACAAATGCTAATACCTGAAAAATACACTTGACTGACTTTAGACAACTTCAACGAAACTAACTTTAAGTCAGAATTTGCAAGGGGTAAGAATAATTTTGGGTTTGACTGTATGTAATCGGCATTTACTGTATTGCCATATATCATATCATGCTAGCACAAATGCTAATACCCGATAAATACACTTGACAGACTTCAGAAAACTTTAACAAATCTGAAACACTCCCAAATCATGAGATAAATTATCCAAGCATCTATATGGTTCAAAAAAATCGAGCGACATATTTCAAACGACTGCTTCATTTCTCAGAAAGCGCTTATAAAAATGGAACGAAACAAAGCTGCCTAAAAATAAAACCCATTTCAAGAGTGTCAAGCATGAGCTCTTTGCTCTGTGCTCCTTTCATAGAGAATGCCCCAGAAAAAAGCTGAAAAACTTCACCCAGGTTCTTGCCTTTCAACAACTTTCATCATCTCCAAATTATTCACGCTTAAATGATTAAAAGAGTGTGTGTTAGAGAGAATTAGCACTCACGGGGTTGGGCCCGCCGGCCTCCGTAGACCTGAATCAGCCGCCCTGACACCAAGAATAAGCACCATGTACATCTGCCCTCGGTAATAGATAACCGCCGGGCCGCGGCCGCTCACCGACTCATTCTGAGTGAGTAATGGATGGCACGTTTAATCTGCTGAGGTAGTGATACCGCGAGAGCAAGCAAGAGCGCCATAATCCTTGTAATCCGCGGTAAACAAAGTCTTCCCCTCCATGAGCTTTATCGGCGCGCTCCGACAGTGGCACTGGGAAAATATAAAGTGCTTTTGAACATATTAGTGTAATCCAATCCAGAGCAGAGGCGCCCAAGAGGTCTCCGGCAAACTCGGAGCATGTTTATTGATCTCTGCGGAAAGCCAAATATGGGATTCATCTTCAGGGACTACACAAGAAGCCTAGTTTTGTAAGTAAAAGAGTATTAGCATGAGTTAGCAATTAGCATTACATGTGCGAATAAACATCTTCAAGCCATGCAGGATACACGCTTATAAAAACAATAACAGGAGATACGACAGAAACAGGATCATGAGGAAAGATTGAAGGTGGGATGGGAAGTTTTATGAGTGTGGATTTGAACAAGAAAGGAATCAATCTGCAATCTATTTTTTAAAAGGTCCCGGGAGCTACAAACCTAGCATTAAAAGATGGTGTTGAGATAGGAAAGATCTGCAAATACCACAGGCTTGCCAAAATTTAGCATGCGCTACAGACATGAATTATTCAATCTGGTTTCTTGACTAAAAGCATACAGAGGTCAATGCAACATTGTAAATAGACCAACATCGTGAATGCTGTTGAAAAATATACTATTTTTTAAAGGTTTGAGTTTGTTAAAGGCATAGTTCACCCAAAAAATACAAGTGTGCTCGTGCTTTACTCTCCCTCAAGTGGTTCCAAACCGTTATGAGCATCTTTCTTCTGTTAAACACAAAAGAAAGACTTGTAACCATTGACTTCAATGGTAGCCCTGCTGAAAAATCCAGCTTAAACCAGCCAAAGCTGGTTAGCTGGTTTTAGCTGGTCGACCAGCCTGGTTTTAGAGGGGTTTTGGCCATTTACAGGCTGGTTTCCAGCCATTTCCAGCCTGGTCTTAGCTGGTCAGGCTGGAAAATTACCAGCTTAAACCAGCTAAAACCAGCTTGACCTGCCTGGTTTATGCTGGACATAGCTGGTTTTGGCTGGTCAAGCTGGTTTTAGCTGGTCAGCTCCCAGCCTGACCAGCTAAGACCAGGCTGGAAATGGCTGGAAACCAGCCTGGAAATAGCCAAAACCCCTCTAAAACCAGGCTGGTCGACCAGCTAAAACCAGCCAACCATCTTAGGCTGGTTTAAGCTGGATTTTTCAGCAGGGAGGAACATCAATTAGTTACTGCATAGTCAACAGTTACAGGTTTTCAGCATTCTACAAAATATCTTATTTTGTCCTTTATAATCACAATGGCTGCATTTATTTGATCAAATGATGTAGGCTGATGTGATGCTGAACATAGCATTTGATCAACTCAAAAAAGTTAAGTTCAAAAAACAGCATCTGTTGGAGAATTTGAGATTTTAAGGCTATAACAACAATTTTTTGCACCAAAACAGTGACAAAATTATTTTTTAGAAGATATAAACATTCAAAGCTTGCGGTTTGTCACCTCCGCCAAAATGGATAAACGATTTTTTTGATGTCACCTCATACTTCAGTTTCTCGTCCAATCTTCTATTTGACTAGATATTTTTCAAGACACTTCTATACAGCTTAAAGTGACAATTAAAGGCTTAACTAGGTTAATTAGGCAAGTTATTGTATAATGATGATTTGTTCTGTAGACTATTGAAAAAATATATAGCTTAAAGGGGCTAATAATTTTGACCTTAAAATGGCTTTTAAAAAAATAAAAACTGCTTTTATTCTTGCCGAAATAAAACAAATAAGACTGTCTCCAGAAGAAAAAATATTATCAGACATACTGTGAACATTTCCTTGTTCTGTAAAACATCATTTGGGAAATATTTAAAAATTTATATTTATTTTTTAATGTTATGGACTGTCGTATTTACAATGTATTAATGCTTGACATATGATGATGATTAACGTATTGTTTCTTTGAGGAATAATTCTTTTGAATATTAAGGTAAATAGTACTTGTGTGGTTGGTTATGGAATGTTGAAATGAGAATGAGATTGTTTTGGAGTGGTCGTCTAATGACGCAATATGATTGACTGTGGGATAAAAGGGTGGAGTAAGGGGATTGTGTTACACACTGAGGAAGGCATTGTGCCGAAACGTTTGTGGTTTTTGAGTCACCCGTAGAATGTAAAAATAAAAACAACACGAAGCAATTATTTGATGAGTGCGAATCATTACCTTCTTGAATTACAGTACTGACTTGATTAACGCACCAAAAAGTTTTTTTAAAAACCGCGAGCGCGCAGGGCAAATTTCATTATTTTACGCAAATATTTAAAAAAGAAAAAAAATTCAAAGGGGGTTCAATAATTCTGATTGCAACTATATATATATATATATATATATTTTTTTTTTTTTTTTTTTTTCTTATTAGAAACCACAAATTCAAAATAATAAATAAATGCATTTTGAAATCGGCATTTTCAGCATCTAGTTTATTTAGCACCTTCATGTTTTTTTGCTGGCTGACTTACAAGGGCCAAAAATCTCAATTATTTTAAGGATGTATTTTGCAAAAAAGAAAAGATACATCAATAGAAGAAGCTGTATTAATACTATTGTTGCTCAAAAAGGAATATGGATAAATTATATTATTAGGTTCTGTATAGTGAGTGTGTGTATATAGTAATGCCTTTTGTTCAGTTTGTTTGTTTATTTGTCTGTGTGTTTAAACTAAATATTGATTTTTATTTGATTTGCACATGTACTTGCTGAATAATTTCAAGGAATAAATTGCAATATTTTAAGAGTAATTAATTAAATAAATTAAAATTACATTATTTCATTTACCAGAAACAAAAATAGAACATTAAATAGAATTCATTATTTCTCGTGTGCCATCCCAAGATTTGGTGTGCCACCCCTAATAAATTTTTCTGGGGGCGCCACTGATGCCCTGCCCCCTTCAAGAAGCTATTCCTATATTCGCATGACCTCAACCACTCTCACTGGCAGAGCTGTGATAAAAACAAAACGCTATTGGCTATTGTTTTAAAAGGGGGAGGGGCTACATTATGTACAACCCTGTATTTATGTTTAAGTTCAAATTATGTCTCATATCGAATACAAACGCACTTTTCAAAGCACTCCACAGGAGCTTTAATGCCTTTTTGCTGAATGAGAGTTCTCATTGAACCCACGCTAGTGTGCACAGCTAATGGTGCCAATGCAAAACCCTGTCGGAAATGTGTTCAGCCAACTCAGAGAAGAATGTGAACAGTCGGCCAACCATAAGTATGACTGTGCCAAAAACCTGGGCGATCTTGCCTGACACAAGCCCTATTAAAAACATTAAAAAAAACTCTCATCCATGCCAAAACAACCCCATCATGATTCTCACTCAAATTATTATGGAACCATTCATACACACACTGACAACAGTAATTACACACCCTTCCCAAAGAACTGTGAATAGAACACCAATTATTGATCCGAAATTTTAAAATGCCTTTCAAGAGTTCGCCCTTAGCTGATGATTGATTATAAAGCGTGTTTGGCATGCTGTCCCGGGAGAGAGCCCTGAGCTCATGAGATCCTCGAGCCCGATGCTCCCTCCCGTTGCAGGGCGAGAGGGGAGTTTGAGCTCAGGTAGGTCTCGAGAACTCCCATGCTTGATAATGGTGAATGTAGATTATGAATAGCTATGGAGAGTGTATACTGAATTAAACGCTTGTCTATGATGTCGATTTAGTTTTGTCAATTTACTTATATTACATGTTTTTGGTCTGTGGGAGAAAACCAGAGAGCCCGGGGAAAACCCACGCAAACACGGGGAGAACACGCAAACTCCACACAGAGATGCCGACTTGGCCCGGTAAAGATCTGAGCCAGTGACATTCTTGCTGTGAGGCAATGATGCTAACCATTGGGCCTCCATGCTGCCCTGACAAGGAAAGCGGAGGAACAGGGGTGGAAGAGGGGATTCTTTAAGACGAAGATGGCTAGGGTAAGATACTCTGGTTATTTATACAGATTTAGGAATTGTCTGATTGGTGGATCGTGCGTTAGCTAATGAGGGACCAGCTGCGATCAATCATAAGCGCGTGCTCCTCTCGAAATTAGTTTATAAATAAAATGTACTTATTTTTTTATGAATCACACAGATACAACATTCAAATTTATTAGATTTATGTGTAATTTCCCAATTATTTTGCTTGTACATGGCAAAAAAAAAGTTCTTACATTGAGTTTTTGTCTTGTTTCTAGTCTAAATACCTAAAAAATTTTAAATCAAGAAGCATTTTCTAGACAAGCAACAAATATCATCTTGATTTAGGAAATAATAAGTCAAAATTAAGTATGTTTTTATTTAAAATAAGCCAAATAATCTTGTTTTTGCAATGAAATTAGATTATTTTGCTTACTCCATTGGCAAATCATTTAGTTTTTCTAAGCAAAAATTTTGACATATATCTGAAAACAAGATATGTTATGTTTGCCAAGAAAATGCTTCTTGATTTAAGAATTTATAGATATTTGGACTATAAACATGACAAAAAACTCAGAAAAGCATTTTTGCAGTTTATGCATTATTATGTACTCCCACTGGCCACTTTATTAGGTACACCTATCCAACTGCTCCATAGTGCAAAACTCAATGCATTTAGGCATGTAGACATGGTCAAGACGATGTGCTGCAGTTCAAACCGAGCATCAGAATGGGGAAGAAAGGTGATTTAGGTGAGTTTGAACATCAAACCTTGAGGCGGATAGGCTACAGCAGCAGAAGACCTCACTAGGTGCCACTCCTGTCAGCTAAGAACAGGAAACTGAGGCTACAATTCGCACACGTTCACCAAAATTGGACAATAGAAGATTGGAAAACCGTTGCCAGGTCTGATTAGTCTGATGAGTCTTGAACATGACAATGAGTTCACGGTACTCAAATGGCCTCCACAGTCACCAGTTCTCAAACCAATAGAGCACCTTTGGGATATGGTGGAACGGGAGATTCGCATCATGGATGGGGAGCTGACAAATATGCAGCAACTGCATGATGCTATCATGTCAATATGGAGCAAAATCTCTTAGGAATATTTCCAGTACCTTGTTGAATCTATGCCACGAAGGATTAAGGCAGTTCTGAAAGCAAAATGAGGTCCAACGTGGTACTAATAAGTGTACCTAATAAAGGGGCCGGTGAGTGTATAGTTTTATTGCAAAGTAAGACTGAGTTTCAACTCAGACAGTCTATAATTTCTTACTCTTAACTGTGATCTACTATGTATAGTCTTGTTAAATACCAAAACATAAAAAAGTGTGTGTGGGGGGACTTCACAGAAGACTTACACACAATTAGCTCCCTCAGAAAGACAGCTTACAAAAAGACAATCAAGTTTGAAATCTGGCCTCTTCAACAATCGCAATCACAACAAACTTGCGCTCCATGCCGTGACTGTTTCTGCGAGCGTGTTTGTAGTGGAGTGCGGCCTGCGGTGCCTTTTGATTAACTGCAGCCCCAAACAATATGCCTCCAATAGAGGAGAAAAGTGGAGACCCTAATGAGCAGAATGCGATTTGACTCCTGCCGAGCCAGTCTTCTATTGAGAGCCAAATAATCAACTTCTTTTGTTATATCATCACTTACAAAAATCGCCTATGAACTCGACAACATCAGCAATGCAGATGCCAGAGGAAGAAACCTGAAGTTTGTTTGCGCTGTTAGGGTCCCCAGCTGCGTATCAGGTTTTATCTTCCACGGAGGTCTTATTTACAAACCCTAAGAGGTGTTCGGCAGCTGTAGCAGTGACTCACTCGCCAAACGTCATCATCAAGATGCACAGAAAGACCCATTTAAGGCCCTTTTAATCTACGATCAACAATACAGCCACAACATGAACTAATCAAAATCCCATCTTAAACAAAAGCAGAGAAATGCCACAGAGTTATTATTTGGTTTTCTCAGAAAAACACGAAGCAAGGGAGGCTGGGTTCTGTCATTTGAGGATGTTTGCCCTCTAGTGGAGAAGAAAATGCAAGTCTTGGCTGGTGTTCAAAGGGCCCTGGGCAATGGCACACTCAGCATTTAGTTCATTCAAAATGAACACAAGACAGCAAAACAGGGTATTCACCCAAAAATGACTTGTTCAAACTACTTATCTAACATTATTACAGTTTTTTTTAGGTTTAACCTAATTGTTTTATGTTTAATCCACGTAATTTCGGAAAAAAATGTAACTTAATAGATTTGTGTTGGAACAACATGAAGGATTTGTGTGGAACACAACATTTTTAATACTATTGATTGCCATCAAATGGCATTTAGACTTGGAAAAACAATGAAATTGGAAGCTATAATGTCTACAACCATATCAGCAATGCAAAAACAGTGATGTTCTAGTAAAGTTACAAACTGTACAATGCTGTACACAGAGAAGCGTAATGAATTTAAAGCCAAAACAACAGAAAACGCGGCATTCATCAGACAAGCGTACATCACATATTGAGCTTGAGGTGACTTTGCATTTGACTCATCATCACAATCACAGATCAAATAGAAAAGATACTAAAATACAAACACAACTGTGTGTAGATGAATGCAATCAATAATCTCCACGAATTAAAATCTGACCAAACCAATGATGGTTTTATCCTCTTCATATAGCATCAACCACAATCTAGTCCACCCAACATCAAGAATACTCCACTTTTAAGTTAACATATCGTCAAAAACCTCTTACACATACTCTTCCAGTCACCTCAAAAGCTCGAATTCACTGCACAACCTTCAAGATCGTGCTCATCTAGAGGTCTTCCCCTTCTGATCTACAGCCAAACTCGAAATACGCTTCGACAAATTCTGATTTCTCGATCTTACCTTCTTCCGGGGCTGCCATTTCATCATATTTGTAAATCAAAAATGAACAGCATCAAAACATCACGAAGTGGGATTCAGGATGAAGACATAAAGTCGCGGCGTCTCCGGACGGCTGATTCATGACGCTCTCCAGGCGCGCAAACGTGCGTAAAAGCGCAGAGCACTGGAGCCTCTAGTGTCCTCCCGATAATCCAGCACTCGCAGTCTGAAGAAATCGCCTCGGTTCAACTTCAACTGGTAGTTTGTGTTCGTTTAAAGACGAGAACGAGCGTACTAAAATCCAGAAGAGACACTTGGCACGCTATATGCGGAGGCATTCGCTCTCCATCGTGACAGCGGCTGATGTGCCTCGCGCGGAAGAGGAAAAAAGAGAAGAAAAACTTTCCGTTTCTGATCAACGAGACACGACTGTTCGCACAAAACAGTCCGGTTTTCCTTTAAATGTCAAGCGTAGATCGCGTAAAGGTGAGCAACAGGGTGAAAAGTTCTGCATAAAACCAACGTTGATGGAAATTACTCCCAAAAATCACAGTGGATCGAGATTCCAGAGATGATGCGTAATTCTGTACATACACGCGCGCACGCGCGCGCAAAACAAGAAGAAAAAAAGAAAAGACACGCAGAAATGGACGGATCCAGTTGGAGAGACGAAGACGCGGAGGAGGAGGAGTGGGAAAGAAAAACAGAAAAATCCTTGGAATTTGGAGAGTTGGAAGGAGAAGGATATCCTCCGACAGCGCAGAACTGGAGCGCAGAACACTAATAACTTCCTTCCCCGCTGCTCCTCTGCGCTGAGAAAGGAGGAGGTGGAGGAGAAGGACAGGAGTCCGCGGGGTCGTAGAGCCGCCGGATACAAACACACACACTTACACTCACACACACATATATAATCTGGATTTATAAAGCCCACTGCTGCACAAAGAGGATAAAAGTACTCGAGCGCAAACCTTTACACGCTCAAAACCCGCCAAACTGGCCATTCATGACATTGGATAAAACACTTGACAAAAACTGGTTTTATTCCATCTTTTAGAGCAACAATACATGTTAGAAGTGTATTTTAGAGGTTTAATGTTTTTAATTGGTTATAAAAATAAGCACATTTTTGGAATTTTACTTTAAAAACGCATTGATGATATTACAGACTGTATATTATTAAAATAATCATGTTACATATATGATTATAATATATAATCAAATATATATAAAAAAAAAATTATAATATATATATATATATATATATATATATATATATATATATTATATATATATATATATATATATATATATATATATATATATATATATATAAAATAAAATATACTTATATAATATTTACTATAATACAGGGATACCTGAAGTGGAGTGACCAGACTATTTTCTAATAAAGCAATGAGATAAATATTTATTTAGCCTATTTATTTAACCTATTTAAGGTATTTAATCACATTTTTTATGGAAGTAAATGTCAGAATAAGTTGTTAATTTATTTTTAAGTAAACATATCATGTAACTGAATGACTATGAAACACAAATTGAAGCCTAAAAGTTAACATTTTACTTGTATTTTTATGCTTTCTACATAAACTGCCTCATAAGATCAGTAGTTACCTCACTCAAAAATATGATTACTGCTGTTTGTTCAAACTACCTGTTTAAAATGAGCTGAAACAACACAATTCCTGTCATTTTTTTGGCCATTTTTTTTTTTATGTTCAGTCCACTTAAATTTGTAAACCATTAAGTTAACATAAGCATTTTGTGTTTGGACAACACAAGGAATTGTGTTGGTCCAACTTGTTAGGGGATTTGTAGTTCTCAGCATGCTTTGCATGGGATTGAATTAAGAGAGGGAAATGTTGACAATAAAATGAATCTTAGGTGTGCAAAGTTAATAGAAAGACTGGTTAGAGTTTAATCTTCACTTTAGTTTGAAGATTTAGAAGAGTTTCATGTAATGTTTTAAGTTTTTGAGATTACCAACTTGCAGAAGCACCCATGCTTTGGGTGTTGGCAGCTTAATTAGCAAAAATGCAGTTTGTTGCTTTGCTCAGTGAGCAATAACTGTCCTAAAATGAGTTCTGAGGTCAGTCTCAATCAACTGTATATATAATATGCTTAAAAATGTCTCTTTTAGTTCATTTAGGATAACTTCAAATAAAACCAAGGGTGCTTTCACATCTGTGGTTCGGTTCATTTGGTCTGGACAAAGAGCAACAAATGATAGATTGTAGCGTTTTTCTGCCGTTTTCGGATTCGTTTCACACCACACTGATTGCTTTGGTCCAAACCAGTTGAAAAGAACCAAAATGCAGTCATGTGACAAAATCCACATCACTCATTGGCCAGATGTTATTAAATGTGTTTCCTCAACTGCTTTTCGATTGGTCAGAATTAACGTGCGGGAAAATGTCAATGGAATTCCCGCAAGTAAACAAACCGGCAGACATAAAATGTCGCTTTTTACTATGGAGGGACGACTGCGCTGGCTGGCTAAACATTTCGAGAATGAAGAGCGGCTGCGGCTGGAAAACAATGTTTTAATGCATCGCAAAAGGCGAAAGCGCATCACAAGTCACTTCAGGAGGAGGTGTGAATTAATTTAGCTAAACTGCGACATGGTCATCTTCTGGAAGTATTACCAACGATCCATCAGGTAATGTTTTTCCCTCTCTCTCTCTCTTAATTGAAATTGTTTTCTGTCAACAAATATTTTTCATCCACACCCCATAAGATGGGACAGCGCATCGGACTACGGCAGCTGGATTAGCCCAAAAAGGCGCAGTACTTTTTGCGGTTGGGTCTGTTTTAGTTCGGATCATGTTCTCACCACAAACTAACCACTCCAGGGTTCGTTTGAAAGTGTACCGAGACCACCTCTTCCAGGATTGCTACATTCACACTTGCCCAAACGAACCACACCAAGAGGAAAAACGAACTCTAGTGCGATTCAACCGAACTAAATAAGGCAGGTGAAAACACCCTAAGAGACTTCAAAATGTACGACACATAATAGACATACATGAAATTATCAGACCTTTGAGTTTAAGTTAAATAAGTTAAATAAAAACACAAATGTACTAGTGGTGGGCCGTTATCGGCGTTAACGTGCTGCGTTAACGCGAGACTCTTATCGGGCGATAAAAAAAAAATATCGCGGTTAATCTATTCTCAAAGTTGGGTTGGAAGCTGGGTCTATTCTATGCAAGCTATGGTGATTTTCACCTTGATATTTTAGCGCGGATGTCTACCTGACCGGTGAGCCGCCTGACTAAAAAGTGCCCTTCTGAATCAAATCAGCAGGATGCCCTTCTGGATCTTTCACTTACTTCGAAGACACTACTGACTACGCTTACATGGACATCCGTAATCTAGTTATTTGCCTTAATAGACAATAATATAATTAAGGTGTTTACATGAAGTGCTTTCATGTAAGAGTTTCCTGTAATTTTGGGTGACTTTAACTGCAGTTTGTTAAACTCATGAACATTTCATTCATGCCCCTTTGACAAACTGGGGTATTAGACGCAAATAAGGAGTAAGAACTGGTGAGAGTGTTATGAAATTTAATAACTCACGCCAAATGGAAAGAAAAAAAACTTTCGCATTTCGCGATGTGTGTGTGTGTGTGTGTGTGTGTGTGTGTGTGTGTGTGTGTGTGTGTGTGTGTGTGTGTGTGTGTGTATGTGTGTGTGCGGTCCTTTACTGACAGCCGCTTGTGTGGATCTTGTCGGGAAATATGGCGAAAACTCCTACAGTACATGACGATAATAGTTTGATCGCGGTGTTTACTTCAATAATGCCACTAATATCTGCATACTCCATGTCTTAATTCCATTTCTTTTAAGTTTCATATTAAGGTAATCAAAAATCGCTGTTTGGAGCTTATGTAGGTCTACAGTTCAAAATTCAAGTTTAACTGAATAAACAGTTAGTAAACACAAGTACATCTTATTAAACATCATTTATTTTCATCACCAATTATCATAGCAGAACAGTTTCTCAAGCAGTTTGTGATGCATTTTGAGCCCCTGGTTTAATGCGCCACCTGACTTGAGAAACCCGTTCTTAAAGACTTACTTTTAGTCATTATTTGGGTAGCACACATATTCTGAATGCCTTCGGCAAAATTCAACTGAGCCATTTTAATCTAGATTAATTCCAAGATTCCAGTGAGATTAATCTAGATTTAAACAAATGAATCTATGGCCACCTATAATATAAACTTAATTCCTTTTTAACTCAATTTCATTTAATGGTGTAAATATTGTTTTGTTTTGTTTTTGTTAGTGCTAAACAAATTTATTGGATGGAAATCCTGCCCTCAATTAAATTGAGTTCATCCAATGAGTTATTTTTTTGAGTGCTGACAATTACTGTTTAATTCTATACTATTGACCTTATTCTTGAATGCGGAAGTGCGCTCGTTTTTGCGATTGTTTTAGAACTTCCGATTCAGCTGCCTATGGGAGAAATGACTAGGAATAATAAACGGCTGAAAACGGTCAAACCACTCGCTCTACAAACAAGTGTTTGCATAATTATACAGACAAAATAGAATAATATAATGAGAAAACCTTAGTTTGCAACATCAAGCAGCAGAACGAGCTGTTTTTAACGTCTAAAAATAAATGGAAGTGAATGAGACCGGAAGTCTCGAGCCAAAATGATTCAAATGGCTGCGCCCGCTCGTACGCAGAGAATAAGGTGAATACTATAATCGACAAAAACTTCCTTGCTCATAAACAATCCATGATTAGTTCATGTCCATTCAAAAACACTGTAAAGAATGCTGGATTCCACTCAATTCCTTCATGTTGTCCCAACACAAAACGATCAAGTTAACTTGATAAATTTTTACAAATTTAAGTAGATTGAACATAAAACAATTAAGTTGTCCCCCCAAAAAACCTTAAGAATTGTGTTGATTCAACTCATTTTAAATAAACAGTTTAAACAAGCAGCAAAAGTCATTTTTTACAGTATATAAAAACTAAAGCTGCGCATTGTGTGCACTAGCAAATCATCTGTTAAGAATGATATAACGTAATGATGTTTGTTAATGATTTATTAATGAAAATGATTATAAACTGTTACCATCAAGCTAGCATACAGTGCTGGGCCAACCACTGCGTAACTAATTAATGTGATGTACAGTATATTAGGCATCGCATTACAGTCCATACAAACACAAGCGAGGCGGCTTGCATCAAAATGCACCAACTGCATACAACACCATTATGTTCTAGGCACTGGACTTTTTTTTAGCTGTGAATCCAGTGTTTATTTATATAAGCAAAATCAATTACTGCATTCCCTGCTGAAAATAGCTGGCTGTAATATGACACCTGCTCTGTCCATCGCTGACCGACCGTCTTTAAACATTCATCACTCTGCTTGTTTGCTTTGGTGTTTTGCTTCTTAAGGAAGATCTGGACGAGTCCTTGTGTCTCCGGTTGGCAAATTTCCCTGATCCTTTAATAATATTATTTTTGAGGTCCAATTTCAAAAAGTTTAAATGCCACTGTGAGCATTGACGGACAGGAAGAAGGCAGTTTCCCCAGCGTTTCCCCTGGCAACCGGTTGATTCAACTGTACTGCACTACTGTAAGTCATTTCCTGCATTTCCACACAAAACGCATTGTGTTCGTCAGCAGAAACAGTTTTTTATCTACAGAAAGAATTATGGACATTAGTTAGACAATTATACAAAGCATTAGCAGTGTTTCCATTCACATAATTTTAATGCATTTTGTAATATCACATAAGAAATGGTCAATGCAAAAGCTAAGATGCTCACATTGTAAAACCTGATAAGTTAATTCAAACTGTTTGAGAAAACCGACTGTGGCAAACTATAAAAAAAAATGGTTTGAGTACTGTAAATTTATAGAGTCATATATATATATATATATAGTTAAATCCAGAAGTTTACATAGACTCTAAAAAAGGAACATAACTATTTTTTTTTTAAATGTCTGATGGTAAATCATACTAAATGTTTAATATTTTAGGTCCGTTAGGATTACCTAAATCATTTACATTTGCTAAATGCCAGAATAATGAGAGAATTTTTATTTTGAGATTTTTTGTTAATTTGTAGACAGTCAAAAGTTTACATACCTTTCTTAGGTATTTTTTTAGCTTTGCTTTTAAACTGTATAACTTTGGTCAAATGTTTTGGGTATCCTTCCACAAGCTTCTCACAATAGTTTAAAGGAATTTTGGCCCATTCCTCCTGACAGAATTGGTGTAACTGAGTCAGATTTGTAGGCTGTCTTGCTCACACAAGCTTTTTCAACTCTGTCCACAAATTTTCTATAGGATTGAGCGCAGGACTTTGTGATGGCCACTCCAAAACATTCACTATGTTGTCCTTAAAGCACATTTTAACTAATTTGGCAGTATGCTTAGTGTCATGGTCTGTTTGGAAGACCCATTTGTGGCCAAGTTTTAATTTCCTGGCTGATGTCTTGAGATGTTGCATCAGTATTTCTACATAATGTTCTTTCTTCATGATGCCATCTATGCTGTGAAGTGGACCAGTCCCTCCTGTAGCAAAACAGCCCCACAATATGATGCTGCCGCCCCATACTTCACAGTTTGGATGGTGTTCCTAAGCTTATAAGCTTTCCCCTTTGTCCTCCAAACGTAACACTGGTCATTATGGCCAAACAGTTCAATCTTAGCTCCATCAGACCACAGGACATGTCTCCAAAAATTATTCTTTTTCCCAGGGTAATTTAGCAAATTGTAATCTGGATTTTTTGTTAATTCTGGCTTGTTGATTTTCCCATGTTGTCACACAAGGAAGCAGTGTGTTTGAGGTTTTCCTTAAATACTATTCTACAGTTGTGCCTCCAATTAACTCAAATGTTGTCAATTAGCCAATCAGAAACTTCCAAAACCTTGACACCATCATCTGAGCTTTTTCAGAGGCATAATAATCTTATTGTATGTAAACTTGACTTTCAAGAAAAGTTATAACAATTTCTCAAAAAATATCTCTCTCATTATTCTGCTATTAAGCAGAACAGAAACAAATTTGATAATCCCAATCATTTTCAGCATGCGCATCAAAAAAAGTCATGTGATTTTGTTTTAAGAGATCACGTGATGATAAAATTGGCTGCCAGGGGATGACATTAACGGACAATCTAGAAGAGCAACCACATTATCAAACATTTCAAATGTGGTTTTGGTCATTCTAAAATCCCTCAGCCAAAGTCTGTCATCAAAGTGGTTCACTATTATTATTACCCCGAGAACTGTCTTGAGCTTCTGCGTTCCCAAAAATATCTCATGCCTCTAAAATCCACTGCTCATTCATTGTGATTTGCGATACATCTGAGGCGCAATACATTTATTATATAAGAAACAAGTCCCACAGTGGCTTCTCCTATACAGCAAATTTCCATTTTTCTTTTTTAAATTTGCCGCCAGTTTATCAGGAAGTGACGATTTTGTTCTATCTGACTCACTGGATGGAAACAATGCTTTATTCGCAAAAGGTTTTATGTGATATTCCAACAATATCTCGCAGCAATTCGTAACTATTTGATTTAGTGGCAAATTCATATGAATTTGTACAATCTTATTTGTATATTTTAATACGATTTATTCATCAAATAACAAGGGTGTAACTAAAGGTTTCCTTTTAAAAATTATCTGTTTTCATAGGATTGAAGTCAAATGAATTTGTACGAATTAGCCACTTTTCTAAAGATTCGTATAATAGTTACGTTTCCTCATGAGATCAGGTTGGATATTCCAGTTTTGCGCATATCATCATGTCCAAAAAAACATGTGATATATAATTATTTTTTAAAGGTTTTAACCTTTATTGGGATAGGACAGTGGAGATTTTACAGACAGGAAAGTGTGGGGAGCAGAGATAGGGGAAGGATCGGCAAAGGACCTCGGGAATCGAACTCGGGTCACCGTGAGCATCTTGGTGCTAT
This sequence comes from Danio kyathit, assembly GCA_903798195.1. Taxonomy (NCBI): domain Eukaryota; kingdom Metazoa; phylum Chordata; class Actinopteri; order Cypriniformes; family Danionidae; genus Danio; species Danio kyathit. Next base: position 5,276,961 of record LR812528.1, on the reverse strand, counting down.
GTGTCGATGCACTAACAACTAGGCTATTGGCGCTGACGTGGTAAAATAATATTTAGAAAATACATTTTAAAATATTTTTGTCCTAATTATCTGCGATATCAACACATGAATTTTCTAGTTTTGAAATGCTTTATATTTCTGCAATGTTGCGGCAGAACAACAGCATATACTACTATGACAATGATCACCTCAGGTACTGATTATGGGCTTTATTCAGTGTTAAATGCTACCAATGTGAGAAAAATCCCATTTTACATGACATGTATTGCCATACTACAGAAAGTAGCAGCAGATAGTTCACCTCAGATCCTGAAAATAAAATAAATAGCAGACATTTTGAAAATAAAACTGTAACTCAGAGCTAGACAACAACATCAGTCACTGAATAGCCTATTCATAATGTAATATAGGTTTAATATGCATTAATTAGATTAAAAGCCTTTACCATTTTGTTGAAAGTGCAGTGGCTGGTATTTAAATGTTTCTGTCGCGTCGCATCGTGTGTTGTTAGGACATGGTGTAAGTCTAATTTGTATCTTTGGATGGAAACGTAGGTAATGTTAAATAAAAATAACAGAATACACACGTATCACACTTGCACCTGCTCACAGTGCACTTAAAAACAAGCTTTCTGTGTCAAATAAAGGACGGGACGGCCACTGCTGTGGATTAATGAGACTAGCGAGACAAAGATATCACCTCTGTAACAACATTACAAGTTTGAACTGATATAAATGACCTCCATCAGTGTCATCCCAGAATAAAAGCACAGATGTTGGGCTTCAGCTGCAGTTTAAGAGGACAGATTGGACATTGTTAGCCATCAATGAAGACAAACTATGGGCAGCATTGTTTATTGGTGCATCAGCAATAAAGCATGATTAAAAGCACATTTCATCGGAACAGCTTAGTATTGATGAGTAGCAAATTATAAGAGAGCAAAAAATAAAATGATTTCATTTCAAAGAACCGTTCTAGAAAGAAATGCTAATCACTGCAATGTCTTTAGTGTATTAATTACAACTTGAATTACATTAGACATCTGATTTTCCTCATTACTGAGTTTACTTGAATACAAATATTCTGCACTAATTGTCTGTATCTTAATATTAATCAACAATATGTCTAATGCAATCTGGATTCACAATGTCTGATAGAGGTGTCTTGGTGTGTGTTTTCTTGAGTGTGCATTGACAATGATATCTTAGGTGTGGCTCTTACTATACACTTGTTTACTCATTTTAACATCAATTAACCTCTCTACTTTATTTTCTCATTTATTTTCTCACCCCCTATCAATCACCCAGAACATCCTACAGTATCAACCACCTACAAGTACCATAACAATCTAGAACACCCTAACAACCACCCAGAACACAATATTAATCCCCTAGATGTGTCGTTACAACCTTGGAAACCCTAGCAATGACATATAAGTACCATAATAACCACATAGAAGTACCCCTACAATCTTGAATACCCTATAAACCGCCTAGAACACCATATCAATCACCCAGAACATGCTACAACAACCTTGAACACTCTTTCAACCACCTAAAAGTACCTCAACAACCCTGAACTCTCTACCGACCACCAGAACACCCCAACAACCACCTAAAAGTACCATACCAACCTTGAACACACCATCAGACACCTGTAAGTAGCATAACAACCTTGAACCCCCTATCAATCTCCCAGAACATCCTACAGTATCAACCACCTACAAGTACCATAACAATCTAGAACACCCTAACAACCACCCAGAACACAATATTAATCCCCTAGATGTGTCGTTACAACCTTGGAAACCCCAGCAATGACATATAAGTACCATAATAACCACATAGAAGTACCCCTTCAATCTTGAATACCCTATAAACCGCCTAGAACACCATATCAATCACCCAGAGCATGCTACAACAACCTTGAACACTCTTTCAACCACCTAAGAGTACCTCAACAACCCTGAACTCCCTACCGACCACCAGAACACCCCAACAACCACCTAAAAGTACCATACCAACCTTGAACACACCATCAGCCACCTGTAAGTAGCATAACAACCTTGAACCCCCTATCAATCTCCCAGAACATCCTACAGTATCAACAACCTACAAGTACCATAACAATCTAGAACACCCTAACAACCACCCAGAACACAATATTAATCCCCTAGATGTGTCGTTACATCCTTGGAAACTCTAGCAATGACATATAAGTACCATAATAACCACATAGAAGTACCCCTTCAATCTTGAATACCCTATAAACCGCCTAGAACACCATATCAATCACCCAGAGCATGCTACAACAACCTTGAACACTCTTTCAACCACCTAAAAGTACCTTAACAACCCTGAACTCCCTACCGACCACCAGAACACTCCAACAACCACCTAAAAGTACTATACCAACCTTAACCACACTATCAACCACCTAAACGTACCATAACAACCTTGAACACACCATCAACCACCTAGGCATACCATTCCAACCACCCAACAAAGCAAGTACCACAACAACTTAACAACAACCAAAAATATCCTAGCAACCTGTCAGTATGTTTAGCACACATTACACCCATTAACTTTTATGACACCTATCAAATTGTGAAATCTAATGTTGGCCTACAAGCACAACAGTGTGACAGGAAATACAGCCGAGTGAAAGTGTGCAAACCAGCAGAAGCTTCTTCGAACTCCAGCTGTGGTCTGCTTTCCCCATCAGGTCAACACAGGACATCACACACACGCATTTGAAAGCTCTTTTAGTGATTTAGCAGAAACATTCTGTGTATGTTTTTTTTTTCTGTGTCACACTCTCCCTACCTTTATCATTCTTCTGAAAGGACTGGCTGACAGAAAAATGAAAGACTGGATATAGGAAAAGTGCATTACGGAGATACAGCGAGTGACAGCCAGGGTGTGTACTGTGCGGATATTATGTAAGAGAGATTACCTACGCTCGCACCTACACTTCTTCTGCATGCTCGGAATGTGATTTTCTTTCTTGCGCTGAGGCATTCTCTTGTGCTTTTTAAATAGGCTTAAAAGCGCTATATGTGAGAAATCCGTGTATTATTCACTTTATTATTCCCAAAGTGCGAACAGCTCGTAATGAAACTTAAAAAAGGGAGTCTATGAAAGCCTTTAGACTATTTTTATTTGAAAGGCTTGAGACTTTTTGCCAGGAAAATCAAAAGGATATGACATTTCATATGCTTTCATATATTCTACATTAAAATTAATACAACATGCAAGACACAGAAGGCGAATAATGAATTTTTGTTTTGTTTTTATGATTATTCTTTTTGGTGATGTAATTGTTTTTAAATATAATAAAATATAATATAATAAAAAATAATATAATATAATATAATATGTCTGGTTTAAACGAAAAAGAATGATGATTTTAATGTGCTTACAGCAGATTTCTCAGCAGAAAAACAGAAGCTGTTTTACGGCCTGTAAAGCTGTATAAAATAAAATAAAGAATAAAAAAAAAAAAAAATAAATAAAATAAAATAAAAAAATTATAAAATAAAATAAAATATATATTTTTTAAAATAAAAATGTAATAAAATAAAAATGTAATAAAATAATAATCTAATAAATTAAAAATCTAATAAAATAAAATAAAATTTTATAAAATAAAATAAAATAATGAAGTAAAATAAAAAAATATTAAAATAAAATAAAAATGTAATAAAATAAAATAAAAATTTAATAAAATAAAAATTTAATAAAATAAAATGAAAAATTAATGAAATAAAATAAAAAATGTAGTAAAAATTTAATAAAAAACAAAAATAAATAAAATAAAATGTAATAAAATATAAAATAAAATAAAACATTAACAAAAAATGTATAAAATAAAATAATTTATAAAATAGAAATCTAATAAATTAAAAAAATAAAAATAAAAATGTAATAAAATAAAATGAAATAATAATTGAAATAAAATAAAACTGTAATAAAATAAAATAAAACATTAATAAACTAAAAATGTAATAAAATAAAATAATTTATAGAATAGAAATCTAATAAAATAAAAAATTAAAATATTTTTTATAAAATAATATTAAAAAGGCAAAAAATAATAAAATAAAAATTTAATAAAATAAAATAAAAAATAATTAAATTAAATTAAATTAAATTACATTTCATTAAATGAAGACCTTTGACTTTGCACTTTATAGAAGTGTTAATAGTTCCTTTCAGTTTCTGTAGTAATAAAATAAGCATTTTTTTCATCCAATATTATTATCTCTGAAAAACTTTTAGAGACATACAATCATGTTTGTCATAACAACGTCAAATAATTATAATGAGACCAAATACTGTAAAACTTCCTCTCATTTGGATTATTCCCTTCTTTATCAGGGGTTGCCACAGCAAAATAAACCACCATGAGACCAAAAAAAAAACATGATTAAAAAAATGTATCAATAATTGTGACTGCAGGCCTAGTTCAAGATCATGCAGAAATACCTGAGAGAAAAAAGATTCAAACACGCAGTCGTACATACACAGATCTTTAAAATGTTGCCTACTGTATATAGTCTATAGGATAGTCCATGGAATATATACTTTAAAGTCTACAGTCTACTCAATATACTTGACTGATTTCTCCAAAATAGTGGATGGTTTATATAATGTATACATACATTTGAGTGTGTGACCTCTTCCATGGACCTGTTGTTATAAAAACTACTGTGCTATTACATTTTTGAGCCAAATCTCCCATCTTTTTCACACCATAGAACATTTTTATGGTAGAGTTTGGTCATTTGGAGGTTTGGGCTAATAATTCTGATTTCTGCTTTAACTACACTCGCTGGCCACTTTATTAGGTACACCTTACTAGTACTGGGTCGGATTCAGATTTTGAATTCAGAACTGCCTTAATCCTTCGTGGCATAGATTCAACAAGATACTGCAAATATTCCTCAGAGATTTTGGTCCATATTGAGATGATCGCATCACGCAGTTGCTGCAGATTTGTCGGCTGCACATCCATGATGCTCCATGATCTTCCGTTCCACCACATCCCAAAGGTGCTCTATTGGATTGACCTCTGGTGACTGTGGAGGCCATTTGAGTACAGTGAACTCTCTGTCATTACAAATATGCATATGGACAGGTGTACCTAATAAAGTGGCCAGTGAGTGTATATTTTCATAAAAAATGGTGTTTTACAAAAAACAACACCATTTTTTACTGACTAATTTGTCAACTACTTGTATTAGCACAAGTACAATCCCAACCCTAGCAGATGTGAACTAAAAGCTATTCTGATCGCATGTCATTTTTAATAAAGCGCTATGGAAAACAACATTTTCTGTTGCGTTACTTTGGGTACGAGTTTGAAATAATGCGCTGAATCAAAGCAGCCAACTTTGCTGTTATTTGCAGGAAATCCCCCCTAGGTTAGTTTTCACCCAAATGAATCACAGAGCTGTTTAAAGCAACTTGGTAAACAAGAATATTCAAGCATATTGTGAAGATGCCGAGACCTTGGGAAACGTGGTGCATGAGCGCGACACACACACCGCTCGACAGAGTGAGGAGGCCGCGGGCTATAATGAGAGCTGCTAATTAATGTTGTGCGGCGTATCTCACAGCCACAGCGGCTCTATCTTCAGACAGCAGTTCGCTGACGGAGAGGAGGAGGAGGGGGCGTGAAACAGACACCTCGGATCTCCAAAACACAAAAGATGCAACAAGCCATTCTAAGACCCAACAGCTGCTCCACCTTTACTCTCGGCCCCGCTAATGGCTCGCGATTGAACTCTCCCACTCTGATGAAGATGTATTGAGTTCTTGTGCGCCCTGGAGATCCCGCCTAATTCCCAGTAGGAAGGTGCGGGTCAGATGGGTCACATTCTGCTGTAAGCCGCGTGTGAGGGACAGTTGGAGGTTAGGAGGACGCATCCCTGATCCGGCTGTTAGGTTGGAAAACTCTGGAGAGGGATCTAAATATATACAATCAAGTAAGTAAGTAAGTATCTTCAGGGATTCTATTCAGTTCATTCATTCCTTTTCCTTCGGCTTAGTCTTTGATTTATCAGAGGTCGCCACAGCGGAATGAACCTCCAACTATTTTAGCATATGTTTTACACAGTGGATGCCCTTCCAGCGACAACCCAGTACTGGGAAATCGATTCAGTTTTGTTCATCTTTATTTCTATAGTGCTTTTTACAATATAGATTGTGTCAAAACAAAGCAGCTTAACATAAATGAAGAAAACATAATAAAAAGCCACTAGTACTGTTTTTTTTTTATTAAAAAATGTTTAAAGTCTGTTATTTCTATATTTATTTCTGTAGCATCATAAATCGAAGACTAAGCCAAAGAGAAATTAAATTAAATAAAACAAAGAGGAATAAAATAAAATAAATCAAGGACGAAGCAGAAGAAAAAATATAAATAAATAAAATAAAATAAAATAATATAAAATTAACCTAAATTAAATCAAATTAATCAAGGACTAAGCAGAAGGAAAAATATAAATAAATAAAATAAAATAAAATAATATAAAATTAACTTAAATTAAATTAAATTAAATTAATCAAGGACTAAGTTACAGGAAAATGAACAAAATAAAATCAAATAAAATAAAACAAAGATGAATAAAATAAAATAAATCAAGCACTAAGCAGAAGGAAAATAAAATAAAATGTAATTTAATTTAATTAATCAAGGACTAAGCTACAGGAAAATGAACGAATATAAAAAAAAAAATATATATATATATATATAATAATTAAAAAAATAAAATATTTTTGAATACTGTTTAGGACATATAGTAGTATGTGAATTAGGATGCAGCATAAGTCTGAGTTTAAAAAAAGTTACATGAGTCTAAAATATGATATCTAATTACTGCAAGGTCTACAAATATGGGTTTCTGGGTTCTAAGAAATTGTGTAAAGTCTAACATATTGGTTACTGGGCTTTGTAAAGTTTAACAAAAGTTATTTAATGCACATATATAACAATTTCTGGGTTGTACTGCTTTTGTGTTGTGTATAGAGACTGAAAAAATGTATTCTGAAAAACATTATGTCTAAAGTTTGTTCAGTAAAGTCTAAAATATTGGTCTCTTGACCAACTGAAATTCTGATTTGTGGTATTTCTCAGTAAAGTCAGTAACTGAATTGAATTTCTCAGTGCTTGTCAACCAGTACTCTAACTCCGTATGACTTTCTCTCTTCAAGTGAACAACAACAGAAAAAAACATGTTTTACAGGATGTTGACATCTTGTCAAGAGGCTGTCAAGCTCTAAAAAGGACAAAAATGTTTGAAGAAAAAATACTGAAAGGACTGAAATTCACTGATAGTCAATTCCTGTTCACACTTTGCACATGCATAACTAATGCTGTTCACCATCACTGACATGCAGTTAAGATGCATCTTCATGTGAAGACCTACTGATGACACAAAAGCTACTTTTTTTGACCTTCCTGAAGCTTAATTCCATAGAAAATGGCAGCCTGGATACTATTGTCTTTAACAAAAGAAGCCATCACTGCTTTAAAAACAACAGATGGACGAGTAAACAATGACAGAGATGTTCCTTTCACAAGGTAATGTCTAAAATAAAGATTTCTGCTTTATCTCACTATATACTATACTTACGCTGCTTGCTCAAACAATTTTTTAATAAGTTGAAACAACCTAATTCTTAAGTTGTTTTTGGGACAACATAATTGTTTTATGTTGAATCTTACAACATGAAGGGATTGTGAGGAACCCAGCATTTTCACATTGCTGTTCTGTGTGTTAAAAATCTGTGTTGTTAAGATGATTGGTTTTCAGTAAGGTCTATGGGACATTCTACCAGAAACGTACATTATCTGTCCTGGAAGTAAGAACATAAATACAGTGAATAACAAGTATTTCATCCCAAAACATTTCTAAAATGGACTGATGTTCTGTAAAGGAATATGTCATACATTTGGTTGATTTTTTTTTTCTTTATTAAAAACACTTTATAAATATAAAAACCCTGTCATATTCCTTGTCCTCAGCACAATTGATCCTACAGCTTTAACAGTTTTGTTATGCTAAAAACTGTGGTCCCACTTTATATTGTGTCGCTTATACCTGTGAACTTACATGGTAATTAGATGTGTAAGTAGTATGTAAGTACAGTGTATGTACACACGTTTACATAGTATTTACTTTTGTATTACTGGTGTAACTACACTCATGTAACAACCCACTGAATAGTATGCGTAAGTACAAATGTGTAACAGGACATTGGTAACAACAGTAGGAAAGTACACATCTGTAACAAGAATTATGTAAGTGCATTGTGTAACAACAATATGTACTTGCAGATGTTTTCCCACTTCCACACCTGTTTGCAGATCATGCACTTGTGAACACTGTATGGCAGAACTAATGCTGCATTAGAAGGTTTCACCTTGTGATACCAGTGTACTTACATGGTAACTCCACAGGAACTGTCCACTTAATATAAAGTGTAAAATGGTCACAAATTACTGTGTAACTTGTAGAAATATCTTCTATGCAACACTTTAATAACAGTGTAGTTACATGCTAACTCCACAGGAACAGTCCACAATATAAAGTTTAAAATAAAATTCATTTTCGTTTCGGCCTAGTCCCTTTATTAATCTGGGGTCGCCACAGCGGAATGAACCGCCAACTTATCCAGCATATGTTTTACACAGTGAATGCCCTTCCAGCTGCAACCCATCTAAGCCGAAAAGAAAATGAATGAATGTATGAACAGTAATTTGTGACCATTTTACACTTTATATTGAGTGGATCCTGTGGATTTACCATGCAAGTACACTTGTATCACAAGGTGAAACCTTCTAATGCAGCCATACAGTGTTCACAAGTGCATGATATGCAAACAGGTGTGTAAGTGGGGAAACATCTGCAAGTACATATTGTTGTTACACAATGCACTTACATAATTCTTGTTACAGATGTGTACTTTCCTACTGTTGTTACCAATGTCCTGTTACACATTTGTACTTACACATACTATTCAGTGGGTTGTTACATGAGTGTAGTTACACCAGTATACACAAGTAAATACTCTGTACCAGTGTGTACATACACTGTAGTTACATACTACTTACACATCTAAATACCATGTAAGTTCACAGGTATAAGCGACACAATATAAAGTGGGACCAAAACTGTTATTTAGAAAATGACTTTTAGAAATAGTAAGTTTAAGTTGTTATGATTCACATCAGTTCATTAAAAACATGAAATTATAAATCAAGTCCACAAATAAATATTATTTTACAATTGTCCCCAAGTTTCTGTCAGTCCTGTCAAATTTGCATTAAATTTAACATAAAAATGATGCGTGCAATACACCTTTAAGACTATGACTCAGAGGAAGTGACATCATTTGACGAAGGAGAAACTGACAGTGATCAGGGATGCATTCTATCATTAATTTGTATGATTTTATGCTTGGCCCTGTCACATTGTCTTATAAGTGAAAATATATGTTTAATTGTAAAATAGCAGTTTGGACACTGTTTTTTTGTACCTCAGACGTACATAAAAGAGACTTGGAAAAATAGAGACGTGTAAATAAAAATTAAAGATAAAACTTGAGATCTTAAAATCAGGTGATTCTTCATGTTCTCAGAACAAGATCAAAATCCAAAGGTGACAGGGCATTTTCAGTTGTTAATAACCCCCCAAATCTCAATTATATGGAACCCTTTTTCAATGCATATTAAGTTGTCTCCAGTGGTGGCTTCCTTTAAGTTTTGATTGAAATCATACTAGTTTAGTCTTTAGAGTTGTTAAGGTTTAATGATCTAGGCGCAGAGTCTAAAGTGCATGGCGCAAAAGCATTAAGAGCATGTCTGAATCCACTTTTGCTATTTTAAGGATGAAAAATACGCTCTGCGCCCCGGCGCATGGTCTAACAGGGTTGTGTTTGTTCTCTTAATGAGTTCTGGGTGTGTTTTGATCATAACATGCAGCAAACCAAAGTCTCATCTCCTATTCCTTTTAAGAGTCAGTTGCACGGTGCATTTGCTATTTACATGGTGACTTTGTAAGTGTAAAAAGTGAACGCTTCACTAGCAAGAAAACAGTTAGGTTGTCCCCCAAAAAACTCAAGAATTGTGTTGATTTAGCTCATTTTAAATAAGTAGTTTCAACAAAAAGAGCAAACACCATTTTTTTTTTGAGTGTTTTGCTGGAAAGCACTTTGATCAGTTGTTTCCAATGTGCTTTAGAAATAAAATGAGTTTTGTTTTGTATTGTTTTGTTACTCAGACATAAGAAAGTACACTGGCTTAAAAACAACAACAAAAAAAGAGAGTAAATGATGACAGAATTTTCCTTTTAAAGGGTTCTCATATGACATCAGGCGGTAAAATCCTCTAATTGGATGCTTTTTTTAAGAGTGCGCTCAACCAAGCGAAGATACAGGCCAGTGGGAACAGATCCCTGAGGAGAAACGCTCTCTTAGAGCGCCATCAAACTGTCGCCCAGCATTAGATATGCTGACCTTACAGACAGATTATTTGCCTCCGCCACAGGCCACTCAAACGACCCCGAGGGCAATTAGATTTAGAATAGAATTACCTTTGCTTCTCCGGGTGTTACACTCACACAATGCTACTGCTAATTCAATCAGATCAAGGCTGTATTCTGGTTTGTTGCCCCAGCTAAGTTTAGCCAGTCGAGCCCTGTAAACACCTCAGCTCAAACTGACCGTGCGAGACTCTTTGGCCTTCTGGATCCCTGCCACTATTGTCCATAAAACCTTCCTTCGATCAGGTCGTTGAGATTGTACTATTGTTTTTTTTTTTCCAGCGGATACTGACTTTGTGTTTTTCTATGTGAAAAAGAAATAAATAATTCGATAAACAGTTCAATATATAGCAAGCAACTTGGTTTGTTCTTGAAAAGTAGACTGAAGTCCTCATCCTGCTCAAAAATCTTCTGCATAATTCCGCATTTATGTTGCGGGCCCTCAACACGACGCAACCCTCGTTTAAAATGCAGCAGTTTAATCAATAATTCATCTATTGTCAAACACACTGCGCCGCGCTGACAAATGTCGAGGATTTTCCCCATCACCCCTGTTTATGGTTGAGTCCCAAGGGTGCCGCTGTTGTTAAGATACCAAATGAATATCTGCCATTAAAATGAGCCGGCGCTATTAGAGAAAACGAGGCTGATGAGACTGATGTTGTAAACAGAGCACCTCCACCTCTCAGAGAAAACACTGAAGCTGTGGGGTTCTTTACGTGCCGCTACAGCTGGAGTCACGTTCTGTTAATGACCGTTATTTGTCTCACGAGTAGATATAGAGACTTAATTATTTGTATTAGCTACCTAAGGCAAGCATTGCCATTACTATTGCTAATATAAAGCCGCTTAGCCTATATATTAAAGTCCACATGAACTGGAAGTTGTGACCGTTTTTTTTTTTTCGTATTGTGACGCCGTTCCTACAGAAACTGAATATTCAGTGGGTGTGGCTTGTTTTATATAGTGCAAGCTGATTGGATGTAGTAAAGTTAGCGTTTCAAGCCGCGGTCACACTGGACTTTACTCCCAATAGACTTCCATTCTACGCACGCGAATGCGTCAGACCGGAAACGCAGGGTCATGCGTCGAGTTTCGCAGGTTGCTGCAGTGCAAAGTTCAAGCTTGGTGAATTCTGACCTGCGAAATCGCATCACTTGACTGCGTGAGTCCAATCCAGGATCAAAACATGAGCTCTCTGAACAGAAATTTAAATCATGGACCAATCGCTCGCTTTTTTTCATGTTTAATCATCTTATTTAATCCCGCCCATTTTCGCAGCGCCGTACGACAGAATTTCGCAAGCTCAAACTCTAGTGTGACTTCGGCTTCATTCTGAAAGATTGGGAAGGGGGCCTAACAGAACCTCCTCCTAAACGTTTCTGTTTGCTGTCAAAACTGACAGCTGGAGGGGCGTGACTAAGTATGTTAACTGAAAACAAACAGGACATGCACATCCACTGATGAATTGTTAACCACAAAACTAGCAATGTGAGCTAACAAAATCATAAGGTAACTTTTGATTTCATTAGTGGTTTAAAATTCATGTGAAATCAAAACGTACAATGTTTGTATAGCATGCATTGCTATTCTTTGTGGAAAATGAATCCATGAAAAAAGTTTGTTTTGGTCATTTTCAATCAAAGTTTGATCATTTACTTCCATGTTTGGGTTGCTGGTCCTTCTGTTGATGTCAGAATATTCATAAAAATGCCCAACTATTGCTGTTAGTTTACCACAAGAGGATCATACACAAACAGTTTATGGTAAAAATGTATATACAGCTCCTTTAAAGTGACATTTTTAGCAGTTGTTAAAACATTCTGAGCCATTTTGGCAGTTAATCTTACCATAGTTACCATAATTGATGTCAGTTTGACGACTTCAGCCACAATATTCTTAACCACGTGTCTTTTACTGTTAGTTTGCTATGAGGGAATGATGCACAAAAAGAACACCCCACCCCCTACTCAATATTCAGTTTAGTTGGAAGTACATCAACATACTGAAATAAAAGCCTCAGTAACTTCCGGTTTACACTGACTTTAATTTATGCTAATTAACTGGTGCATTATTTATTTTATTTTTGCAAAGATGTTTGCTAGTCAAAGAGAACTATAAAGCCAGACCTAGGAACCAAAATATCAGAAAAAAAACACTGGAAACATCCTAGAAACAGCTCAAAAGGACTCAGAACACCCTAGCAACCACATAGTAACATAGCAATTGTAGAAAATATCTCAAAACATCATAGCTGCTTAAAATAGCTTTAAATATCTTAGCAACCATACAACATATTTAAAATGGCTCAGAACTCTGTAGAAACTAATAAAACCACATATCAACAACACAGTAACTGTCAAAATGGCTCAGAAAGTATTAACAATGGCTTGCCCTGCTGAAAAAAAATTGATTAAACCAGCCTAGGCTGGTTGCCTGGTTTTAGCTGGGGAACCAGCCTGGTTTTAGAGGGGTTTTGGCCATTTCCAGGCTGGGGAGATGACCAGCTAAAACCAGCTAAAACCAGCTTGACCAGCCTTGCCAGGGTAGGAGCCTAGCCAAAACCATCTATGTCCAGCTTAAACCAGGCTGATCAAGCTGGTTTTAGATTGGTCATTTCCCAGCCTGACCAGCTTAGACCAGGCTTGAAATGGCTGGAAACCAGCCTGGAAATAGCCAAAACCCCTCTAAAAACAGACTGGTTTAAGTAGTTTTTTTTAGTAGGGTAAAAATGGCTCAGTCACTTTGAAGGTGTTGTACACAAGTTTTTAACTCTTCTAAAGCATAACAATGCCATGAAATGTTTGCGGATTTAAAACAAAAAATACTTAGTGAACACATTTGTTTCTCGGAAAAGCTATGCTAAAGCTATTCTTCTCTGAAAAGGTGTGTTCCATGTCAAAATGTCTGTCTTGGTTTTGGTCTGTTTAACTCCGCCCACTACTATTTTACCCAATTATTTTCCACAGCGTATTTAATTTCAGTCATTAAGGCTGAAGGCATCAAAAAATGTGACCTCCAGAGGACATTAGCAGCTTTTGAAATGAAACGCAGATTCAGTATTATAAAAATCCACATGACGTGTTTTTTATTTAGCAAACAATATACCATTAGCTGAGCAGCTACAGTGTAAAGCACGATCGTCAGGCACGCGTGCTCCTATTGATGTCGTCAAACTGGCAACCTGCATCAGGTGTAAAATAAAACCCCTCTCCAATGTTTTGAATTTAGAATGTAATACCTAGAATGTAATGTTTAACCCCTAATATACTGCACTTTTAACAACCAAACGACAAACGACGATAATTTATTTTCTTATGTGGCTGATAATGACAATAAAAATAAGCATTTATCACACAATACTGATACGGTTACGGATATGGTTACCCTAGCAACTGCTAAAATGCCTTAGCAACCATAAGCAACCCACTACTCAGCAGGCACAGGACGTCAAAATGACGTCAGATTGACGTTGTACCCCAACGTCGTGGGGACGTTGCATTTTGTTTGGAAATGAAAATCAGGTTGATGTCAGAACACAACGTCAGGCCGATGTCAATGTCCAACTTCCAACCAAATATTAACAAAATATCAACGTCTAATGATGTTACAGCTTGACGTTGAGTGGACATACCACTATGACGTCTATAAAATGTTGAATTTTGGTTGCCATATCTGCCGAATAAATTTATTTGATGTCAATATGACGATGGTTTAAGATGTTGGCTCAATGTTAGATTTTGGTCACTTTCCAACACAACCTAAAAACATCAAAATATCAACGTCCAATGATGTTACAGCTTGACGTTGAGTGGACGTTTCCACTATGACATCTATAAAATGTTGAATTTTGGTTGCCATATCTGACAATTAAATGTATTTGACGTCAACATGACGTTGGTTTAGCATGATTTTTCGACGTTGGATTTTGGTCACTTTCCAACACAACCTAATATCATCAAAATATCAACGTCTAATGATGTTAAAGCTTGACGTTGAGTGGACGTTACCACTATGACATCCATAAAATGTTGAATTTTGGTTGCCATATCTGACAAATAAATGTATTTGACGTCAATATGACGTTGGTTTATGATGTTGGGTCGACGTTGGATTTTAGTCACTTTCCAATACAACCTAAAATCATCAAAATATCAACGTCTAATGATGTTACAGCTTGACGTTGAGTGGACGTTACCACTATGTTGCCTATTAAACATTGAATTTGGTTGCCATATCTGACGAATAAATGTATTCGACGTCAATATGACGTTGGTTTATGATGTTGGCTCGACGTTGGATTTTGGTCACTTTCCAACACAACCTAAAATCATCAAAATATCAACGTCTAATGATGTTAAAGCTTGACGTTGAGTGGACGTTACCACTATGACATCTATAAAATGTTGAATTTTGGTTGCCATATCTGACAAATAAATGTATTTGTTGTCAATATGACGTTGGTTTATGATGTTGGCTCAACGTTGGATTTTAGTCACTTACCAACACAACCTAAAATCATCAAAATATCAACGTTTAACGATGTTACAGCTTGACGTTGAGTGGACGTTACCACTATGTTGTCTATAAAACATTGAATTTTGGTTGCCAAATCTGACGAATAAATGTATTTGACGTTAATATGACGTTGGTTTAAGATGTTGGCTCGACGTTGGATTTTGGTCTGTTTCCAACACAATCTAAAATCATCAAAATATCAACGTCTAATGATGTTACAGCTTGATGTTGAGTGGACGTTACCACTATGACGTCTATAAAACGTTGAATTTTGGTTGCCAAATCTGATGAATAAATGTATTTGATGTTAATATGGCCTTGGTTTATGATGTTGGCTCGACGTTGGATTTTAGTCACTTTCCAACACAACCTAAAAACAACAAAATATCAGCGTCTAATGATGTTACAGCTTGACGTTGAGTGGACGTTACCACTATGATGCCTATTAAATGTTGAATTTTGGTTGCTATACCTGACAATAAATGTATTTGACATTAACATGACGTTGGTTTATGATGTTGGCTCGACGTTGGCATTTGATCACTTTCTAACACAACCTAAAATCATCAAAATATCAACGTCTAATAATGTTACAGCTTGACGTTAAGTGGACGTTACCACTATGACGTCTATAAAACGTGGAATTTTGGTTGCCATATCTGACGAATAAATGTATTTGATGTTAATATGACGTTGGTTTAAGATGTTTGTTCAACGTTGGATTTTGGTCTATTTCCAACACAACCTAAAAACAACCAAATATCAACGTCTAATGATGTTACAGCTTGACGTTGAGTGGACGTTACCACTATGATGCCTATTAAACGTTGAATTTTGGTTGCCATACCTGACAAATAAATGTATTTGACATCAACATGACGTTGTTTTAAGATGTTAGCTATTGGACGTCAAGATAACATTGTCTTAGATTCTGGCTAGTCATTGAATTTTGGTCACTTCATGACCTAAATCTAGCATAATATTTACGTCTTATGACGTTGTGTGCCTGCTGAGTACGTTCATGCTCTAAATTACACCTAGAACAGGTTAGTAATTACGTTTAAACTACAGTGCCATGTCCTAGAAATAACCTAAAACAAGCTTTCTTTGTGGCAGTAACTTCAAAAAAATGCGCAAATAAATAATTCAGTAAATAAGATAAATAAATAAATGCAGTTTTGACTACTTCTAACGGCCGTTCCCAATTACTATAACGAACACAGTGTCGTTTATCTACAAAGGGACGCTATTTATATAAAAAAAATGCTTTACACGAAAACGCAGGGCCCTTTAAAGCTGCGTTTAATAATTCATCTGCACTGGATATTGATGTAACGGAGTTCAACATGCTGTTTAAATCAACACGGCTGTTAAAGAGCAGTCGGGTTTCATCTGAACCCAGATCAATAATAACACAGCGCAGCCGAGCCACAAAACGCACTCTGAAGACGCAAACAAAGAGAAACAGAGGGTTTGTGTGGTCCCCTGGTGTTGGCAGAGATAACAGCGCTCGCGAGCTTTGTGTGCCTATGTTTATGGTTCTGAATGTGTGTTTGTCTCTGAAGTGTTTGGGCTAATATGGTTGTTAGTCCGAAAAGCCAAATAAATATCCCACGCTCTAACTCGTTAAACTAAAGGAAGATATTTTAAGATTTCCCCCAAATAACAATTGCTAAAATACACCACTGTTTGAAAGTTGTGGGTGGGTACGATTTCTTAATTCAACAAAGAAAAGGCTGCATAAATTATCACAAAGTCAGTGTAATATGAGCCTTCAGAAATATGCGTATTATCAATATTGAAAACAGTTGTCCTGCTTCATTTTTTCATGACTATTTGACGAACTAGAAAAAAAACACACTTATTTGAAATGTTTTGTATCATTTAAAATGTCTTTTTCTGATGTATTTGATCAGTTTAATGTATTCTTAATGAATAAAAGTCTTTTGTTGAAGAAATCTGTATAGACGCTGCGGATAAGCACTTATGCAAGACTCAAGTACATCCCAGTTTTAATCTCTCTCTCTCTCTCTCTCTCTCTCTCTCTCTCTCTCTCTCTCTCTCTTTCTTTCTCTGTAATAACTGAATTCATAATTGCATCATAAATAACTACTTTAGTATGCTAACAGTGGCTCAACCCTTCATTACTAGCTATAAAATGATTCCTTGAAATCGGCAACAGAAGCTCGGGATGAGATGCGCAAGAAATTATTCTGACTCATAAGAGTGTTTTAAGTACAAATACCTCACAAATGTCTTGAAATACAACATTTGAATAATGTATTCCGGTGTGGAAAAATTGAGAAGAAACCTAAAACTGAAGGGATGTGTGTAAATGTGATGATTTAGAAGCATTTTTGACATTAAGATGAAATGTTTAATTTTAGATTTTATAAAATGACAATAAATGTACTGTACAAATTGTCATACTGTAAAATTAAAATGTGATAAAAGATGTTTAGTTGTTTTACTGTAAAATGAAATTGCAGTAGGGCCTTGCTACTGTAAAACACATTTATAGGTACAGTTGAAACCAGAAAATTACATACACTCTAAAAAAACGAACATCACCATTTTTTAAAAAAATGTCTGATGGTAAATCATACTAAACGTTTACTATTTTGGGTCCGTTAGAATTACCTAAATCATTTACATTTGCTAAATGCCAGAATAATGAAATAATTTTTTTATTAATTTCTAGACAGTCAAACGTTTACACACATTTCCTTGGTATTTTTTTAGCTTTGCTTTTAAACTGTATAACTTTGGTCAAATGTTTTGGGTATCCTTCCACAAGCTTCTCACAATAGTTTGAAGGAATTTTGTCCCATTCCTCCTGACAGAATTGGTGTAACTGAGTCAGATTTGTAGGCTATCTTGCTCGCACAAGCTTTTTCAACTCTGCCCACAAAGTTTCTATAGGATTGAGCTCAGGGCTTTGTGATGGCCACTCCAAAACATTCACTCTGTTGTCCTTAAAGCACATTTTAACTAATTTAGCAGTATGCTTAGGGTCATGGTCTGTTTGGAAGACCCATTTGTGGCCAAGTTTTAATTGCCTGGCTGATGTCTTGAAATGTTGCTTCAGTATTTCTACATAATGTTCTTTCTTCATGATGCCACCTATGCTGTGAAGTGGACCAGTCCCTCCTGCACCAAAACAGCCCCACAACATGATGCTGCCATACTTCACAGTTGGGATGGTGTTCTTAAGCTTGTAAGCTTTCCATTTTGTCCTTCAATTGTAACACTGGTCATTATGGCCAAACAGTTCAATCTTAGTTCCATCAGACCACAGGACATGTCTCCAAAAATTTGTCTTTTTCCCAGTGTAATTTAGCAAATTGTAACCTGGCTTTTTTTGTTGATTCTGGCTTGTTGATTTTCCCATGTTGTCACACAAGGAAGCAATGTGTTTGAGGTTTTCCTTAAATACTATTCTACAGTTGTGCCTCCAATTAACTCAAATGTTGTCAATTAGCCAATCAAAAACTTCCAAAACCTTGACACCATCATCTGAGCTTTTTCAGAGGCATAATAATCTTATTGTATGTAAACTTGACTTTCAAGAAAAGTTATAACAATTTCTCATAAAATATCTCTCTCATTATTCTGCTATTAAGCATAACAGAAACAAATGTGATAATCCTAACTTACCTAAAAGAGAAAAAGTTTAGTCACATTAATTTTTTTTTAAATGGTTATGTGCCTTTTTATACAGTGTACTGTATGTAAACTTCTGGTTTCAACTGTAAGTAACTGTAGAGGGGCACTTGCAGTAACTTGCAATACATGCAAGTTACAATAAAATACAATAAAATGTGTGGAAAAACAGGGAATGTTTGTTTTCGTGCCATCTGACCTGCCTTCTAGAAGTCACATTGAATATTTGACTGGGATTAATTCGGTTTTTGTTACATTATGAAACGGGTGGTTTCAAGTCATGTTTTTCAGACTGTTTTCTTTGGTACATTACCATTTAAAATGGGGTTTAATTTGCATGGTTGTTTGTTTTTTTGACAAATTAAACATACTAGGCTAACAGGTAATCTACTTTAAATGACTAAAAAAGTAGGCAGTGTACAGTTTACAGAATTATAATGGAAAACCATAGATTTCCCAATGAATATTTACAAAATCAAAAGATAATTTTGGAATAGCTTTTAACACTCAAAACTAAATTCACATGATCTTCAGCATTAAGCTAAGCACTCAGTAGCTTGATTTCCGGCAACATGTGTTAATGCACATTTTAAACTATAACATGCATCGAAACGACAAATTTTGAATAAAAATAGCTTAATTCGCAAAAAAGAAACGTTTTTATATTGGCTTGTGGTGGTTTTGGATTTGTGCGAAAATAAGTTATGGAAGCTCATTTGCTGAATAAACACAGACATAGTGAACTATACAGCCAAGTGACTAATCAGTAGGCCCACACGGAATCTGCGCGCACAGAGTTACGCAGATTTTCCGCAGATTTTCCGCAGATTTTCGCAGATTTTTAGCCCATCATTAATTCTGTTTATTTACTTTACTTTACGTTACTATTTACAGTTAATCTACTTGGATTTGCATTTTAAACATCAAATACAAGTTAAAAATATATTATTTTTTATTTAACATATTAAGGTTTTAGTTATGATACTCCCAAAATAATTCCGCAGAAATCTGCAGATTTTTACCAAAATTCTCCGCAGAAATAGCAAAAAACGTCCGCGGATTCCGTCTGGCCCTGCTAATCAGCTGTCTCCATTATGCATGCTTTGTTTGCTGTTGGTTGCTAGGTTACCAATACTACAGTCAGCCACTCTAATAACTACTGTACATGGAAACGCATCTAAATATCATTTGGGATTATTTTTGTTAAATATTTTGTGCGAACATTTGAAATGATTGACTTCACTTTAGAATGGAAACCTGGCTAATAAGTCAAAGAGAAGCTACAAGGGTCAGATTCCAGAGCTAGCATCAAGGCTAGCATCGGATGAATCGCTGACAGCTCTCATTAATAATCAGACATGTATCAGACGTGCGTGTGAGGGAGGAGATGTACGATTTATCACCCTGGCATGGAGATAACGGTGCACGTGATGCCCTTGGACATGCCTCTGCTAACAAACCCAATGTGGTGGAGCCATGAGGGGATCCTGAATTCATTACAGCCCCCCATACACCTGGTATTCACGCCACAATTAATAGAAAACCTGCAAGTTTTACCACCTTGTGATTCTTACTGGGTGTGTGAAAGTCACTTGACAGCTTCTTTTGGAGAGAAGTAAGACATTAATTAACTGCAGGTTTATTTACTGTACATGGAGGCAGGTTGTTTGCTACTCTCAAAGTAAACAAAATGCACGATTACAACCGAAGCTTTTGCAGTTCCTAAAGGTCAAAGAGCAAAAATATATACAGCTGAAGTCAAAATTAATATCTTTTTCAAATATTTATGATGTTCAACAGAGCAAGGAATTTTTCACAGTATTTCCACTAATATGTTTTTCATCTGGAGAAAGTCTTATTTGTTTTATTTTGGCTAGAATAAAAATAATTTTTAATAATAATCATATTAAAAAATATATATTTTAAGGTCAATATTATTAGCCACCTTAAGCAATATTTGATTGTTTACAGAACAAACCATCATTATGCAATGACTTGCCGGGTTAACCTAGTTAAGCCTAGTTTAAATGTCACTTTAGGCTGAACACTAGTGTCTTAAAAATATCTAGTCAAATATGATGTCCTGTCATCAAGACAAAGATAAAATACATCAGTTGTAAGAAATGAGTTATGAGTTAAACTATTATGTTTAGAAATGTGTTAAACAGAAATTGGGGGGAAATATACTGTGGGCTAATAATTTAGGAAGGCTAATAATTCTGATTTCTAACTTGATAATATGCCTAATATTTACAATATTTATTTATCTCAGCATTTGTTTAATGTGATACGTTCACACTGTTAATGCATGGAAAATTCATGTTAAAAAAACAAAATGAATATAATATTAATAAATATTATTATAGACGTCGCAGTGGCGCAGTAGGTAGTGCTGTCGCCTCACAGCAAGAAGGTCGCTGGTTCGAGTCTCGGCTGGGTCAGTTGGCGTTTCTGTGTGGAGTTTGCATGTTCTCCCTGCATTCGCGTGGGTTTCCTCTGGGTGCTTCGGTTTCCCTTACAGTCCAAAGACATGCAGTACAGGTGAATTGGGTAGGCTAAATTGTCCCTAGTGTATGAGTGTGAATGAGTGTGTGGATGTTTCCCAGAGATGGGTTGCGGCTGGAAGGGCATCCGCTGCGTAAAAATGTGCTGGATAAGTTGGCGGTTCATTCCGCTGTGGCGACCCCAGATTAATAAAGGGACTAAGCCGAAAAGAAAATGAATAAATGAATGAATATTAATATTAAAAAGACAAAATGATTAATAAGACAAAATGCGTTTTGTCATGCTGCATAAACTGAACATCATTTACTCATCATTTACTTACACTCAAGACTTTTAACCCTAGAGCAGCCCAGGAAAAAAAAAAAAATCACAGTTAGGTTCCTTGGGGTCCTCCTGACCCTGAACATTTACAGACCGATTACATATGGAAATATTATTTTTATGTGATAAACTATGTATAATTTTTTACAGTCACTTCTCAACTTTGGATTTACGCAGTGTTTGTGTGAATATTTTGTACTTTCTAATCCATTTACTACACAAACATGCAACTACTTCATCATTTGGCTTTTGAAAAATGTGTTTTTTATTTAAAAAGCACAAAAATTCTGACCTAAATTTAATATAAAAAGTTTCTGGATATCAGTTAATATTTTAGGAATAAAATACTGCCGTCTGAAGTTGCAAAAAAAAACTTTTAACCCCATAGCAGCCCAGGATAAAAAAAAATCCAGTTAGATTCCTTGGGGTCCTCCTGACCCCAAACATTTACAGACCAATTACATATGGATATATTATTTTTATGTGATAAACTATGTGTAATTGTTTTACAGTCACTTCTTAATTTCGTATTTATATTGCATGAATATTTTGTACGTTTTTATCCAATTACTACACAAACACACAACTCTGCCATTATCTGGCTTATAAAAAATTACAATTTATTTAAAAATCACTCAAATTCAGACATAGATTTAATATAAAAGGGTTTTGGATATCGGTCTATATTTTAGAAATAAAATACTGCCATCTGAGGTTGGAAAAAATTTCAACATATATCCAGGAGTCCATGGACACCCGTTCATTTTTAGGTTATATTTCTTGCTTCAGAAAACTTTTCCTCACAAATCAATGCTATATATTCACTAGATATATATTTGAACATTTTTTAAACATATCAAAATTATGTATTTAGTTGTTGTTGTTGTCTGATATATTTTAAGTGTTGCTTTTGGAAAACAACAATTTCAATGTGCCAAAATCTAAAAAAAAAAAAAAAAACAGACAACTACACATGCATGTGCATGTGTACACACTTCATGTTGATTTTGTGTTTCAGTATTAGTCTCTCAGTTGTTTATGAAAATGTTTAACATTTATGCCAGTTTTGTAAATTTTCTTTGCCAGTTTGTGCACGCACACAAGAGATTTTCCAATTTTTATTTGTGCTCTAGACCCAGACATTTTTCACTTTTACCATTCATTTTTAATGTGGGGTCAGTTTGACCCCAAGGAACCTAAACTGTGATTTATTTATTTTTTACACACCATTAAAACAACTAAATCAAGTCCATTTTTTGTGTGTTTTAAGATAAATTTTAAGCAAAAGTTGGATTATGCCCCTGAGATAAAGGGAACATAAATAAATAAAATAGCAAACATTCATCGGGGTCGCCTTGAATTAATTTCTTTCCTTTGTTGAAAACAATACAAAATATTTTGAAAAATGCTGGAAAAAAAGCAGCTGAAATGGAAATACAATGGAAGTCAATGGCTGTTATTTCCGACATTCTTCACAGTATCTTCCTTTTGTTTTCAGCAGAAGAAGTAACTCAAACAGGTTTGGACCAAGTGGAAGATGAGTAAATGATGACAGAATTATAATTTTAGGGTGATCTGTCCCTTTAATGGGCATCTGCATGCAGTGAAATCAGGCTGATTAGGTTTTGATGAAGGCATTTATGACCTTTAGCTGATAAATCAACACCGTTTAAAATATTTACATGACCTTATACACTGTCAGGGGTGTTAAACTAATTCAGAGTAAGATCCTGCATGCAAACACACTCAGTGTTTAATTTCTAGGGCATTTTGTAACTGTAACTATAAACAATTTCGGCACTGTGTTTAATAAAGTAAAATCTGAAACAGCATATTCATCAATAAATAAAATTAAAAACTTAAAAATAAATAAATACAAAATAAATAAAATAAAAATAATTAAGTGTTCATTCTTCAAACATTCCTCATGATTTACAGGGTTTTTCCCCCCAGTTTATTTACCGTAATTATTTGCATAATTTATTTATGTAATACCAATCCAGACAATATATCAATACTATTAAAATGCCAATAAAAGTCACTTTTTCAAAATTTTCAACACCAAAAGTTGTCGGAGCAAAAAGATCAAGGCCCCATAATGCAATTATTTAAGCATAAATAAATGAAAAAAATAATAATAATACAAAAACCAGTTAATTTATGGATATTTATAATATAATATAATATAATATAATATAATATAATGTAATATAAAATAATATAAAATAATATAATATAATATAATATAATATAATATAATATAATATAATATAATATAAAATAATATAATATAATATATTTCCCAGTGATGGGTTGCAGCTGGAAGGGCATACGCTGCATAAAAACGTGCTGGATTCATTCCACTGTGGCGACACTGGATTTATAAAGGGACTAAGCCGAAAAGAAAATGAATGAATAATATAATATAATATGTCTTCCATTTTTCATAACTCACAAAATTTTTTGTGTACATTTACGGTAATTATTTACGTAATTTACAATGCCAATCCAGACAATATACCACTTCATATAGTTCAAACTATTTAAAAAAATGTCTATAAAAATAACTTTTTTACACTTTTCAACATTAAAAGTTGTTGAAGGAAAGATCAAGGTCCCAGAATGCAGTTCAAAAGCATACATGAATGCAAAAAATAAATAAATAAATAAAAGTCATGAATTACAAAATAGAAAAAAACTATTTTGTACAGTTTGTAATAATAATAATAAAAAAAAATTTGTGTTCATTCTTCATAATTTACATGAGTTTTTTTTCCACTTCATTTACGCAATTATTTGTGTAATTTATTTATGTAATGCCAATCCAGACCATATATCACTATAAATACTATTAAAATGCCAATAAAAGTCACTTTAAAAAAATCTTTTCAACATCACAAGCTGTTGGAGCAAAAAGATCAAGGCCCCATAATGCAATTCAAACGCATAAATTAATGAAAAAAATAAACAAATTAACAAAATACAAAAAACTGTTCATTTATGGATGTTTTGTACATTCATTCATTCATTTTCTTTTCGGCTTAGTCCCTTTATTAATCTGGGGTCGCCACAGCGGAATGAACCGCCAACTTATCCAGCATTTGTTTTACGCAGCGGATGCCCTTCCAGCTGCAACCCATCTCTGGGAAACATCCATTCACACTCATACACTATGGACAATTTTTTAGCCTATAATTCACCTGTACCGCATGTCTTTGGACTGTGGGGCAAACCGGAGCACCCGGAGGAAACCCACGCGAACGCAGGGAGAACATGCAAACTCCACACAGAAACGCCAACTGACCCAGCCGAGGCTCAAACCAACGACTATCTTGCTGTGAGGCGACAGCACTACCTACTGCGCCACTGCGTCACATATTTTGTACAATGTATAATAAAATACAATAAAATAGTGTTCCATTTTTCATGATTTACAGGATGTTTTTGTATTTATTTATGGTAATTATTTACGTAATTTACAGTGCCAATCCAGATAATACATCACTTCTTTAAAGTCAAACTATAAAAAATGTCAATAAAAAAAAACTTTTTAAACTTTAAAAACTTTTCAACACAAAAGCTGGTCTCAAAGTCCCATAAATCAATTCAAAAGCATAAATTAACGATAATAATAAAAAAATGACAAAGTAGGAAAAAACTGCTAATTTACGGATATCTTTTACAGTGCGTAATAAAATAAAATAAAATAAAATAAAATAAAATAAAATGGTCAATTTTTCACAAACAAATTGCCATTCAAAAACATAAATAAATGAAAGAAGAAAAAAAAAAAAAATCGCAAAATACAAAAAAAAGAAAGACTTTGTCTTGTGCTTTGCTCAATCTCTAAAAAGCCTTTATTTTTCTCAGCTGTGTTCTTGTCTTCCTAAGTCTAGTACTCTGGCATGCGTCTATTTTAATGGTTCTTTCTGACCCTCCCGTCACTCTGTAAGAGAAATGTTGAGTTAGAAAACCCGAAACCCTTTTTCTCCTGCCGTAAATAAGCCTGAACTGGAGTGTTTCCACCTTTTCTTTTGTCTTTGAACTTCAGCGATGTTCTGTGTCAGAGCGACTCCCTTCTTTCATGTGGACGTGAATGTGCACGGCTCGTGTCTTTTCGGCCGCATGTGCGTGGGGAGCAGGGCCGTAATGGGCTTAAAGCAGGCTTGAGGTTAGTATCAAAGTCTTGAACCTGATAATAAGTAAAATCCCCCTTTTGTGGCTGTGGGAAGAAAAAAAGAAGCGGCTTCTCTGAGTTAACAAGCATGAAATGTTTCGGCTCTCTCTGGCAGCTCTATTTGTCACGCCTGTTCATGTGATTGCAGCACACAACTTTTCCTGCTTTTCTTTGCTTTTTGTCTGTCGCAGAGGATATTGTGACTTTAGGAATGAGAAGTCGGTAGGATGTTCCAAACACCACGTTAAGGATGTAAACATTTGCCTGCTGGTTACTGCAAAGATGATAGTAAAACGAAACACCGCAAATTAGAACAAGCTAGAAACCAGGGCTGCACGATATTAGGAAAAAAACATACATTGCGATATTTCAACACAATCTCACGACTATTTGCAACTTTTTATGCAGTGGGTAATTCGTGTAAATTCGTATGATCTCATTCGCACAATTTAATACGATTTGCTCATCCTTCAATGACAGTTGGGTTCGGGGTTTGGTGCCACGCCTCCTTTTTAAAATCATACATTTTTGCATGACTGTGCGATTTATATTACGATACTTGACCAGATAACTTGAATAGCTCTAATTGGAGAGAAGTAATCATTTTAGATTGATAAAATAAAATAATTTAAAATAATTTACATGTTTTTTTCAGCTAATTTACTGTAATTATTTATGTAATGTTGTTAGGTAACACCAATCCAGACAATTAGGAGCTACTTTCTTCCATCATTCATTCATATCTGCAGCTGACGTCAGAACAGCAGAAATCGTTGCTACTTCACCAACGTCACTTTAGAGCTAGTGTTTGAATAATTCTCTAGCGTAATGTCTTAAGTGATGACAAAACAGGTGATTTTGCTGACATTTTAGGATTATAAGGCTGAACAGCATGAAATGCTATCAGTCTACAGAGATTGCCCAGTATTTCTTTGTTGCAATCGGGATATTACAATAATTAACCCCGAAAAAAAGCAGTGCAATCACTTTTAGATTACTGTTGTGTCTGTGATAAGGAATAAAAGTCAATGCCATAAAGTCAATGCGATGATGTCATAAAGTGCAAATCATCTCAGACTGGTTTCTTGAACATGACAATGACTTCAGTGTACTCAAATGGCCCCCACAATCACCAGATCTCAATACAATAGAGCATTTTTAGGATGTGATGGAACTGGAGATTCACATCATGGATGTGCAGCTGACAAATCTGCAGCAACTGCGTGATGCTATCATGTCAATATGGACCAAAATCTCTGAGGAATATTTCCAGTACCTTGTTGAATCTATGCCACGAAGGATTAACGCAGTTCTGAAGGCAAAAGGGGGTCCAACCCGATACTAGTACGGTGTACCTAATAAAATGGCCGGTGAGTGTAATGTAATATTAGAATAGAATAGAATATGTAGTGTAAAAGTTCTTGCTGCCTTACATTATTCAGTTGAATCAAATTAACTTTTCTAGTCATCTAAACTTACATCAGTCAAACTGACTAAAGTTGGTTCGAATATTAAACTTTGTATAACTTCAAAAATTTAGTTGAAACCTGATTAACTTATTAAAATAAGTTAAAGAAACATACAACTATTTGTTGTCTTGACTTTTTTACAGTGTCAACAATGACAGTGTAGTCAAATTATTTTTGTATTAATTGACTAATAATTAGATCATGAAAAAATTGTCACGAAATATCAGAATTGAGCCAGACAAGTACAGTATGAAGCTACGAGACGTGGAATGAGTGAATAAATCATGCTATTCGCGCGTAAATAGACATTTTGCGTCCACCCGCTTGTCAAATTCACTTCACAATACATGTAGATGCGGATTTGTGTGATTGGCAGGGTTTCTGTCTGCCCGGTGACTCTAGCTTCATTTCTAAATGGCTAACATGGATATTATTGAGAGAGTAGCTGTGCTTTATGTCCTTTAGGAAGGCTGAAAAACAGCGAAGATTCATTCGGCGTCATGTCTAAGTCCACTAGATCGTTTCGAGGGTGCTCACCCAGCTCTGTGAGTTCATCAGCTCCTCCAGAAACTATACCTGGATGATGGAAGCTTTCAGTGGTGCTTCAGACTGAGCTGAGCCCGGTTTGATGAACTGTCGTTCGGTGTCAGCAAGAGGATTTCCCCTCGGGACACCAACAACAGGCCATAATTACTAATCCTAATCACTGCCCTATAAGAGCAAGCTCATGATTGGTTAAAGCACAGCAAATGTCCGATGAACTCGCACAGCTCCATTCATGTGAATCGCGTCATTCGCGCCACCTAATTTGCGCGAAACATGCCGCAGGATGTCTATTCGCATCTTTGCATTGACTTAACATGTAGATCACTCGCGCTTAATGCTACATCCGCGTCTGGTGTGAACGCAGTTTGGGTATAATGCAATACTAATGAATAGAATAGAATACAATATATAAATATGCACTGTAAAACCAACGCAATCTCACGGCAATTCGTAACTTTTTGATTTAGTGGCTAATTCGTATGAATTTGTACGATCTAATTCGTACAAATTAGTACGATTTGCTCATCACCCAATGACGGTTGGGGTTAGGGGTGGGGTTAGGTGCCACGCCTCCTTTTTAAAATAGTACATTTTCGTACAACTGAACACGTACGAATTCGAACGAATTAGCCACTAAACTGACAAAACGTAAAATATTTACGTTTCCTCGTGAGATCAGGCTGGTAAAACTGATTGCTGCCTTACATTATTTAGTTTAATCAAATGAACCTTTCTAGTCATCTTAACTTAAAATTGACAATACGACATTGCAATATAATGTAATATTACTATAGGTTAGAAAAGAATAGAATAGAATAGAATAGAATAGAATAGAATAGAAAAGAATAGAATAGAATAGAATAGAATAGAATAGAATAGAATAGAATAGAATAGAATAGAATACTAAAACTGAGTACCAACTTTTGATATCAACTTAAAATTATACAAACCATTACGTTCCCTTAATCCATTTGATTTGGGGCGACATAAAAAGATTGTGTGGAACCCAACATTTCTTACAGTAAAAGTCATAAAAAGAACTCATTAATATATTCAGCTGAATGTTCTAAAACTATAAAAAACTCTATTTTTCCCCTTCAGATAACGCTGATGATTCCACTGCGGCTCTGAAACTCATTAGACCGACACACCTCTTGTCATCAGACCACATAATGGAAAATGTATTTACTGGTTCTTTCCATTTGTCTGAAAGTTTAAGGACTTTAATTTGCTGCTTTAACTAAAACAGCGGCACGACTGAGACTGAATGATTGGGGGTCTGTAGACCACACAAGGACATTTATTAAACAAATAGCGGCGCCGCCACAGCAGAGAGAGAGGCAAACCAACACATCCAGCTCCATAATCTAATTGCTTTCCCACTCCACACCAAAACAGCCACATTACAAGCATTGATCAGGTGGAGGAAGTTATTGCTGGCAGTCCAGCGGGAGTCGTGAGCGGGCTGAGCATCGTACATATTTCATGATGATGTGAGAACTACAAAAACACACTATGGTTTATACTGATTTGAAGCTAAAATGAAGCAGGATGGAACTCGTTAATATCAGTAGTGGTCTAAATGAATTCATCCATCTAAATAGAAAGACATTTTGGATGGAAATACGGTAAACGGTTGGTTATGTACAGTTGAAGTCGGATTTATTAGCCCAACTGTATATTTTTCCCCCCAATTTCTGTTTAAAAGGAGAGAGGATCTTTTCAACACATTTCTAAACATAACAGTTTTAATAACTAATTTCTAATAACTGAATTCTAAGTGACATTTAAAGGCTTAACTAGGTTAATTAGGCAAGTAAGTTTTGTGGACAATCAAAAAAGGGGGCTAATAATATAGAGATTATCATTCAGAGATAACAACTGCTAAATAACATAAGCTCACCCACAAACGCATTATTCCAAGTAATCAACAACTAAATAACATAAGCTCATGCAGGAACTTTGAATCACCTTGACCGTCAGTGAATACGTTTACATCCATATACTCACATCCACATTTTAGAGGGGTTTTGGCCATTTCCAGGCTGGTTTCCAGCCATTGCCAGCCTGGTCTTAGCTGCTCAGGCTGGAAAATTGACCAGCCTGGTTTAAGCTGGAGATAGCTGGTTTGGCTTTTCATCTCCCAGCCTGACCAGCTAAGACCAGGCTGGAAATGGCTGGAAATCAGCCTGGAAATGGCCAAAACTCCTCTAAAACCAGGCTGGTTGACCAGCTAAAACCAGCCAACCAGCTTAGGCTGGTTTTAGCTGTTTTTTTCAGCAGGGAGTTTGACATCATAAAATACAAATACAGTAAAATGTAAGTATTTTATGATGCTAAACTGCTAGCTCTAAAAACAACTGATTTCCCTACTGAAAAAAACAGATAAAACCAGCCTAGGCTGGTTGGCTTGTTTTAGCTGGTCAACCAGGCTGGTTTTAGAGGGGTTTTGGCCACTTCCAGGCTGGTTTCCAGCCATTTCCAGCCTGGTCTTAGCTGGTCAGGCTGGGAGATGACCAGCTAAAACCAGCTTGACCAGCCTAGCCAGGCTGGGAGCCCAGCCAAAACCAGCTATGTCCAGCTTAAACTAGGCTGGTCAAGCTGGTTTTAGCTGGTTTTAGCTGGTCATTTTCCAGCATAACCAGTTAAGACCAGGCTGGAAATGGCTAGAAATCAGCCTGAAAGTGGCCAAAACCCCTCTAAAACCAGGCTGGTCAACCAGCTAAAACCAGCCACCCAGCCTAGGCTGGTTTAAGCTGTTTTTTTCAGTAGGGTTGCTATACTGCTTCAGAAAAATCTCCTTTTGTTTGTTTGTTAGCTAGGAGCTACTTTCACTAGCAGCTATTTTTTGTCACTATGATGCTAAACTGCTAGCTTCAAAAATTATTTGCTATACTACTTCAGAAAATGTTGTTTGTTTGTTAGCTAGCAGCTACATTTCGTCACTAGCGCTAGCATTTTAGCATTGAAAATACATCAAATGCAGTAGAATCCAAGTATTGTATGATGCTAAACTGTTAGCTCTAAAAACAACTGATTGCTTTACTGCTTCAGAAAAATCTTGCTTGTTTGTTAGCTAGCAGCTACTTTTTGTCACTATTGCTGTTCTGGAATGTACTGCATCACGAATTTCACCACGTCACACGACCTCCATGACACGGTGCTCCCTGCTACGACTGTGACTCCACCTGTCCCATCAGATCAGCTCCAACCAAAGGCTCCCGCAGAGGTCAAGATGAAGGCACGGACCTCCAGGCGACATTCGGACAAGGTGACGATCCTGCCAGGCTCCTGCTGGAGGAAGTGCTGTTACTGGAGACACGAAACTCTTTTATTGGAGCTGTCAGAGCGTGAACAAATGCCATGGTCAGAACAGACCGAGCATGACAGCTACCGGCCTCCAAACATGACATCTAGAGATCTGGACGGGGTTGCAGGAGATGTTACGATCGAGAATAATGACTCATCACAGTGACGGTTTATTAAAAACTATCACAGGAAGTGGTAAGAAAGACTTTAGTGGTGTGATGAGGGATCCCAAACAGCCTGTCGCAACGCGCATGACACTTTCCTCGCTAAAAATGTACCATCAGAAGTTTGTATTCCACCAGAACTTCACGTTGACACACAACTGTGAAATATTCTTGACATTAGCCGCCAACATAAAAAAAATCACAATGGGTTTTTTTGTGACAGCTTCAGCGCGACAAAGAGACTCGTATATGCACCGCTTGTCAGAAATATGCAAATACAATCTAAAAGTAAAAGACTGAAAACTATACAACTTATGACTGCTGAAGTTTCACATTTCAGCCAACATTCAAAGGTGTAAATGATATATTTTTTTATGCATTACATTATTTATGAAATGCACACTGAAACTGAAATCAAATAAAAAATAATATTAGATTCATTTTAAAAAATTAATTGAGCATCGCCTTGGCAATTAGATAAAAAAATAGGAAATTACCAACAAATAAAAACAGCAGAAATTTTGAGATATTAAATGAAATGACACAACCACAAAATACAATTGAAATGTAAACTAAATTGGGCGGCACGGTGGCTCAGTGGTTAACACTGTCGCCTCACAGCAAGAAGGTCGCTGGTTGGAGTCCCGGCTGGGTCAGTTGGCATTGCTGTGTGGAGTTTGCATGTTCTCCCCGGAATTCTTCCAGGTGCTCCGGTTTCCCCCACAATCCAAACACATGCGCTATAGGTGAATTGAATAACCTAAATTGGCCGTAGCGTATGTGTGTGATTGAGTGTGTATGGGTGTTTCCTACTGCAGCTGGAAAGATATCTGCTGTGTAAAACATATGCCGGAATAGTTGGTGGTTCATTTCGCTGTGGCGACCTCTGATAAATAAGTGACTAAGCCAAAGGGAAATGAATGAATGAATGAATGTAAGCTAAATTATTTACAGATCTCTCTTTTAAGTTCTATAGGATGTGGATGCACCGCTTGTCAGAAATATGCTAATAAACTGATTAAAAATGACTGCACTGCAAAAAATGCTTTTCTTACTTAGATTATTTGTCTTGTTTCTAGTCCAAATATCTAAAAAATTCTTATATCAAGAAAGATTTTCTTAGCAAGCAAAACATAATGTCTTGTTTTCAGAACTAACATGCCAATATTAAGTCAGTTTTTCCTTAAAACAAGCAAAATAATCTGCCAATGGGGTAAGCAAAATAATCTTGTTTTTCCTTTTGACATAAGATTATTTTGCTTACCCCATTGGCAGATTATTTTGCTTACCCCATTGGCAGATTATTTTGCTTGTTTTAAGGATAAACTGACTTAATATTGGCATATTATTTCTGAAAACAAGACAATATGTTTTGCTTGTCTGAAAAATTATTTTTGATTTAAGAGTTTTTAGATATTTGGACTAGAAACAAGATGAAAAATCTAAGTAAGAAAAGCATTTTTTGCAGTCTGAAAACTGATGAACTTATGAGAGGTAAGGGTTTACATTTCAGCCTCAAAATTTTACCATTCAATATAATAATTACTGTTATAAACGTAATTACATAAAGGTATCTGTTCTAATCACAGATATGATAATAATTATATAATGAAATGCATGAGGTAATATAAAATGTAATATACAATGTATTCAATATTTTAAAAGATTGTTACATTATCAGATATGTATATTTGTATATATGTATATGTACATTTATATCAAATATTTTATTATTTTAATGTGTTCTATGTTTATATATATACAGTTGAAGTCAGAATTATTAGCCCCCTCTGAATTTTTTTTTCTTTTATAAATATTTACCAAATGATGTTTAACAGAGCAAGGAAATTTTCACAGTATGTCTGATAATATTTTTTCTTCTAGAGAAAGTCTTATTTGTTTTATTTTGGCTAGAATAAAAGCAATTTTTAAATTTTTAAAAAACATTTTAAGGTCAATATTATTAGCCCCTTTAAGCTGTTTTTTTTTCCGATAGTCTACAGAACAAACCATCGTTATACAGTAACTTGCCTAATTACCCTAACCTGCCTAGTTAACCTAATTAACCTAGTTAAGCCTTTAAATGTCACTTTAAGCTGTATAGAAGTGTCTTAAAAATATCTAGTCAAATATTATTTACTGTCATCATGGCAAAGATAAAATAAATCAGTTATTAGAAATGAGTTATTAAAACTATTATGATTAGAAATGTGTTGAAAAAATCTCTCCGTTAAACATAAATTGGGGAAAAAATAAACAGGGTAGCTAATAATTCAGGGGGGCTAATAATTCTGACTTCAACTGTATATATATATGTATATATATATATATATATATATATATATATATATATATATATATATATATATATATATATTTATTTATTTATACAACAGTTCTGTCTGGTTCTTGAATCTGATAGACTGATAGCCGTACAGCCTCTTAACACTTCACCCTTGTGTATTACTCCACCCACATAAAGCAACAATCAGAGGACACTCTGCAGTTTGACAAATATTGCAGCTGTTGGACAACATAATGTACTTTTGGGGCTTTTTTAGTCAAGAATGTAGCTGTTTAGATTGCACGTCTGCAGTTTATTCATAAGGATAGTGCTTATTTTAAATATGTATAATTTCGTAGAGACAGCGCGTCAGCGGCCATTAGCCTGTCTTTGAGCAGAGCAAAGACAGTTGACATTGTCTATGCACAAGATGGCAACAGAGACTGCATAATAAACCCTTACAGGAGAACGCACATGTGCTTAGTGTTTTTCCTTATCGCAAACACTACCAGATTACTGTTGTGTTTGCGATGGCCTTCTCTGGGTTAATTACTGTGATTGCAACAGAGAAATACTAGAAAATCTCTGTAGACTGATGGCATTTCATGCCGTTCAGCCTTATAATCTTAAAATGTCAGCAAAACATTTTTTGTCATTTTTTTTGGCGAAAATGTTTTGTCATCACGTTAGACATTACGCTAGAGAATCATTCAAATACTAGCTCTGAAGTGACGTGTGTGAAAGAGCAACGGTTTCTGCTGTTCTGACGTCAGCTGCAGATGTGAATGAATGGCGGAAGAAAGTAGTTCTCCATGTTTGATTTACTTTTTTACATACACAATTATGCCGTCGAACTGTTGTATAAATGCAATATCATGCTCGTAGCAGTGAGACATGGCTGTACATCGTCACTAAGGCAATCGTGCCAACGCACGCATCCCACAGTGCCGATATACAGCCATATCTCACTTCTACGAGTGTGATATTGCTCTTATATATCATACTATATTATCATACTATACTGTATACATATATACAGTATAATACTACTAGTAGTGTATTACACTGTATATATTGTAGAATTTACAACGTTTTGTTAAATAATGCCACAGCATACTGTAGTATTGTGTCATATTGTTTCAGATGATTACTGTAGTTGTGTTACCATAGCAACTAACGTATTACAGATCAATTCAATACTTTAGTATAGTATGATTCAAAAACACTACAGTAATTACTATAAATTACTATAGCTATTATTATAGCTACAAAATATTGTATTAACAATATTATATATATATATATAATAGGGTTGGGCGATGTTGACAAATTTGGCATCGTACGATGTCGAATGTGAACATCGGCGATGGACGATGGTATCGTCGTCGTAGGCGGGGTGGGGGTCTTTGTTGTTAAATATCAATTAATTCATAACGAATTTAATAATTGTAGCCTACCGTTTTCACTACCTGACCCACATGGTCTTTG
Source organism: Danio kyathit (assembly GCA_903798195.1). NCBI lineage: Eukaryota > Metazoa > Chordata > Actinopteri > Cypriniformes > Danionidae > Danio > Danio kyathit. Next base: position 5,241,965 of record LR812528.1, on the reverse strand, counting down.
CTTTACCCATGACCAAACCATAAATAAATAAAGTTATACACAAATTACCACCTGTCAATCACTTTTTTTCCGCGGGACTCTGGCATGATCAGGCGGAGTGGTCGGTGTCCTTATAATGGCTTTTCCCCACAGCTGGTGGCGGAGACAAGACGAGAGTTCGTTTGGAGTTCACTGTAATTTGTATTGTGATTGATGATAACTTCCTTATTTTATTAACATTATGAGGACATAATAACAAGTAAAGATGCTAGAGCTCGACCGTTTTGGTCACACTTGCGCCTGATATTTTATGCGACCTAAAATATGTATTTGAAAGCATTTGTGCTAGTGTATACATTTTTACCATGCGACCTGTTTTCACTGCAAAATCCTCACCGTGTGCGCGGATTTAAGAGACATTTATGCAGAATGCATCTTTGCACCTTAAGACACCAAACGCAGCGCTCAGGAACAGATTAAAACAGTTGTCATGTGAACTTGCTGAAGTACAAAAGCCCGTAAAGCTTGCCCCGCCTTTGTGCTCTTCCTATTGGCCCACTGAGCTAGAACTGAACGCGAATGGATTGGTTAATATCAGCTGTCAATCACCCAGTCAACGCCTTCTGCGTTCACATGACAGGAGCAACAGCCGCGGAAATGTGACGCGCTGAAGATGAGAGAATGAAAATAACACTGACAGATTTAGTTTTAGAAACCACCTAAAGTTAAATAATGGCACATCTTATTAGTGATCATGTGCTGAATGTTAATCCACCATTTACACTTTTCCAAGAGTAGATAAAAGACTTCCAGTGGCTTCAAGTCCGCTATGAAAATAACTAAAGCCATTCACTGTAAAGTCTGTGGGACGGGGTTTACAGGTAACAGCGTTTGCCACTGAATTTACACATTTTAAGCGCGAGAGGTGCTGTATAATCCTCACGATGTATTTAATCCTCACGATGCTGTCAGCCGTGCAAACAGCAGCTATAAGTATAATATAACACAGCTCATGAAAAGACCGTTATTGCTATTAAGATGACATGCAAATAATAAGTTATATATCAATATACATGTGGGGCGGGGCGATGCCGGCTCAGCATCGTGAAGTTTATCAGCCATCGGCGATGGACGATGACATCGTCTATCGGCCCAACCCTAATATATAATACTAAATGAATCAGGGGTCGCCACAGCGGAATGAACCGCCAACTATTCCAACATATGCATTACACTGCGGATGCTCTTCCAGCTGCAACCCAGTACTAGGAAACAGCCATACACACACACACACACTCATAAACTACGGCCAATTTAGTTTATTCAATTCACCTAAACCGCATGTCTTTAGACTGTAGGGAAAAATCTGGAGCACCGGGAGGAAACCCACGCCAACACAGGGAGAACATACAAACTCCTCACAGAAATCCCAACCAGCCCAGCCAGGACTCGCATCACCGACCGTCTTGCTGTGAGGCAACAGTGCTAATCATTGAGCCACCATGCTGCCGTAGCATTATCTATATATATATATATCTATCTTCCATAAAGTAAAACGAAACACAAACAAATGTACGGCTGGTAAAAATCAGGCATCATTTTCAGCTGTAATCCTGACCCCGAATGTCCAATCAAAAGCAAGCATTTTCCTACCAACAGAAGTGTATAATTTACAACAAAAACCAGCTGGCTCGGGTAACAAGTCACAAGTCATCTCGATTTACCAAGATTGAAAAATGAGCCTCCCGGGTGCAAAACTACCCCTGTGCCACACACACATGCATATGTGTGTGCGTGTGCTCAGCTTAATCTAGCGTTATGATCAAAGCCCCTCCTTTGTGCTTGAGTTGTAAGAAGCTCTCATGAGAATTGAAAGATTAATGTTGACATCAATCAGTCAGTTTAAAGGAATCTCTTTATCGGGTCTAAACTAAGCCCACGGTACTACAGCACATGTCGGCTCCTTGGAGAACAAAGTGAATGTCACTGAATCTGGAGAGATTTAGACAAAAAATCATAATAATAGCTGCGGTGAGTTTTTGTAAAGGTGATGTTCTGTCAGAATATCCCAGGCATCGTCTTCATGTTGTTTCTGTTCCTGTCAGGAATCACATTCAGGCTTTTCGCTCTGCTTGTAGCACATTTCACGCCCTGCTCTTCGCCAGCACACCAGTCATCAATCACACCGCGGCTCCTCCCACTCCGGGCCTGACAGCCAATCACGGTCAGCGGCCACCCGTCAGGCTGCTAGTCTAGGTGACATGTTCATTTTGATCAACTCACCGCCGCGGCTGCAGTAAAACTGGAAAGTGAAGGAGACGAGACGTGTTGAACAAACCTGAGGAGAGTTCACTGAGCGCACACCACATAAAAACTTGAGGCTGAGGTGGGAATAAAGATTTTTTCAAACTAAAATTATACCAATAGAAAATAACAAAATAGTTTTAATTAACTGAACTGAAGCTCAAATCATACAAAATGCAAATATTAGATTCAATTTAAAAACCGAAATGAGTTGCCTTGATAGTTAAATGAAAAATATAAAATTGTTAATATTAATAAAATGAAATATTAATGAAAATGACTAAAATTACAGTGTTAGCAGGCTCAGTGGTTAGCACTGTCGCTTCACAGCAAGAAGGTCGCTGGTCCGAGTCCCAGCTGGGCCAGTTGGCATTTCTGTGTCCAGTTTTCCCCCACAGTCCAAAGACATGCACTATAGGTAAATGGAATAAACTAAATTGGCCGTAGTGTATGTGTGTGTGTGTGTAAATGAGAGTTTATGGATGTTTCCCAGTACTGGGTTGCAGCTGGAAGGGCATCTGCTGCGTAAAACCTATGCTGGATATGTTGGCGGTCACTCCTCTGTGGCGACCCCAGATTAATAAAGGGACTAAGCCGAAAACAAAATGAATAAATGAATGAATAAATCATAGTATATAAATTCCACCGACTTCTACAATGTTTGAACCATTGGGTGCACATGGTCCTCCAGAATGGTTCAGTAGTCCTTGGCAGTAAAGTGTTTACTCACCCTTTGCTTGTTTCAAACCTTTATGAATTTCTTTCTTCTGTAAAACAAAAAATGAATGTATACTGAGGAATACTAAAAAACCTTCTTTTTTTGAAAGAAGAATGTTCTTTTTTTGTTCAACAGAAGAAAGATACTCAGGGTTTGAAACTACTCGAGGGTGAGTAAATAGTGGGTTAATTTTCATTTTTGAGTGAACTATCCCTTTGAATTGTGGCTTTATGAATGATTCAATGAATAGAGTGTACAAATAATTTCTATATTCCCAGAGATGGGTTGCGGCTGGAAGGGCATCCGCTGCGTAAAATCGTGCTGGATAAGTTGGTGGTTCATTCCACTGTGGCGACCCCGCAAGGGACAAAGCCGACAAGAAAATGAATGAATGAATGAATAATTTCTATTGGTACAATGATCATATTGAAAGTTGTTGAATAAAATAAAATAATTAATTAGTTAATTAAAATAAATAAATAAAGTTAGACTACACAGTCATATTTAAGTGTTAAATAAATTAATAAATAAAGTCAGACTAAATGGTCATATTGAAGTGTGTTAAAATAAACAATAAAATAAAATAATTTATAAATTAATTAACAAAATAAAATAAAATTAAATAATTCATTAAAATAAATAAATAAAGTCAGACTACACTGGCATATTGAAGTGGGTTAAATAAATAAATTAATAAATAAAATACAATAAAATAAAATAATTAATTAATTAATTAATTTAAATAAATAAATTAATTTAATTAAATAAATAAAGTCAAACTACACAGTCCTACTAAAGTGTGTTAAATCAAATCAAATAATTAATTAGTTAATTAATTAATTTAAATCAATAAATAAAGTTTGACGACACTGTCATATTGAAGTATGTTAAATAAATAAATAAAATACAATAAAATAATTCAATAATTAAAATAAATAAATAAAATTTAATAGTCAAACTACACTGTCATAATAAAGTGTGTTAAATAAATAAAGAATAAATAAATAAAATACAATACAATGCAATACAATAATGAATTAATTAAAATAAATAAATAAAATTAAATAAATAAAGTCTAACTACACTTTCATAATAAAGTGTTTTTAATAAAAACATTAAAAATATATGTATTAAAAAATAAATAAATAAAATACAATAAAATAATTCATGAATTAATTAAAATAAATAAATAAAATTAAATAAATAAAGTCAAACTACATTGTTATAATAAAGTGTGTTAAATAAATAAATAAATAAATAATTATTTAATTAATTAAAATAAATAAAGTCAGACTACACTGCCATATTGAAGTGTGTTAAAAAAGGATAAATAAATAAATAAATAAATACATAAAGTCAGACTACACTGCCATATTGAATTGTGTTTAAAAAAGGGATAAATAAATAAATAAATACATAAAGTCAGACTACACTGCCATATTGAATTGTGTTTAAAAAAGGGATAAATAAATAAATAAATAAATACATAAAGTCAGATTACACTGCCATATTGAATTGTGTTTAAAAAAGGGATAAATAAATAAATAAATAAATACATAAAGTCAGACTACACTGCCATATTGAATTGTGTTTAAAAAAGGGATAAATAAATAAATACATAAAGTCAGACTACACTGCCATATTGAATTGTGTTTAAAAAAGGGATAAATAAATAAATAAATAAATACATAAAGTCAGATTACACTGCCATATTGAAGTGTGTTAAAAAAGGATAAATAAATAAATAAATAAATACATAAAGTCAGACTACACTGCCATATTGAAGTGTGTTAAAAAAGGGATAAATAAATAAATAAATACATAAAGTCAGACTACACTGCCATATTGAAGTGTGTTAAAAAAGGATAAATAAATAAATAAATAAATACATAAAGTCAGACTACACTGCCATATTGAAGTGTGTTTAAAAAAGGGATAAATAAATAAATAAATAAATACATAAAGTCAGATTACACTGCCATATTGAAGTGTGTTAAAAAAGGATAAATAAATAAATAAATAAATACATAAAGTCAGACTACACTGCCATATTGAAGTGTGTTAAAAAAGGGATAAATAAATAAATAAATACATAAAGTCAGACTACACTGCCATATTGAAGTGTGTTAAAAAAGGATAAATAAATAAATAAATAAATACATAAAGTCAGACTACACTGCCATATTGAAGTGTGTTAAAAAAGGGATAAATAAATAAATAAATACATAAAGTCAGACTACACTGCCATATTGAAGTGTGTTAAAAAAGAATAAATCTGTTAAATGATAAAATAAATAAAATAAAATAAAACAAAATAAATTAAATACTATTTCATCAGTTGTGTTTAGTACATATTACCATTCACCTCGCTACAAAAAAAAAAATCCCACAATTATTGAGCAGAACGGGACAGAGATTTCCCATCATGATAGCGTTGAGTTCCTGCAGTGATGTTGTGTGCTGGCTAACGCGGGCTGATGTAACGGTGGTGTAAAACATTGTGTAGCAGCAACCCGAAAGCGCGGATGAAAGCAGTATTCGGAAAAACCCCGGATGAGACGGGAGAGAAAACGGCCCTCCCTCACTTCTCCACACAATACAGCCAACTTCCTGTTCCCCCACAGGAAGTGAGCTGGAACCGAAACCCCCCCGGGGGAACAGCAGCTGTGACTGCAACCATCAGCGTCAGTCCATTATATAAACACATGTAGCCTTACACACAAGAGCACTCATCCTTGGAAAACACACACAGATGATGCACACACACACACACACATGGTGATAAAATGCCAGCTTTGATAAATTTATGAAGCTGAATTTTGCACCGTAAGATCCAACAGATGCTGTTTACCTTGCTGTAAAAAATGACACGATTACAAGAACATATTTTAAAGCTACACTTTCAGGATTGACTTTGTAGAAGTGAAATCTATTGGATGATTCATTTGCAATCTAATTGGACACAAACTGATGTTCACTCAGGTCTGGAAGTCATCATCATCAGGATATAACGTGCGTTTAGTTGATTCCGGATGGAATTCCAGTCACACTTTAAGGTTCATTAGTTAATGCATTTACAGTACTAACATGAACTAATTATGCACAATACACTACACTGTAAAAAAATCTGTAATTTTACGGTTTATTAAAAAACATTAAATAACGGCCGTTAAATTACAGAAATATACTGTAAAATAACGGACATTAAATTAAATTAAATTAGGGCGACGCAGTGGCGCAGTAGGTAGTGCTGTCGCCTCACAGCAAGAAGGTTGCTGGTTCGAGCCCCGGCTGGGTCAAATGGCGTTTCTGTGTGGAGTTTGCATGTTCTCCCTGCGTTCGTGTGAGTTTCCGCCGGGTGCTCCGGTTTCCCCCACAGTCCAAAGACATGCGGTCCAGGTGAAATGGGTAGGCTAAATTGTCCATAGTGTATGAGTGTGTATGGATGTTTCCCAGAGATGGGTTGCGGCTGGAAGGGCATCCACTGCATAAAACAAAATGCTGGATAAGTTGGCGGTTCATTCCACTGTGGCGACCCCAGATAAATAAAGGGACTAAGCCGAAAAGAAAATGAATGATTAAACTAAATTAAATTAAATTAAAATTTCTGGTAAATTTCTGTAATTCAACCTCTGTGTTTTTACAGTAAAGTTCTGTAATTTAACGGCCGTTATTTTACGTTTTTTTCCAGCACCCCAGCTGCCGAAATAAATGATTAAATTAAATTAAATTAAATTAAATTAAATTAAATTAAATTAAATTAAATTAAATTAAATTAAATTAAATTAAATTAAATTAAATATGATCATGCCTTGATTTTTAATGATTTAATTAGGACAGTAAGGTCTGACTTTGCTTAGACAAACGTCTCGTCACTTAACAGAAATAATGTCCAGTATAGAATATAAAGTCATGCTGCAGTGGAAACAGAATGAATATTGTGTCTGACTCCATCATGAGCTTGGAGGACTGCATCCATACATCTCTGCAATGACTCAAATCACTTATTAATAAAGTCATCTGGAATGGCAAAGAAAGCGTTCTTGCAGGACTCCCAGAGTTCATCAAAATTCTTTGTTTTCATCTTCAATGCCTCCTCCTTCATCTTACCCCAGACATGCTCAATAATGTTCATCTCTGGTGACTGGGCTGGCCAATCCTGGAGCACCATTGACCTTCTTTGCTTTCAGGAACTTTGATGTGGAGGCTGAAGTATGAGGAGCGCTATCCTGCTGAAGAATTTGCCCTCTCCTGTGGTTTGTAATGTAATGGGCAGCACAAATGTCTTGACACCTCAGGCTGTTGATGTTGCCATCCACTCTGCAGATCTCTCACACGCCCCCATACTGAATGTAACCCCAAACCATGATTTTTCCTTCACCAAACTTGACTGATTTCTATGAGAATCTTGGGTCCATGCGGGTTCCAGTAGGTCTTCTGCAGTATTTGTGATGATTGGGATGCAGATCAACAGATGATTCATCAGGAAAATGACCTTCTGACACTTTTTACAAATGATCAACTAGAAGTTATTATTTGCTGCTCTTACAACTAGGATCAACAATAAGACTTTTGTCAGCATTTATTAATCATAGATCAAAATTGACGAATGCCAAAAAAAATCCAAATTCATGCTTGTTAAAATTAGTAATGCACCATGAGTTAACTAACAACTGCGTTTTCATTAACTAGCATGAACAAATACTGTAACAAATGTCTTGTTCATTGTTTGTTCATGTTAGTAAATAACTAACATGAACAAATACAACCTTATTGTAAAGTGTAACCAACTTTCATTTTCCTACAGTGACATATTGTTTCATTAATGCAGTCAAATGAAAAGTAAAAGACTTGCTTAAAATGTGCAATAGACACTTTTTGTCATGTTTTATGGCTCATCCTTTATGGCTCACTTATTTACACGACACTAATGTCAGGAATCTATATATTTTAATATAATTAAATAATTGTTTTACATAAACTTTTACTTTATTTTTTTTAATAATACTTTAGTATTAAAATAAATAAATAAATAAAATAATAATAATAATAAGAAGAAGAAGAATATTGATGATTTTAAAAGTTTTCCATTTCTTACCATTCTTGCAATTAAATAACAAATATTATATGAGTTTAAGGCAAGAAATAATAATTTTATATTTGAAATAGATATTACATGTATGTATGCTATATATTTATTTTATATATTATTATTATTATTATTATTGTTATTATTATTAGTAAATGATCAATCTGTTTCTGACATGATTTATCAAATGAAAAACTGAAAACTGCCACTGTACTGGCAGCTTATTACAAGATTTTTGTATCGTAATATACTACACCAGACTATATATTCAATTCAATTCAATTCATCTTGATTTCTATAGCGCTTTTACAATGTAGATTGTGTCAATGTGTGTCAAAGCAGCTTAACATAGAAGTTCTAGTAAACTGAAACTGTGTCAGACCAATTTTCAGAGTTAAAGTTCAGTTTAGTTCAGGTCACTGTGGTTTAATTTAAGTCCAAACACTGAAGAGCAAATCCATCCATGCGCAGCTCCACAAGTCTCAAACCAAGCAAGCCTTATGTATATCATGGTAAAAAAAAAAACACGAAATCATATTTCATATCATTCGATATCGATAATTACTGAATATTTTTAACAATCCATTTATTATTATGATTATGATTATTATTATTTTTTTTATTATATATGTTTTGTTATTTAAGCACTTTATTATAATTCACCAACATTACTAAAGCAAATAGTTTTATTAGTCAAAAACAAAATTATTTAAACAAATATCTGATCTCTTTATAATAAAATAAACATAAGGGTGAAAGCAGGGGTGCTCAACCCTATTCCTGGCGATCTACCTTCCTGCAGTTTTCAGTTGCAGCCCTTATCAAACACACCTGCCTGTAATTATCAAGTGCTCCTCACGTTCTAAATAATTGGTTCAGGTGTGTTTGATCAGGGTTGGAGCTGAAATCAGCTGGAAGGTCGATCGCCAGGAACAGGGTTGAGCACCCCTGGGTTAAAGAGACTCTAAAACCTGATAAATAAAATGTTACAAAGTGTGTGCAATGGTAAAGTGTACATGCTGAACAATCAAAGCAAACTTTAAAGTCTGAATGATAATGTTACAGTAAACCTCAAACTCTGCAAACACAACAAATTATGATAATCAAATCTGAGCTTTCAAGTAAAGGAACCAGCCATCATTATTCAAATACATACTGCAACATTACAAATTGTGAAGTTGAATGACTACATTACCCACTCGGCTAAAACCTCTTATAGATGGGGTGCTAGTGGCTGGGATGAACAAGAAAAGAAACCAAAAAGCCACTCTGGCGACATCCTTACATCCTTTTTTTATTTACAATCTCCTCACTGCTGCTATACGACTTCTCTCCCATATGCGTGTCATGAAAGTCGCGTGCCTCCATGGAAAGACAAACTTACACCCTAGGCTTATTGGAACTGCTTCCATGGTGCGCCCTCAGCAGCCACATTTTGATAAAACTATAGCCTTCATACCAAAACTACATACCAAATCTTTTTTTTAATCGATATTGACAATGGTGTTCGGTCAATAAATATTGATACAGATTTATCACCCAGCTCTAGTGTCAATATGAGCAATCTAAATAGTCCATGTAATTAGTCTTAGATCAGCTGTGTAATCAACATTCCAGAACAGGTGTTTGTGAGGTGTATGATGGGATATGTAGTTTATAAAGTGACAGAATTGTAGTCCATGTGAAGGCACGTGTGTTTACCAGTGATATGCAAGCCTGGATTGCTGGTGATTGAGACAGGGGCTAATAATATTGACCTTAAAATGGTTTTAAAAAAAATTAAAAGTGCTTTTATTCTAGCTGAAATAAAACAAATAAGACTTTCTCCAGAAGAACAAATATTATCAGACATACTGTGAAAAATCCCTTGCTTTGTTAAACATCATTTGAGAAATATTTGAAAAAGAAACACAAATTCACAGGAGGGCTAATCATTTTGACTTTAACTATATATCTTGTGTTGCCAGATCCTAGCTGATACTCCACTCCAGGCAGTATATAATTCCAAACAGTGTTTCTCATCCTCCACCTCTGCTCTTCTCTGGCATGACTTGCGGGCTGATGCGTCCTGGCAGGATGTTGAATTGGCATCGCCCGCCGGAGACCCAAGCGCCGTGAGCCCACTCTGGCACAGGGATGAGATTAGTTTCCTCCGGTTCCCCATGTTTGCCTGGCCGGCGCAGAGATGGAAAAGCATGGCTGTTGTTATTCATAGCGGCATAGTTTTTTACCTGACCCGAGTCACGAGGATTGTTGCAAGAAAACACACTATGAAATCCATTTGTCAAGTAGTGCAGTACTTTCACGCTTTCACCGGTGCTCAAGGACAGCCGATTTAATGCGATGGCATCTGAATACATTGCAAGAATGAGAGCAGGTACAATGGATGCAACAGCTGAATGAATACGGCTCTCTCATCTTCAAAGACGGCCCTGATCTGTCAGTCTGGAGCCACGAGGAACACGGAAGATCAGTATAATGCCGTCTAATTCAGATGAAGTGTGGATGGAGCAGACGTCGCGCTGGGCCTTGCCTCTGGGTGACAGGTGTGAACTTCTGTCGGACTATCAAATGTGTAATATAGCTTTCCGAGCGCGCTGGCTGTCACTATTTTCGGTGTATTATGGAGACGGGAGGCTGTTATTAAAATGCTTCAAAGTGCCTCTCGCTGGGCTTCTGTATAGCCTGGAGAATGAGATCCAGGCCAGCAGATGCGACCCTAGGGTTTCTTTCTCAAGAGTTTCATCATGGGATTGGAGGTGTGGATGGGAGGTAGAGCTCAGGGCAGGATGAGAACAGCAAATCATGGACATTGAGAGATGATGGTACTAATAAGACCGCCTAGTGTTTCGCAATTTTTGTGATCGCTGAGTACAACGAAAAATTAACAAAATGTCGCAATTTTTTTCCGATCCTGCAAAATTCTTAAATTAAAACTCAAAATAATCACACAAAAATTAAATAATCTCATAAAACATCCAATTCTAAACCATATAATCAAATGATATTTATTTCAGTTTTAATTAATTGTTTTACATAACTTATAGACGTTGCATACACAGTGCACATGATGTACTTGAGTGTCTCTCGAAAAATGACGTCTCACCTGCCCCCTCATAATCCTAACAGTACATAAAGAAGGAGGGGGGGGGGGTGTTTTGCAGCCTGTGCAGTAAGCAAATGTGGATGAATCGTCAAACACAAGTGATTTACAGTGTGAAGTCAATGCAAGATGCGATTAGACAACCTGCGGTGCAAATCAAGTAAACATTGTGAATAGGGCGCTTCCTGCATTTGACGGCTTCAGGCTGCAAAAGAAAGTGGAAGCAAACATCTAACAAATGGAGCAATGGAACAGACGGAAAAGCAAGCAGCCAGATACAGTTTTTTTTCTGTGCTGTACACCACACTACAGACTACCATCTTCTGAGTCACTTTCTTTAACCCTTTCACATGTACGATCACACCAGTGTGATTAGCATTGGCTGGAGCGTACGATCACATCGGTGTAATTAGATCTGATCAACTGCTAAAATTCAAATCTGACGGCGTGCGCTGAGGCACAGAAAGATGCATATCGCTTGTCATAAATCACAATTTATCCGTGCTTTCAAACATTTATTCATTCATTTTCTTTTCGGCTTAGCCCCTTTATTAATCAGGGGTCGCCATCCAGCATATGTTTTACACAGCGGATGCCCTTCCAGCTGCAACCGATCTCTGGGAAACACCCACACACTCTTGCATTCACACACATACACTACGGCCAATTTAGCTTATTCAATTCACCTATACCGCATGTCTTTGGACTGTAAGAAAAACCGGAGCACCCGGAGGAAACCCACATGAATACGGGGAGAACATGCTTTCAAACAAATAACATTTATTTTTCAGACATTCAAATACACATAACTACAAGCAAAACATACCATTTAAAGTTCGTAAAATACACGCAAAGTCTATGGAGATGGCAATAATAATAATTTTTTTATAAAACTGGTCGATGTGCTTTGTTCATGTAAGCTACATACTGTTTGTGTTACTAGAATATTTTCTCTATTCCTCTCCCAGATAAACAGTTGCTTACCTTCATGCATTTCGGAAGAAAATTATGAACGAACATGACATAAATTCAGCAGCTCAGATCTGTCCTGCGGTTGTTGCTAGAAGGGATACAGCTGTGATCGGAAGTTAACGAGAAGTATTCATATTATTTATTAAATTAAGCATTAATTGTATTTTATTAACGTCTACTCCTACCTAAACCCAACCCGTGATGTAAAAATATTATTTATTGTTGTACAGTGTCACAAAAATTCTGCTATATTGTTGTGAGTATCCTCTGCCAGGGGCGGACTGGGACCAAAATTAAGCCCTGGCAGTTGATCAACAGTGACAGTTCCGGTCTTCATGAAAGGTGTGTGGGGAAGGGGGTTGGGGGGGGGGGGTCCCAGTTTTCTCGAAAAGTGTGTGTGTGTGTGGGTGGGGGGTGGCGGTCCCGGTTTTCACAAAAAGTGTGGGGGAGTTTGACGATCCCAGTTCTCACGAAAAGTGTGGGGGTTGACGGTCCCGGTTTGCACGAAAAGTGGGGGGGAGTTGACAGTCCTGGTTTTCACGAACAGTGGGGGCGGCCCAAAGAGTACTTTGGCCTAAGGGTCTTACGTACTAAGACCCAATCCAAATTATATTTTTGTACCCTTAACCCTCCTTGTTATTATGTTATCATAGCGATATGATGTGGCAATAAGATCGTAACTGTACTGTGCATTTACACCGTGGCCATATTCATCAATGTAAACACAAGAAAACAAGATTAACTTTATACCAGACACTGTAAAAAAGTCATTCCCAGCTACTAGACTTTTCTGACAGGGTATTCGAGTGTCATCGAGTGTCAGAATGTTGTGGGACTGCTATACAAGAGTTATTGTTATGGATTATAGATAGCAAAATTAAGCTATTTTTATTTCAGCGTTTTTTTAAACATGACAGTAAAACACGAACGCGGTTATGAATATATTAAAACATGTGCTTGTTTGTTGTAAAAATTTGTAATAATGACAAAAAAATACAGATTTGTGGATCCCCTTACTTCCGTGTGCAGCTATACTGCCGTATATTTTCTTACACCTTGGTTTCGAGTGTGGTCTTGAAAAATCTCAGTTTGAAGGGGTGTATACCCCTTCCCCTTAGCCCTACGCCTTCAAGCTAAAGAGAATTTGAACACCCCTACCCCTTCATGTGAACGTGCAAAATGAAGGATAGGGGTAAGGGGAAGGGCTAAGGGGTAGAATTGGGATTGGGCCTAAACATGGTGGCGCCCATTACCCACCATATAAGAAATAATACCATCATTATTAATCTATTTAAAAGACAAAATATATGTTCTATCACATATTTTAGAATCAGAGTATCAGACATTTCACAATATAATTAGAAGATTCGCCAATATTTACAGAAAAGGGCAAAAAGATCACTGGGGTTGGTGGGTCACATGATAAACTTGACATTTCGACATGGGAACTTTAGAACGCAATAGATTCTAAGTAACGGTTAAAATAAAAAACTCACGCAGGAGGGTCAGCTGGAGTATTAAAACTCACGTGAAAGGGTTAAAATTCTCAGTGTTTATACCTCTGCCCTCTATTAAAAAGAGGGCTAAGAGCACAATCTCATTGAATTTAAAGCGACAGTCACCAAAACAGCCCAATTAGGATGAGAGCCTAAAGCTGTGTTCACACCAAACACGGAACGCGCGAATAAATAACGCTATTCGCATGTAAATAGACACTTGAACATTTTCAGTTTACTCGCTTCATTCGCACGTCATATTCACTTAACAATATACGCAGATTCGCATCATGGGCATGGCTTCTGTCTGCCCGGTGACTCTAGCTTCATTGTTAAATGGCTAACATAGATTTTATGAAGAGAATAGCTGTGTTTATGTACTTAAGAAAGGCTGAAAAACAGCGTAGATTCGTTCGGCGCTGTGTCTGAGTCCACTACAACGTTTCAGAGGTGCACCCAGCTCTGTGAGTTCATCAACTCCTCCAGAAACTATACCTGGATGATGGAGGCTTTCAACAGTGTTTCAGACTGAGCCGAGCCCAGTTTGATGAGCTGTTGTCCGGTATCGGCAAGAGGATTTCTCCTCGGGACACCAACAACATGCACTACGTCATAATCACCCCCCTACATGAGCAAGCTCATGATTGGTTAACGTGGTGCAAATGTCCACTGAAGTTCAGATTTTCCAAATCGATCGATTCACGCGAAATGTGTCAAACACGCAAAACCCTCAACTCGCACCGCGTCATTCGAGCCGCCTCATTCACATGAAATGCACCGCAGGTAGGCATGGGACGATAACCGTTTTCAAGGTATACAGCTGTTTGGAAAAGTCAAGGTTTTAAAACCGCCAACATTTTCTGTAATACCATTCGTAAGGTATGTGTAAAGGTGTTAACGAACTAACGAAGACAGCAGAAGTCAATGATTCGTTTGAATTATTTAGCCTGACATGTTTACTGCTCCAAAATATTAGAAATCTAAAAAAATATATATATTCTGTTCAAAGAGGAAAAAAGTTTTTGTTTTTTATCCAGACATTTAAAAAGAATATATTTTACAGCAGTAATCACAATACCGTGATACCGTGAAACCGCGATATTTTTATCCAAGGTTATCATACCGTCAGAATCCTATGCCAGCCCATGCTCAACCGCAGGATGTCTATTTGTGTCTTCGCATTGACTTAACATGTTAATCACTCGCGCTTGACACTTAATCCGCGTCTGGTGTGAACGCAGCATAAAAGAAGCAGATTCAAAGAGTTATAAAACAGAGTTATTTTTTGTAGGGTGTTTTTAAGCAGAAACATTGCATACACACTCTAGGGACATCAGAGACTTATTGATATCTTCATGTGAATTCATGTGTATTCTTGGCCAATTGAAATAAGTGTTCAACCAAATACAATATATCCCTTATACTACACATTCTAATCAGCCACAGACCTGAAAATACAGTGAAGCAAAGAGGAGAGTCAGAGCAGATAAAAAGGTTAGAAGTAAACAGAATCCAGCTAAGTCAGAAAAATCATCTTTCATGTTTTCTTGCATCAGCCCCCATGAGCTTTAACCACCCAGACCACGGGGTAGAATGCTTCCCACACAGCCAAACGCAATCAAGGTGAAAGTGCTGTGGTTAAACAGCACACGTGAGCGCCTCTCGTCTCTCTCTCGGGCAGTTTTAATCGCTGCCTGTTGACTGTGGTAAATGGCTCACAGCGGATATCACATCTACACCATTGTGTGTTAATTGGACAGAGAGGCTGCCCGGTGCCACAGACCTTTATAGATGGAGTTTTGGAGGTGGATGTTTGCCTCCTTTCCAGCCGTGCCACGCTCTGCCAGTATTGATCTCCAGCTATCAGTCTTAATTGGACAAAACCGCCCAGAGAGAAACGGCCTTGACCAATGAGAAGGATTCTGTGTATGGACATGTGCATTCACGCCAGTATTGATCTTCTGTCCATTTGGCCTGTGAAACAGTGCACTCAGTGGACCCTTTTAACCCTTAAATAATCTAATTTCAGAAAAAAAGTAAATACCCAGGTAACGTGGTATAAAAAGCCATTATCTCAGCATAATTTTAAGGAGAGATGCAAAAAATAAACAAATAAATTGTGAAAAAACACTACTGTTTTAATATTTGTACACAGTCTTTGTTCACACTTGTTCGCAATCAAGAAATCACTTAAATTGGATCTTCCTGACAAGGTGAGGTAGACCAAAAGATCCTCAAAAGCTAGACATCATGAATATACAAAGAAATTTAAAAACAAATGAGAAAGAAAATAACTGAGATTTAGCAGTCTGGAAAAGGTTATAAAGCCATTTCTAAAGCTTTGGGACTCCAGAACAACAGTACGAGCCATTTTCTACAAACAACAAAAACATGGAGCAGTGGAGAACCTTTGCAGGAGTGGCCAAAATTACACCAAGAGTGCAAAGATAACTCTGATAACAAAAGAAAACACAACACAATAACATCCAAAGAACTGCAGACCTCACTGGCCTCAGTTAAATAAGTGTTCATGACTCCACCATAAAAGACTGGGCAAAAATGATTTGCATAACAGAGTTCCAAGACGAAAAGCACTGCAGAGCAACTGTTAAACAGATTTTCACCAATTCCGTATTTAGGACTTTTTAGGGCTAAAATGGTGGCTCGATAACACAATAGAGCCAATGAGCATGGCAATCAATAAATCTCTTAAATATGACCTGCCGAACAAAGGAAAGTAGACCAAAAGATCTTCAAAAGCTAGACATCATGCCGATACAAAGAAATTCAAAAACGTTGGTGGTCAAAAAATGGTGGCTCGATAACACAATGGAGCTAATGAGTATGGCTCCGTCTCTAACACTATAATAACTACTGTGTGTTACCATCAGTGGTTCTCGCGATTAATCTTGTGCTACTGTCACTATTCATTAAAACAGTCTACATTTTGCTAGCTAACAGAATACGTACAATTTTAAAACATGGATGTAAATTTGCAACTAAAAACACATGCAAACACATTCAGGTTGTAGAGGTATCTGACAGTTCAGAGATGGCAAGATCTGATTACTGCCACACCTGTTCGCAATCGAAAAATCACTTAAATAGGACCTGCCTGACAAAGTGAAGTAGACCAAAAGATCATCAAAAGCTAGACATCATGCCGTCATGAATTTACAAAGAAATTCAAAAACAAATGAGAAAGAAAATTATTGAGATTTAGCAGACTGGAAAAAGATATAAAGCCATTTCTAAAGCTTTAGGACTGCTGTGAACAATAGTGAGAGCCATTATCTACAAACAACAAAAACATGAAAAAAATGGAGAACCTTTGCAGGAGTGGCCAAAATTACACCAAGAGTGCAGCAATAACTATTGCAAGAGGTCACAACAGAACACACAACACAACAACATCCAAAGAACTGCAGGCCTCAATTGCCTCAGTTAGTGTTCATGACTCCACCATAAGAGACTTGGAAAAAATGATTTGCATAACAAAGTTCCAAGACGAAAACCACGGCTGAGCAATTGGTAAACAAATTTTCACTAAGTCCATGTTTAGGACTTTTTATGGCTAAAATGGTGGCTCGATAACACAATGGAGCCAATGAGCATGGCAATCAATAAATCACTTAAATATGACCTGCCGAACAAAGTAAAGTAGACCAAAAGATCCTCAAAAGCTAGACATCATGCCAAGATCCAAATAATTTCAAAAACAAATCAGAAAGATAATAATTGAGATCTAGCAGACTGGAAAAATTTATAAAGCCATTTCTAAAGCTTTAGGATTGCAGTGAACCACAGTAAGAGCCATTATCTACAAATGGCAAAAACATGGAACAGTGGAGAACCTTCCCAGGAGAGGCCAGCTGACCAAAATTATTCCAAGATCGCAGCAACAACTCATCACTTGCCTCAGTTAAGGTGAGTGTTCATGACTCCACCATAAGAGACTGGGCAAAAATGGCTTGAATGGCAGAGATCCAAGACGAAAACCACTGTTAAGCAATTGTTAAACAGATTTTTACCAATTCTGTGTTTAGGACTTTTTAGGGTTAAAATTGTGGCTCGATAACACGATGGAGCCAATGAGTATGGCTCCGCCCCTAACACTATATTAACTATTGTGTGTTAGCATCAGTGGGTCTCCCAATCAATACTGTGCTACTGTCATTATTCATTACTACAGTCTACATTTTGCTAGCTACTAGAATACATACAATTTACAAGCAAGGATCCCAATTTGCACCTAAAAACACATGCAAACGCATTCAGGTTGTAGAGGTATCTGACAGTTCAGAGATGGCAAGACCTGATTACTGCCACACCTGTTCACAATCAAAAAATCACTTGCAGAACCTGCATGACAAAGTAAAGTAGACCAAAATATCCTCAAAAGCTAGAAATCATGCCAATACACAGAAATTCAAAATAAGACAAATAAGAAAAGAAATAATTGAGATCTAGCAGACTGGAAAAGGTTATAAAGCCATTTCTAAAGCGTTGGGACTGTAGCGAACCACAGTGAGAGCCATTATCTAAAAAATGTCAAAAACATGGAACAGTGGTGAAACTTCCCAGAAGTGGCCAACTGACCAAAATTACCCCAAGATCGCAGCGACAATTCATCCAAGAGGTCACAAAAGACCAACCAACATCTAAAGAACTGCAGGACTTGCTTCGGTTAAGGAGAGTGTTTATGACTCCCCCATAAGAAAAAAACTGGGCAAAAATGGTCTGCATGGCAGAGTTCCAAGACGAAAACCAGTGTGCAATTCTGTGTTTAAAACTTTTTAGGGCTAAAATGGTATCTCAATAACACAATGGAGCCAATGAGCATGGCTCCGCCCCTAACACTACTGTGTGTTAGCGTCAGTGGTTCTAGCTAACGAAATACATGCAATTTTAAAAAGATCTAAATTTGCATCTAAAAACACATGCAAACACTTTAAGGTTGTAGCGGTTCAGAGATGACCGCTTTTCAATGAAAGAGCGTCTTTTCAGCACTTAAAAACAGAGATTCCTGTCTATTTTCCTACGATTTCGATCATTTATTTAAGTTACTTGACAAATTTTTAAATTATACATTTTTTTCTGTTGTACGACAAACCTAGAAAAAATATTGTAATATTACTTCACCAATTTAAGTAATTGGTAAAGTAATTGCACACTTGGTAAAGTAAGTGCACACTACACTATTGCATTTCTATTAGAACTGCACGATACTGTAAAAATGCGCGATATGTAATATTGCGATAACGATATTGCTTATGAAGGCTAAATGCTATTTATAGCTATTTTTTAAAATCATTTATTTATTTATTGATATTAAAATAAACAGGTAATATATATTTTTCAAACCTAATTTAGAATTAGTTTAGAATTCAGACAAAAAAGTGTCAAGGTGCAAACATTTAGTATATAAAAAAACTGATTAATTGAAAACAGCAGATATTCTGATTGGTTGATGTCTTTATAAGTATTTATTTTCAGCTCTTTCTTCACATTAGAGTCGCTCCAACCAATAGCAGAACAGTAACTACTGATAAGGTGGAATTAAAAATAGTAAGGCCCCATCTGATTGGTCAAACTTGTAGCACATTTCCACTTAGTGTTATGGTATGGTTCGGTATGTCCGTTTTCCACCGTCAAAAGGTACCAAAAAGTGAACTGTACCATACCACTTTTTGGTTACCCTTTCCAAAGGGTACCTAGAACAACAAAAGGGTACCAAAAGGCGGAGCTTGACACACAGCTGAACACTATTGGTTTATAGGCAAACGTCACTAGGGCTTGGACAAGCCAGAAGAATGAAAACAAAGCATTTTTAAATACACAGCCGAGACAGTGCATCATAATAATTTATACATATAATAACCATGGTCGACCCAAGCTCAAACAAACCTTGACGTCATCTTGATGAACAGCCACAAAGATAAGAAGAAGAGCTGAATCCGCTGTATGTCCTCTTGCTGTTTACGAGGCCGTCGAAATAAATTCTTTAATAAATATATATATATAAAAGTAATTAATTTATTACATGTCTACGATATGTAAATTGCATATACTATTATCGCGCATAATAATTTTGTGATATATTGGGCAGTTCTCGTTTCTATAACATGAATTACTGTATTGGAGTTTACCAAGTCAAACAACACTATTACTTTTCATCTTAACCAATAATCTCATTGTTAATTGCTAGTTAGACAGGTGTTAAAGTATGTTAAAACAATAGTATATGCTTCAGAACACCTTCCTCCTCACTGACCACAGCAGTTAAATCTATAACAGTAAAGCATAGTTCAGATGAGCTAGTAAAAGGATCCGCCTTTGAGTGAAGTGGAAACCCCTCTGTGACCTGACAGATTTGAAAGCGCTGACCTGAGACCTGAAGAGAACCGGGTGAAGCGCCAGTCTTACAGCTGAGGCAGAGAGAGGATTATATCATTCTGACAGACCGACTCACTTAACAATCTCCTATGAGTGATCCTTCAGTTTCAGGCTCTTTTGACCACCTGAAAAATGAAATGTCTTCAAAACAGGCTTTGTCTTTGTTCAAGGTGCCATAGACTTAAAATCTTGATAAAACTAGGCATAGCTGAATAATAAGAGTTCAGTACATGGAAATGATCTATCATGAGACTCAAACATCATTGTTTTTGCATTCTCATGTAAATGTTGTAAGAGTAAAATCCTGGTGAAAAACAGGCGTAATGAGAACAAAGACGATCCACACGAGATCATTAATTAATATGATTGGGTCTGTTTGATTGGTCACAGGGCGACGCAGTGGCGCAGTAGGTTGCTGGTTCGAGCCTTTGCTGGGTCAGCTGGCATTTCCGAGTGGAATTTGAATGTTCTCCTCGTGTTCACGTGGGTTTCCTCTGGGTGGTCCGGTTTTCCCCACAGTCCAAAGACATGCGGTACAGGTGAATTGGGTAGGCTAAAATTGTCCGTAGAGTATGAGTGTGAATGAGTGTGTGTGGATGTTTCCCAGAGATGGGATGGGGATGCAGCTGGAAGGGCATCCGCTGCGTAAAACATGTGCTGGATAAGTTGGTGGTTTATTCCGCTGTACGACCCCGGATTAATAAAGGGACTAAGCTGAAAAGAAAATGAATTAATGAATGAATGATTGGCCACACAGTTTCCAAGTGAGATTACAACAATGATAATTTCATCCCTTATTTTTATGTTTAACTAAGCTTGTATTAACATATACAGTGCATCCGGAAAGTATTCATAGGGCTTCACTTTTTCCACAATTTTTTTATGTTACAGCCCTATTCCAAAATGGATTAAAAACTTATTTATTTCCTCAACATTCTACACACAATCCCCCATAATGACAATGTGAATAAAGAATTTTTTAAATTGTTGCAAATTTATTAAAAATAAAAAAGCTGTAAAATCACATGTACATCAGTATTCACAGCCTTTGTAGTGAAGCTCTAAACTGAGCTCAGGTACATTCTGTTTCCACTGATCAATCTTGAGATGTTTCAGCAGCTTAATTGGAGTTCCCCTGTGGTAAAGTCAGTTGATTGGACATGATTTGAAAAGGCATACACCTGTCTATATAAGGTCCCAGGGTTGACAGTGCATGTCAAAGCACAAACCAAGCATGAAGACAAAGGATTTGTCTGTAGACCTCCGAGACAGGATTGTCTTGAGGCACAAGGCTGGGGAAGGTTACAGAAAAATTTCTGCTGCTCTGAAAGTTCCAATGAGCACAGCGGCCTCCATCATCCGTGAGTGGAAGATGTTTGGAACCACCAGGACTCTTCCTAGAGCTGGCCGGCCATCTAAGCTGAGTGATCAGGGGAGAAGGGCCTTAGTCAGGGAGGTGATCAATAACCCGATGGTCTATTTGTCAAAGCTCCAGCGATCTTCTGTGGAGAGAGGAGAACCTTACAGAAGGACAACCATCTGTGCAGCAATCCACCAACCAGGCCTGTATGGTAGAGCAACCAGACGGAAGCCACTTGCCGCCTGGAATTTGCCAAAAGGCATCTGAAGGACTCTCAGACCATAAGAAACAAAATTCTCTGGTCTGATGAGACTAAAATTGAACTCTTTGGAGTGAATGCCAGGCGTTACGTTTGGAGAAAACCAGGCACTGCTCATCACCAGGCTAATACCATCCCTACAGTGAAGCATGGTGGTGGCAGCATCATGCTGTGGGGATGTTTTTTCAGCAGCAGGAACTGGAAGACTAGTCAGGATAGAGGGAAAGATGAATGCAGCAATGTACAGAGACATCCTGAATGAAAACCTGCTTCAGAGTGCTCTTGACCTCAGACTGGGGCGACGGTTCATCTTCCAGCAGGACAATGACCCAAAGCACACCGCCAAAATATCAATGGAGTGGCTTCACAACAGCACGGTGAATGTCCTTGAGTGGCCCAGCCAGAGCCCAGACCTAAATCCTATTGAACATCTCTGGAGAGATCTGAAAATGGCTGTACACCATCGCTTACCCATCCAACCTGATAGAGCTTGAGAGGTACTGCAAAGAGATATGGGCAAAAATTTCCAAAGACAGGTGTGCCAAGCTTGTGGCATCATATTCAAAAAGACTTGAGGCTGTAATTGCTGCCAAAGGTCCATCAACAAAGTAATGAGCAAAGGCTGTGAATACTGATCTACATGTGATCCTTCGGGTCTTTTATTTTTAATAAATTTGCAACAATTTCAAAAAATCTTTTTTCACATTGTCATTATGGGGTATTGTGTGTAGAATTTTGAGGAAATAAATGAATTTAATCCATTTTGGAATAAGGCTGTAACATAAAAAATGTGGAATAAGTGAAGCCCTATGAATACTTTCCAGATGCACTGTACAATTATAGGTGCTTTCACACCTGCCTTATTTAGTTCGGTTGAATCGCACTAGAGTTTGTTTTCCCTCTTGGTGCGGTTCGTTTGGGCAGGTGTGAATGTATCAATCGTACTCGAGTGCGCACCAAAAGTGGACCAAAAAAGAGTGCAGAGACCTCCTGGAAGAGGTGGTCTCGGTACACTTTCAAACGAACCCTGGTTCGTTTGTGGTGAGAACATGATCCGAACTAAAACAAACTCAACAGCAAAAAGTACTGCACCTTTTTGGACTAATCCAGCTGCTGTAGTCTGATGTGCTATGCATTATGGGATGTGGAGGAAAAATATTTGTTGACAGCGCTTTACCAACAGTTTTAAACAGAGAAAGAGGGAAAAACAGTACCTGATGGATTGTTAGTAATATTTCCAGAAAATGACCATGTCGCAGCGACAATTTGGGTCTGCAGGTTTGTTTACTTGCGGGAGTTCCATTTAACATTTTACCGCACGTTAATTCTGACCAATCGAAAAGCAGTTTAGGAAATACGTTCAATAACATCTGGCCAATAAGTGATGTGGATTTTGTCACATGACTGCATTTTGGTTCTTTTCAACTGGTTCGGATAAAAGCAATCAGTGAGGTATGTAAAGGACCCAAAAACAGCAGAAAAATGCAACAATCTATCATTTGTTGT
The DNA here is from genome assembly GCA_903798195.1 of Danio kyathit. Taxonomy (NCBI): domain Eukaryota; kingdom Metazoa; phylum Chordata; class Actinopteri; order Cypriniformes; family Danionidae; genus Danio; species Danio kyathit. The sequence continues at coordinate 5,218,783 of LR812528.1, read as the reverse complement.
CCTTGGTCCGGACCAAATTAACCGAACCACAGATGTGAAAGCATATTGGACCCAAGACAATATCAAAATCTAAATTGTGTCACAACTAAAAATGTGATCAGCTAAAATCATAAATGATAAAATTAAAAATTTGAGTCAGATTGAACTCGGAGCTGAAAACAAGTATAAATAAATTCTAATAAATAACCAAGTTCTTTTCAGAAGCACTAAAAAGGCTTACATGCATTTAACCTTTGACCATTCATCAGATTCTGTCGTTGGACTGATAGAATGGAATCTTACAGTTTGTTTGTATTTATTAATTATAATGAGGAGAATAAAAAGTCTAGGCCAAGCGGCAACCTTCCGCTCTCCCTTGTGAAGCTAATACGGAAGTAACTGAAACTGCAATTCATCGAAATTCAGCTAATCCTGGCTCCATAAGGAGCAAATTTCTATTGACTCCACTGTTAAAATCGCCAACTTTACAGCAGAAAAAAAGGTGTTTAAAGCCTGGTACAAAGAATAATTTTGGTTCATATAGCTATGATTACCCTTCATGACAACTGTGAGGAGGGTGAATTTTTTTATAGCTCATCCGTTTCGTTTATATTAAGTTATATTAAGTCTGCATAATTAAGGGCGTGACCCCTTGAGTGACAGCTAGGTCTTGCTGGTCGCCGTCACTTCACCTGATTCCAGCTGATTAGCCACCGAACTCAGCATATATATCGTATTTTTCTTTTGTTTTATGTGGCTTTACACAGTCTGTTGCCTTTTGGAATTATTTCTTACAATTATCAGATGATATGGCATACAGCGTGCACTTAATTGTGCTAAGAACAATAAGAACAATGTTTAGTGGCTCAATGTATTACAACAGTGTTTTTAAAAGACTAAACACTTTACTGATATAGTAAACCACCAAGCACATGTGGTCAGAACACAAACGAGTCGCATGTAATGAAGTATTAAGCATTTCTCCCAAAGAAAAGCCCGTCTAAGCAAAATGCTAGCAGGTGCCTGAAGCTCCGCTCACGCTCTGTCTCTTTGCCCTTGTTTGGTATCTCTCGGTCAGTGCAATGATGCGCGAACAGAATAGCAGCTTCTTTTGCGTTCTTCAGAAACCTATGGGTGACGTCACGGATACTACGTCCATATCTTTTACAGTCTATGGCAGTGGTGGGCAAACTTTTTAGACCCGAGGGCCACATCAAGTTTTGCAAACCAAGTGAAGGGCCACATGTCAAATCTTTCAAAAAATAACTTTTATTTATAGTGGCAGTATGCATGGAATAATATGTAAAATCGGACAGAATCATGTAACATAAATACAAAACAGATTATTTTAATAGTTATAATTGAGTCAAATTTACAAATCAAATTAATTTGCACTGCTATTTATATTTACTTATTAATCATCATAAAACAATCACAACAATCTCATTTGAGCTTGCATTAATATGCTCATATCAATCATAAAACTATGAGATAAAACAATCTGAGGGCGTACTCACACTATATACAGTTGCCTTGAACTGGGCCGAAGCATGCTTGTTCCCCCTCCCATCTCCCCTGACGACCCGCACTCACATTACATTTGGGCCTGAGCGTCATCGATGATGCGCTGTTCAGTTTAAGAAGAGCTCTCGCTAAATAAAAAGAAGAAGCGCATTTTGCGTGAAAGTGCATTTTAATATCCGAGAGTGTGTTCTAATTCTACTGTTTGCGCTAACTGTACTGCGTGCAATACTGCCATCAAAAGGCGCTCACTTGTATTGCATCATTAATTTACTAGTTCTGAAACCAAACCGTTACTCAGAAGCAGCATTTTAAAAACTCCCTCGCGGGCCGGATGAAAGTGTTCAGCGGGCCGCATATGGCCCGCGGGCCGTAGTTTGCCCACCTCTGGTCTATGGTCTAGTCCTGGGGTGTCCAAACTTAATCCTGGAGGGCCGGTGTCCTGCAGATTTTAGCTCCAAGTTGAGGCAACTTGCCTTAACACACCTGCATGAATGTTTCTAGAAAGCCTAGTAAGAGCTTGATTAGCTAGCTGATTGGGCTTAGGACTAAACTTTGCAGGACAGAGGCCCTTCAGGATGAGTTTGGGCACCCCTGGTCAAGGCTAAAGTCTCCAGACTCAAGTACAATTACAGCGTATCGTTTAAATCTAGTATTATTCCCCTTTAAATGAAAGTTTCCTTGACTGAAGAATCTGCGTGTCACTGAACTGCATTACAGCTGAATCAGAGCAGCTTTGATATTTTGAAGGCGTTTGGTTTGGAACTGCGAGCACTGAATTAAGGCGGATATTAAAGCATTGAGATGTGGCTGTTAAAAGCGTGTAAAAGAAAAACAAAGCATTTTATTAAAGCCATGCGCGCGGCAGCCTCCTCGCACTTTGATGTATGGACGAGGTGTTCGCCGACGTGCCTTCTGTGCAAAGTGCTCAAAAACGTTTAACGATGCATGAAATAAAAAAAGCTGAGAATCTTTTTTTTTTCTCTCTCTCGACCTGAACCTGATAAGACATATCACATTACAGGAAGGAAAACTATTACGTCTCCATGGCAACAGGCAGGCACGTCGCCCTCGGGCTCAGTGACAAGAGCGGGTGAGGAGCAGATAGTGTTGTTTTTATCACAGCCAGATTCCTGATTTTACTTTGAATTCCACTGGAGAGGACAGAACGGACAGAGCGCATGCAATCCATTCTTCCTGACATGTTATCGTCTGCTTCATTCAGTAAATTCTCTTGACCGGGGTCAACTATTTGGATCCTGCTTCAGTATGTGTACTTGAGCATTTTTGAGTAGCTGATCTTTATTCCCACATTTTTAAAAGGGTTTCTAAATAACTCATCATGCCTTGGAGAATTGGGTTTGATAACCTACTTCTGATTAAACCAAATACAGTTCAATACAGTTATACATCCACCGGCCACTTTATTAGGTACACCTTAGTAGTACTGGGTTGGACCTCCTTTTTGCCTTCAGAGCTGCCTTAATCCTTCGTGGCATAGATTCAACAAGGTACTGGAAATATTCCTCAGAGATTTTGCTCCATATTGATTGCAAATCTCCCATTCCACCACATCCCAAAGGTGCTCTATTGAATTAGGATGTGGTGACTGTGGAGGCCATTTGAGTACAGTGAACTCATTGTCATGTTTGAGAAACCAGTCTGAGATGATTTCCGCTTTATGACATGGTGCGTTATCCTGCTGGGAGTAACCATCAGAAGATGGGTACTGTGCAGGTAAACCTCACTCCTCTGACCTCTAGCGACAGGTGCTAGAGGCCATGGTATTTAGCCTCCTTGTTAGAGCAACTGATTCCCATGCGGAATGTCGCCGGTTCGATCCCAGCTCGGAGCGGGTTGGGTGGTGTAAAACAAGCGGAGTTACATCAGCAACAATCCTCAGATAGGCTGTGGCATTGACACGATGCTCAATTGGTACTAATGGACCCAAAGCATACCTGCCAACACTCCCGTTTTTCCCTGGAGTCTCCCATATTTCAGAACCATCTCCCGTATTGTTTTGTCTCCCGGAAAACTCCGCAGCTTTTAGGTACAGTCCGGCCTGAAACCTGGTACATGTGCGCATGCTCTTCAGTCCGCACGCACCCCTCCCTGCTCTACAGTTCGCAACCCACCTCTCCACCCCGCCTTCCCTCTCCTCTTCATTTCGCGCGCACCCATCACCGAACTACACTTCGCGCGTACCTCTGCACCCTCCCCCCTGCTCTTCGGTTCGCGCGCTCCATCTGATGCTAGGTTTGAACTGACTGCGGCAGATCGTCTTGACCATGTCTACATGCCTAGATGCATTGAGTTGCTGCCATGTGATTGGCTGATTAGAAATTTGCGTTAACGAGCAGTTGGACAGGTGCAGTAGTGGAAAGAGTACTGAAAAATCATACTCAAGTAAAAGTAACATTACTTGCCCAAAAATGTAGTGAAAGTAGAGTAAAGGTATGTGTTGTAAATATTAATCAAAGTATGAGTAAAAAAGTAGCCTATTTAAAAGTAAGAGCAGTGTTGGGAAAGTAACTTTTGAAAGCAGTGCGTTACAATATTGAGTTACTCCCCAAAAAAGTAACTAAGTTACTTTTGCGTTACTTCTCCTTACCTGATCTCTTTCTGAACTGAATCTTTTTTATAGAGAAGCTCTGCATTTAACAGCCACCTATATAACATACACCTTCATTTTCCTTTAAAAATGTAGGATAAAATTATATTTTGAGAACTTTTTGAGTCAAACAGTAAACATCATCTTCTCATCATTGTCTAAACAGCCCCTGAGTATTTGGAAAGAATTTGCACATCATTTTGGAAAATTTTAATGCTTCCAAACACTTTGCTGCATTTATAAAGTGCCCATGTCTTAAGGTTGTTACTTTCTATGTGCGATTTGATGGGAATCACATGACTGATTTAGCCAATCCCAATAGACAACAAGTGTTACGGTCCGTGGGAGTTTGTATTTTGTGCTTTCTCCCTCTCTGTTTTTCCTTGTCTCCCTTCGCTCTCGCTCTCCTTCTCCTCGTCTGTCATTCGCTCTTTGTCTCGCCCTATCATCTTTTGTTCCGCTATTTTTTCTCTCCCAGGTACCTGCTGATTGGATCCCGAGCCTGTCACTCCTTATTAGGGCGTTTCCTCGTGGACCAATCGGGCATTGTTACACGGACTTTAAATTTGACTGGCACGCCTTGTTTGCCAGAGTGCTGTGTATGTGTGTTGGTTTGTGCTGTGTCCGCTCGTTTCTGATTATGTTTTGTTCTGCTCCGTGTCTCTGAATAGTTATATACAAATGTGAATTGATTCAATATGGTTAAAGAGTTTATCATTCCTTTTTGGGGGAAAAAGGAATAGGTTACTTAGTCGTGCGACATACATTTTGCCCGTAGGTATTTATATTGTTCAGAAACACTAGGTAAGTGGGTGAGCGCCGCTTTTTGTATTTTTGTTTATTATTTCAGGGAGCTTATGTTATTGGCGTCGCACACGCTAAAGATCTCGGGTTCTTTTTCACATTTTGATTTGCATTAGTAAGTTTAGAGGGGATCTTTTGTTCTAGTTTAGGTGACTTTTGGTTTTGTTCAGTTCTTTGCTTTGGCGCCATTCTAGTTCCTTTTCCCCTAAAACGTTTGGTTTGATTATAATATTTCTCTTTGTTTTTAGGTTTTTTTTATGCATTGTACAAAGCGCACACATATGCCGTTTTTTTGTGGGCTTTATCACTCTTTTTTCCTCATAGAGAAATAAACGAATGAATTGCTAAACTTGTGTCCTTGTGTATTTTCCATCCATTCACTCCAGTAATAATCTAATATTCTAAATGTTACGTTTATTCTCCCTAGACAACTTATTAAACTGAACAACAAGAATAAAATAAAGTATTGACTGCAGGTTGAAGGAAAACAGTGGAGTAAAAGTACTGATACAGCACTAAAAATGTACTAAAGGGAGTGTTAAAGTACACATTTTTAAAACGACTTAGTAAATTACAATTCCTCAGAAAAACTACTCATTTACAGTAATTTGAGTGTTTGTAATTTGTTACTTTACACCACTGGACAGGTGAACCTAATAAAGTGGCCGGTGGGTGTATATTTTCCAGACAGTTTAGACTAGTCAATTCATCCTCTCTGACTACATAGTAAAGTTTTTCTGAGGCGCTTATGGGAAAGAATGAATTGATTAATGTTTCTCTCGCTCTCATGACCGTGTGCGTGCAGTCAGCTGCGAAGCCAAGCGAAAGTAGCCTTAAATAAAAATATGAGGCAAAAACGGATAACGACAACTTTAGAAAGCAAAAGAAAGAGCCGAATCCTGGACATTTTTCGAGCTTTAGAAACCACAGCCAATTTTTTAAGTCCCGAAAAGGTGCGTCTCTGTGGGTCTCTGCAGAGCATGTGAGACTGTCTGTGGGAGTGTTGACAGTCCACGTGCACACAGAACGAAATGGGTAAACGAGAGAAGATTTTCCACTACTTAATCGATCACGGATGTTTGGTTATATTAGGTGGATACAAAAAAAGTGTACAGGATGATAATATTAGTAAAACAAAAATCTGTCACTAAATATACTTGGGCGGGCGTTAACCTTAAGTAAAGTCTCAGTGTGCGAACACTGAATTATAAATGTATATTGAATATATAAATACAGTATATGTTAAGTAAACACAAATATTACATTTAAAGTCCTTGTGAAATGAAAATAAAGTTTTTTAGATGTTAGTATCAGCATGTTAGCCGTAAGCATATCTATTAGCTAGCCTGCTCCAAAACAGTGACAAAATTTGGCATACCGTATAAGTGTACAATAATATACAAGACCGACATATCAACTATTAAACTATTAAAAATGCCAATAAGAGTCTTTTTCCAACTTGTTACAAACCTTTATGAGTTTCTTTCTTTTGTTGGACACAAAAGAAGATATTTTGAAAAATGCTGAAAGCCTGAAATCATTAATTTACTGTATACTGTATGCAAGACAATGGTATGGTTTCTAAAAGAAGCGAGAAACTCAGAAAGGTTTGAACCACTTGAGGGAACGTAAACAATGAGTACATTTTCATTTTTGCGTGAACTATCCCTTTAAAAGCAGATCTTTGGGAGTTTTTACACCGATTATATCAACCTGCAGCTGAAAATTGTCTAATTCTTTTATAGCAGTTACTATTAGTGACATTAGCCTAAGGCTGCTGTAAACCATCTGCTCATGTACACCCGTTCGGAGTTCCTAATTTCTACCGCAAACTCTAGCAACAGTGTTTACAAGATGCTCAGGTGTGCCACTAAATCAATAAACAACTCCGGCATTGAGGATCTGGCAGAGAATCCATCCACGGAGACAAAGGCAATGGGAGAGATCTCCTAGTCCTCTGGAGAACGTCTGCTGGCCTTTAAAGCCGCGCGATTGTTTACATCAGTATGAAAATCTATGTAGTTATGTTTACACAATAGCATTTGGCACTAAAAGTTGAGTTTGGCGAGTAAGGCGCATTCCCTGCCAAGCAGAGGCACTTTTCCTGCTGCCGTGCTCATATTAATAGTCTTATCGCTACAGCTGGGCAGAATATTAACACTCAAAACTAAATCTGCTGCAGTCGGTATACAAAAACACTAAATAATAAACAGAATTATGCGAGCTCTGCAAATGCTGTGCATACTGTAGGTTGTGTTGGTGTACTAGCATTTTATACATGTATTTTTCATTCATTCATTTCTTTTCGGCTTAGGCCCTTTTAATAACCCGGGGTTGCCACAGCCGGATGAACCACCAACTTATCCAGCACATGTTTTTTACGCAGCGGATGCCCTTCCAGCTGCAACCCATCTCTGGGAAACATCCATACACACTCATTCACACTCATACAATACGACAATTTGAGCCTACCTAATTCACCTGTACCGCATGTCTTTGGACTGTGGGGGAAACCGGAGCACCCGGAGGAAACCCACGCGAACCCAGGCAGAACATGCAAACTCCACACAGAAACGCCAACTGACCCAGCCGAGGCTCAAACCAGCGACCTTCTTGCTGTAAGTCGACAGCACTACCTACTGCGCCACTGTGTCCACATGTATTTTTGCTGTAAGTATATTAGAAAAGTCAGTGTTGGGGAAGTTACTTTTAAAAGTAGAGCATTACAATATTGAGTTACTCCCCAAAAAAAAGTAACTTATGGTGTTACTTAGTTACTTTTTATGTAAAGTAAGGTGTGCTATTACTTTTACTTTTGCACTGTCTGTCTTTTACACTGTCTGTATTTCGCACTGTCTGTATTTCGCACTGTCGTTGTATTTACACTGTCTGTATTTCGCACTGTCTGGAGCCAGCACCTAAGCTTTTCACTCATCATAGCACACGTGCTGCTGATGATGTGACAATAAAAGTGATTCAAGAGTTCGCCCTTGCTGATGATTGGTTAGAATGCATGTTTGGCATGCTGTCCTGGAAGAGAGCCCTGAGCTCGTGAGATCCTCGAGCCCGGGGCTCCCTCCCGTTGCAGGGCGAGAGGGGAGTCTGAGCTCAGGTAGGTCTCGAGAGCTCCCCCTGCTTGATAATGGTAAATGTAGATTGTAAGAGCTATGGAGAGTGTATATGAATTCGAGCTTGTCTATGATGTCGATTTAGTTTTGTCAATTTACTTATGTAACATGTTTTTGGTCTGTGGGAGGAAACCGGAGAGCCCGGGGAAAACCACGGGGAGAACATGCAAACTCCACACAGAAATGCCGACTTGGCCAGGTAGGATCTGAGCCAGTGACATTCTTGCTGTGAGGGAATGATGCTAACCATTGGGCCTCCGTGCTGCCCTGACAAGGAAAGGGGAGGAGTAGGGGTGGAAGGGGGGATTCTTCAAGACGAAGATGGCTAGGGTAAGATACTCTGGTTATTTATAGTGATTCAGCTGCTATCAATCATAAGCGCGTGCTCCTCTCGAAATTAGTTTATAAATAAACTTTACTTTGATTTGATTTGATTGAGTTACTTTTGCGTTACTTCTTACCTGAGGTGCGTTTTCGTAAAACCATCGTTAGCCAACTAAATTCGCAAGTTTCGTCGTTACAAATATAGTGCGTTGATTTGCCATGTCCCAAATCTGTCATTCCAACAAACTTTCGCAAACTTATACACTTGCAACAATATGAAAAAAATATTTTCTAACTTTGTCAGAATTGATAATTATGTACAGTAGTATACTCTATAATGTAATGCACTTGACTTAACATTCCACTTTGACAAATAAACATTTATAACAGAAATGGCATCAACCTTTAAATCTTCAATACAGTTGATTCGATTTTCTTTGCTGTTTTGTTTTGGTTTCCTTTATTATAAGTTCTGAATAATATCATATACAGCAGGGGAAATAAGTATTATACACGTCATGTTTTTTTCCTGGGAATAATATTTCTAAAGTAGCTGTTGACATGGAATTGAAGTAGATTTTGGTAAAAACCCAAACAATACAAACATAAAAATAAAACAAAACAAAACAATCAGAAAACAAATGTGTGTAATAACAATGAAGTGACAGAAGGAAAAGTACTGAACTACCGAAATGTGTTTAATACTTTATATAATATTTATTTTTAATTATGGCAGCATAAAGATGCCTCCCATATGAAGAATAAAGATTTTTTTTGACAGACTTCAACAGAGTGTAAAAATCTTGATGATTCTGTGGGTCTCGTCGATCAAATCTGAGCTTTATTTTGTATTTTCTATTGGATTCAGGTCAGGTTATTGGCTGGACCATTCTACAGCTTGATTTTCTTTCTCTGAAAGCATTTGAGTGTCCTTGGCTGTGTTTTTGGATCATTGTCTTGCTGAAATAGTTTCATCTTCATCATCCTGCTAATATAGATGTTGGACTGAAGCAGCTAATATTAATGAATTTACAATGAGGAGATGGCAGAGAGTTGCTGAAGAACTACTGAGAGATTTCAGCTGCTGTCTGCTTTCACTGCCTTTCTACACCTTCCTTTCTTCATCTGTTCAATACTTTTTCCCTCTTGTCATTTCATTCTAATTTGATTTGTTTGCTTTGCATATATGGATTTCTTTCTCAATATTTGGTGAAAATTTCAAGTCAACCCGACCTTTAGAAATATGCTTTCCACGAAAAATGGTGACATGCTCAATACTTATTTTCCCCGCTGTAAATATTTAAAGTTCTAAATATAACAATATAAATTCTAAAAAAAGGGCAAAAATCTGATTTATATTCTAGACAAAATAAATACAATTGGAATCGAAAAACTAATTACTACACTGTAAAACCATTACACAGTCAAAATCACTAAATCAAATAAGTTAGTTTAACTTATAATTTTTTAAAAGGTTACTTTGACTTAACGAAAAAGAGTTATCGTAACTCATGAATGGATATTAAGCATAGTATGAATGACTGAATGAATTTATTTATTTAGCAGGGACAATGCACAAAAATTACATTAACCTCAAAGAGGAAAGATGCATTGTGCCAGGTTGTAGCAAGATTGCTATTTTCCACCTGCAGTCCCTGGACAGGTAAAAATTAAAACAATAATATCCAATTAACTAAAAAGTCAGTTTAAAACAAACAGGCATAATCGCATATATCGCATAAACATCTCACTCAGTGTGTACAAATCTGATTTGACAAAAACCATCTCCTAGACAGGCATGAAAACATCTTATAATTTGTACATGTGATTATTTCTGTTGGGAGAGAATTTCATAGATTTGTGGCTTTATAAATAAAAGAAGATTGACCAAAAGATGTTTTCTCTAAATTGGAATTTAAATTTTTTTTTAACCGGCGACGCAGTGGCGCAGTAGGTAGTGCTGTCGCCTCACAGCAAGAACGTCGCAGGTTCGAACCTCGGCTGGGCTGGGTCAGTAGGCGTTTCTGTGTGGAGTTTGCATGTTCTCCCTGCATTCGCGTGGGTTTCCTCCGGGTGCTCCTGTTTCCCCCACAGTCCAAAGACATGCGGTACAGGTGAATTGGGTAAGCTAAATTGGCCGTAGTGTATGAGTGTGAATGAGTGTGTGGATGTTTCCCAGAGATGGGTTGCGGGTGGAAGTGCATCCGCTGCGTAAAATCATGCTGGATAAGTTGGCGGTTCATGTGGCTACCCCAGATTAATAAAGGGAATAAGCTGACAAGAAAATGAATGAAATTTTTTTAACGATGGAGCAGAAAGATTGTGAATAATTTTGAAAAACAAAACAAATATTGGAATATTTAATAATATTATCAAAGCTTAAGAGACTATGTTTTTTAAGATATTGCAATGATGGTACAAACGAGGCTTTTTATCATGAATTTTAAGTGCTCTCTTGTATAATGATTTCAAAAGTGATAAAGATGATTTACATGCCTGAGACCAGCTGCTTATACAGTACAACAAATATATTGTATTAGTATTTGTATGTATTAGTATTAATTCTAATACTAGAAGCAATACCAAACCATTAAAGTAGCTATATAGTTGTTTGGACTTGATTTGTTGAACTTGTTGCGATTTGAAAACTGAACTTAAAATGCTTACGTTAATAATACTCTAAAAGTTTGACAAAACAAATTATCAACAAAAATATATATGATAATACATTAGTGGTGGGCCGTTATCGGCGTTAACATGCTGCGTTAACGCCAGACTCTTATCGTGCGATAAAAAAAAATATCGCCGTTAATCTATTCTCAAAGTTGGGTTGGGTGCTGGGTCTATTCTAAGCAAGCTATGATGACTTTCACCTTGATAGTTTAGCGCGGATGTATACCTGACCGGTGAGCCGTATGACAAAACAGTGCCCTTCTGAATCAAATCAGCAGGATGCCTGACTTTAACTGCAGTTCGGCAGTTTCACTTTAACTCATGAACATTTAATTCATGCCTTCGTGACAAACTGGGGTATTAGACGCAAATAATGAGTAAGGACAGGTGAGAGTGTTATGAAATTTAATAACGCAGGCCAAATGGGAAGAAAACAAACTTCCGCATTTCGCGATATGTGTGTGTTTGTGTGTGTGCATCTGTGTGGTCCTTTACTGACAGCCGCCTGTGTGGATCTTGTCAGAAAGTATGGCGAAAAGTACATAACAGTAATAGTTTGTCAGTAATGCCACTAATATCTGCATACTCCACGTCTTAATTCCTTTTCTGTTTAGTTCAGTTATGACTTAGTCACATTAAGTAATCAAAAATGGCTGTTTACATGGTAGACTCTTAATCAGAGTTTTGTTTTAATCATATTAAAATCGTATTAAAGTATTGTTGCCCATGTAAACATACTCAATGTTTGACACCGTCAGGGCTCTGTGAACTTGCCTTTGCGAAGCAGCATTTTCTGTATGTACGTACATCAAAAGCAAGTATGAAATCGCTGTTTGGAGCTTATGTAGGCCTACAGTTCAACATTCATGTTTAACTGAATAAACAGTTAGTAAACACAAGTACATCTTATTAAACATCATTTATTTTCATCTCCAATTATCATAGTAGAACAGTTTCTCAAGCAGTTTGTGATGCATTTTGGAAACAGGTCTTATGCGCCACCTGACTTGAGAAACCCGTTCTCAAAGATTTATTATTTGGTAAGCACACATATTCTTAATGTCTTCGGCAGAATTTAAATGAGCCATTTTAATCTAGATTAATCTAGATTTAAAAAATTTATCTATGCCCACCTACAGTATATAATATATGCATGTGTGATAAAATAATATATGTGTATATGACTCTTTATACAAGGGAGTGCAGAATTATTAAGCAAGTTGTATTTTTGAGGATTAATTTTATTATTGAACAGCAACCATGTTCTCAATGAACCCAACAAACTCATTAATATCAAAGCTGAATATTTTTGGAAGTAGTTTTTAGTTTGTTTTTAGTTTGAGCTATTTTAGGAGGATATCTGTGTGTGCAGGTGACTATTACTGTGCAGAATTATTAGGCAACTTAACAAAAAAACAAATATATACCCATTTCAATTATTTATTTTCACCAGTGAAACCAATATAACATCTCAACATTCACAAATATACATTTCTGACATTCAAAAACAAAACAAAAACAAATCAGTGACCAATATAGCCACCTTTCTTTGCAAGGACACTCAAAAGCCTGCCATCCATGGATTCTGTCAGTGTTTTGATCTGTTCACCATCAACATTGCGTGCAGCAGCAACCACAGCCTCCCAGACACTGTTCAGAGAGGTGGACTGTTTTCCCTCCTTGTAAATCTCACATTTGATGATGGACCACAGGTTCTCTATGGGGTTCAGATCAGGTGAACAAGGACGCCATGTCAATTGTTTTTCTTCTTTTAGACCCTTTCTTGCCAGCCACGCTGTGGAGTACTTGGACGCGTGTGATGGAGCATTGTCCTGCATGAAAATCATGTTTTTCTTGAAGGATGCAGACTTCTTCCTGTACCACTTCTTGAAGGTGTCTTCCAGAAACTGGCAGTAGGACTGGGAGTTGAGCTGGACTCCATCCTCAACCCGAAAAGGCCCCACAAGCTCATCTTTGATGATACCAGCCCAAACCAGTACTCCACCTCCACCTTGCTGGCGTCTGAGTCGGACTGGAGCTCTCTGCCCTTTACCGATCCAGCCACGGGCCCATCAAGACTCACTCTCATTTCATCAGTCCATAAAACCTTAGAAAAATCAGTCTTGAGATATTTCTTGGCCCAGTCTTGACGTTTCAGCTTGTGTGTCTTGTTCAGTGGTGGTCGTTTTTCAGCCTTTCTTACCTTGGCCATGTCTCTGAGTATTGCACACCTTGTGCTTTTGGGCACTCCAGTGATGTTGCAGCTCTGAAATATGGCAAAACTGGTGGCAAGTGGCATCTTGACATCTTGGCAGCTGCACGCTTGACTTTTCTCAGTTCATGAGCAGTTTATTTTGCGCCTTGGTTTTTCCACACGCTTCTTGCAACCCTGTTGACTATTTTGAATGAAACGCTTGATTGTTCGATGATCACGCTTCAGAAGCTTGGCAATTTTAAGAGTGCTGCATCCCTCTGCAAGATATCTCACTATTTTTGACTTTTCGGAGCCTGTCAAGTCCTTCTTTTGACTCATTTTGCCAAAGGAAAGGAAGTTGCCTAATAATTATGCACACCTGATATAGGGTGTTGATGTCATTAGACCATTACAGAGATGCACATCACCTAATATGCTTAATTGGTAGTAGGCTTTCGAGCCTATACAGCTTGGAGTAAGACAACATGCATAAAGAGGATGATGTGGTCAAAATACTCATTTGCCTAATAATTCTGCACTGCCCGTACAGTATAGTCATAGGCTTACAGTTTACAGAACTCAAACCATTTTGGTTCAAAATTTAAATGGTTTGCCGCAATCGGTTTCCTCAAACAGTTCGAATTAACTTTACTTATCTGGTTTTACAGTGTAAACTAATCAATTAATACACATTAATTAGTACACATAAATTTCAGCACAGAAAACATTAACAAAAAAAACATATATATTACTCTCCGAACACATTCTAACATCCAGATTACTTGTGAGATATCAAAAAATGGCTCAAACTTCGAAAGAATGACTTTCCAATTTCCAACACTCCATTTTCACAATCCCATGATCCTTCAGAAATCCTTCTAATACACAAAACGCTAAATAACCATCATTATATCCGAATGATCATGCACAACGAGGTCATAAAGCGAACATAATTGCATGCTATTATTGCATATTGCGTACAATTCTGCGTGCTGTTTTTTTTTGTTAAAGGTGCAATTAAACATTGAAGAAACAGCAGTGAAAAAGCCACACTTTCAAAATCCGAACACACAGCACAATGCCTAGTTTAGAGTGATCAATAAGCTAATATTCCCTTCCAAACACAGTCCGTGTGCCTCAAATCTCAATTCCAGGAGGCTTTTGTTGCTTTTTGTGCGATTTTGAACACACAACATGCGGTCATTTCATGAGTGGCCAACACACTGATCTCTCCTACACACCGCACTGCAGTAATAGACATAATGGCTTCTTTCTCTCAGCATGTGCTCGTGTGTATGTGTGTGTGCGTGTGTGTGCGTGTGCGTGTGTGCATGAACAAACAGCCACATGGTCTCTCAGCGGTTCACATCTGCAGATGGACGCCTGGAGGAAAGACAGCAGAGGAACCGGAGCTTCGACCCCTCCAGATAAACACACCATCATTTCTCACAGTCTCCCTGAAGCCAGCAGGTTCCAGAGTGAGGCTATGCAAATGAAGCGCCGTTTCCCATATAAAAAATAAAAAATAAACGACGGTTTTAATGCGTGTTATGCAAATCTGTCCGTAATGTCGAATGGCGGGATCTGTTAAACCAATTGAGATTCTATTTATTGGGTTTAGGGTGCAGCTTTTGGGGACAAAAAGTGCTTTGCATTCTAATTGTTGTTTATTATTATTATTCTATTGAAGTGTCGTGATTACACTTTTTCAGAAATCACATATCTAAAAATGCAGCACTAGCAACACATAAAATATTTTTTCTGCTCTGAAAATTACATTTAATTATCTTCTTTTTTGCATTTTATCCTTTATTTTACTTTTTCAAGAGTGTTTCGAACAAAAGACCAGTGGGGTAATCAGATTCAGGTCAGGACTTTGACTAGGCCACTCCAAAATCTTAATTTTGTATTGAATTTCATTGATCGATTATTTAGTTTTAACTAACAACAACAACCCTGGCTGACTGTGTATTACAAATATGTGTTTAATGTTATAAACAAAATAAATTAACTGGAAATAAGTGGCTTCTGTCACACCACGCCTACCAAAAAAACACCATTGGCCCCATTTGGCAGTGTAGACACAAGCCTGATAAAGGTGACCTGTACCGAACTGTATACTCAGTGGAAACGAGGCAATAGAGAGGCTTTGAAGTATGTCCAATAAACCATTTATTTTTTTTAAACATTGCTACTGGAAACAAGTCTAAAAATGCAGCATTAGCAACATATAAAATATGTTTCTACTCTGAAAATTACATTTAATTATCTTCTTTTTTTGTATTTTATCCTTATTTGACTTTTTTCAAGAGTGCTTCTAACAAAATAAGACCAATGGGGTAATCAGATTCAGGTCAGGACTTTGACTAGGCCACTCCAAAGTTAATTTACTGGAAACATATCTAAAAATGCAGCACTAGCAACAAATAAAATATATTTCTGCTCTGAAAATTACATTTAATTACCTTCTTTTTTTGCATTTTATCCTTTATTTTACTTTTTCAAGAGTGTTTCTAACAAAATAAGACCAATGGGGTTTTCAGATTCAGGTAAGGACTTTGACTAGGCCACTCCAAAGTCTTCATTTTGTATTGAATTTCATTGATCGATTATTTAGTTTTAATTAACAACAACAGCCCTGGCTGACTGTGTTTTACAAATATGTGTTTAATGTTGTTATAAACAAAATAAATTAACTGGAAACAAGTGGTTTCTGTCACACCACGCCTACCAAAAGAATACTATTGGTACCATTTGGCAGTGTAGACACAAGCCTGATAAAGGTGACCTGTACCAAACTGTATACTCAGTGGAAACGAGGCAATCGAGAGGCTTTGAAGTATGTCCAATATACCATTTATTTTTTTAAACATTGCTACTGGAAACAAGTCTAAAAATGCAGCACTAGCAACATATAAAATATGTTTCTACTCTGAAAATTACATTTAATTATCTTCTTTTTCGTATTTTATCCTTTATTTGACTTTTTTCAAGAGTGTTTCTAACAAAATAAGACCAATGGGGTATTCAGATTCAGGTCAGGACTTTGACTAGGCCACTCCAAAGTTAATTTACTGGAAACATATCTGAAAATGCAGCACTAGCAACATATAAAATATTTTTCTGCTCTGAAAATTACATTTAATTACCTTCTTTTTTTTGCATTTTATCCTTTATTTTACTTTTTCAAGAGTGTTTCTAACAAAATAGGACCAATGGGGTATTCAGATTCAGGTAAGGACTTTGACTAGGCCACTCCAAAGTCTTCATTTTGTATTGAATTTCATTGATCGATTATTTAGTTTTAATTAACAACAACAACCCTGGCTGACTGTGTTTTACAAATGTATGTTTAATGTTGTTATAAACAAAATAAATTAACTAGAAATAAGTGGCTTCTGTCACACCACGCCTACCAAAAGAATACCATTGGCACCATTTGGCAGTGTAGACACAAGCCTGATAAAGATGACCTGTACCAAACTGTACCACTCTGGAAATGAGGCAATCGAGAGGCTTTGAAGTATGTGCAATATACTATTTATTTTTTTTTAACATTGCTACTGGAAACATATCTAAAAATGCAGCACTAGCAACATATAAAATATTTTTCTGCTCTCAAAATTACATTTAATTATCTTCTTTTTTATATTTTATGCTTTATTTTTTGCTTTATTTCAATTCGCGTGGCGCCATTTGCGCAATTCGCGTCATTCGCGCCGCGCCATTTGAGTGTATCGCGCCGCAGGATGCCTATTCGCGCGTTTGCATTGACTTAACATGTAAATCACTTGCGCTTGACACTTCTTCCACGTCTGGTGTGAACGCAGCATTAGGCTTTGATGCTAATTGTGTTGTTTAGATGACTGTCGCTTTAAATTTAAATGAGATTGTGCTCTTTTCAAAAGAAGGCAAAGCTACAAATGTGTCAGCATAGTGGCAGATTTAAAGACAAGAATAACATCATATGCTAATGAGGGAGAGATCATCACTAATGGGCGGGGCTTTCCCTCTATAATGACATGTACAAAGGGAGAATGTCAATCAAACTGTTCCTGCAGACTGTCTTTATCAAGTGTAATTATAAAAAATAAAATTAATAAATCTTTACCGTTAGAAGCTGGTTTTATTCACAGACTGTTGCCACACAACTGTGTTTAAACCTCTTATGAAAGTGATTTTTGCATAATAGGTCCCCTTTAAATGTAATTTATTCATGTAACAGAAATGCTGCAGACCATGATATCCTCTGAATAATAATGCACCATTGCATATTTATACTTTATATATTTATATTTATTCTGTTTTTTGATGCATGGTGATGGATGCAGATTTGAGGTGTTAAAGTCATCGGGTTCTATTAGTTGGTACAGCTTTAGGGGCGAAAATATTTGATGGCAAAAATCATTCAAAAAAAAAAAAAAGGCAAGCATCAGTTGTAGTGTCGAGGGAACGGCAGCTTGAGTTTTCAAATGTGTGCAGCAGCTGTGTAAGCGAACGTACAGCAAATGAAACGTAGCGAGTCTGATGTGATCGCTGGAATGTGGATAGCCATCATAGCAAGAGCTCAATCATCATCTCCTTGTATGAACAAAAGTCCATGTTCCAAGCATTTTCCATGAGGAATGACTACTTTACAGCAATTGATATAACTACCCAAGTGTTCTCTGGAGTGAGAGCCATTCGGTATGCATGATAAACATATTTACCATAAAATTAACATGTCATGTTTTCACAATTACGAATTTAACAGTTTAACGATTAAAATCGTATTCAGAATCATTCATTTGCACATTCCTTAAAACTGATCTCAGCCAAGAAGAAACTCATCCCATTCCATCTTTTTTTTATTTGTACACTGTAAAATAATACTTGTTGCCTTTAATTTTAAAGTTGAATCAAATTAACCTTACAAGTCATTTTACCCTAAATGATATTAAAACTGATTTAAAAGTGCTTGTATGACTTCAGTTAGGAACATTTGTTTAATAAGCTGTAATTATCATAAAAATATAATGTCATGACTTATTTAACATACAGGCAGTGCAGAATTATTAGGCAAATGAGTATTTTGACCACATCATCCTCTTTATGCATGTTGTCTTACTCTAAGCTGTATAGGCTCAAAAGCCTACTACCAATTAAGCATATTAGGTGATGTGCATCTCTGTAATGAGAAGGGGTGTGGTCTAATGACATCAACACCCTATATCAGGTGTGCATAATTATTAGGCAACTTCCTTTCCTTTGGCAAAATGGGTCAAAAGAAGGACTTGACAGGCTCCGAAAAGTCAAAAATAGTGAGATATCTTGCAGAGGGATGCAGCACTCTTAAAATTGCCAAGCTTCTGAAGCGTGATCATCGAACAATCAAGCGTTTCATTCAAAATAGTCAACAGGGTTGCAAGAAGCGTGTGGAAAAACCAAGGCGCAAAATAAACTGCTCATGAACTGAGAAAAGTCAAGCGTGCAGCTGCCAAGATGTCAAGATGCCACTTGCCACCAGTTTTGCCATATTTCAGAGCTGCAACATCACTGGAGTGCCCAAAAGCACAAGGTGTGCAATACTCAGAGACATGGCCAAGGTAAGAAAGGCTGAAAAGCGACCACCACTGAACAAGACACACAAGCTCAAACGTCAAGACTGGACCAAGAAATATCTCAAGACTGATTTTTCTAAGGTTTTATGGACTGATGAAATGAGAGTGAGTCTTGATGGGCCCGTGGCTGGATCGGTAAAGGGCAGAGAGCTCCAGTCCGACTCAGACGCCAGCAAGGTGAAGGTGGAGTACTGGTTTGGGCTGGTATCATCAAAGATGAGCTTGTGGGTCCTTTTCGGGTTGAGGATGGAGTCAAGCTCAACTCCCAGTCCCACTGCCAGTTTCTGGAAGACACCTTCAAGCAGTGGTACAGGAAGAAGTCTGCATCCTTCAAGAAAAACATGATTTTCATGCAGGACAATGCTCCATCACACGCGTCCAAGTACTCCACAGCGTGGCTGGCAAGAAAGGGTCTAAAAAAAGAAAAACTAATGACATGGCCTCCTTGTTCACCTGACCTGAACCCCATAGAGAACCTGTGGTCCATCATCAAATGTGAGATTTACAAGGAGGGAAAACAGTACACCTCTCTGAACAGTGTCTGGGAGGCTGTGGTTGCTGCTGCACGCAATGTTGATGGTGAACAGATCAAAACACTGACAGAATCCATGGATGGCAGGCTTTTGAGTGTCCTTGCAAAGAAAGGTGGCTATATTGGTCACTGATTTGTTTTTGTTTTGTTTTTGAATGTCAGAAATGTATATTTGTGAATGTTGAGATGTTATATTGGTTTCACTGGTGAAAATAAATCATTGAAATGGGTATATATTTGTTTTTTGTTAAGTTGCCTAATAATTCTGCACAGTAATAGTCACCTGCACACACAGATATCCTCCTAAAATAGCTCAAACGAAAAACAAACTAAAAACTACTTCCAAAAATATTCAGCTTTGATATTAATGAGTTTTTTGGGTTCATTGAGAACATGGTTGTTGTTCAATAATAAAATGAATCCTCAAAAATACAACTTGCCTAAAAATTCTGCTCTCCCTATACAGTTGAAGTCAGAATTATTAGCCTTCCTGAATTATTAGCCCCCCTGTTTATTTTTTCCCCAATTTCTGTTTAACAGAGAGCAGATTTTCTCAACACATTTCTAATCATAATAGTTTTAATAACTCATTTCTAATCACTGATTTATTTTATCTTTGCCATGATGACAGTAAATAATATTCAAGGTTTCCGCTACATTCATTCTACCATGGCGGGGCGCCACGCCAAATTTCATCCGCCTAGGCTACATTACAGCTGCTCATTCAAAACATTGTCGTTTTTTTTAAATAGGGGATTATAATCGCCCCAAAACGTATTAAAAGGTAAGTGAATTATAACAGCGCAAGCCTTTCTGTAACCGTAGTAGTGCTGTGCGTCATTTGTTTAACCCTTTATGGTGACATGCTGACTGACTGACAGGTGCGAAGCCAGCAAACACGGCGTGTAGCTTTCAGTTAGGATGAACACAGTTTCCATAATTATACTTTATTTATAGATAAAGGTCTATTGCTCTGCTTACAACAAACAAAGACTTTACATTGCTGGAGTTTATAGCCGTTTCACTTTACCTCAGGACGCATTAATGCCGCTCTGTAGGTCTATTGGAGACGTTCATAAATATTCCTTGCAAATCTAATAAAGGTTGGAGACAAACTCACTACGTAAACGCGCTAAATTGCGCTTGAGCAGCGTATATTTGAGGGCGTGGAAGAAGTTTTGTGCACGAACAGAGGAAATCCTAGCGCAAGCCAAAAGATCTGCATGCTCGTATTACACAGTCCGATCTCGACTTGTAGTACTGCGTCACAATTGTATTTGAAATAACGCCAAAGGTAGTTGGTAGATCAAAAAGCCTGCCGCCACAGCTGGAAAAAATCCTAGAGGAAACACTGATATTTGACTAATTAGGCAAGTTATTGAATAACAATGGTTTGTAACAATGATTTATTAAAACTGCTTCCATTCTAGCCGAAATAAAACAAATAAGACTTCCTTCAGAAGAAAAAACATTATCAGACATACTGTGAAAATTTCCTTGCTCTGCTTTTTGTGTATTTTCCAAGTATCATGCAGCCCTACTCCTTAGTATGATCTTCAAGGGAAAGTGTCAGACAGACAACAGGTGATGGTAGCTCAGGACTCAGACAGAGCAGGTACACCTGGTGCCTCGCTGTCGAGATTACATCTGTCAGCCAGAGAAACCTGGCACAACTTTACCCCCCATACCTACTGCCAGCCCCATTCGCCCACGTGAAGAGACGCTCAAATCCCTGCAAGCTGTTTCCTCCAGCCGAAGCTGAAATCCAGGCCTGCGAGAGAAGCCCAGAGCTTAAATTGCATGCGGCATGCACCCTATCAATAATGCAGCGTCTTGGTTATTTGTTTACGCTCGTAGCTGGTGCCACTTCATTGTTTTTTCATGAACACTGTTAACCGCATATTTATGGCGAGTAACTGAGCGCAAACATCCACACATGCAAACTGTGGAAGAGGAACGTCTTCCTACTGGAGCTGGAGCATACTTGAGGATACTATGATATGGATTTTTAATTTTATTACAAACATATCTGAATATTTATGCTTTTGCTCTGAAATTAAAATGATTTATTTTATTCAAAGAAAAAGCCATTGTACAAATACTACAAACTAATTTTGTTCTATAAAAAACTGCAACTACAGATGAACAAGCAAGTATCAGAATGAATTAAACAGTATTTTTCCAGTAAAACATATATCATTTTAATAAAATACATATTTTAAAATCTAATCTAAGTCAATCTTGTTTTATTTAACTAAACATTTTATTTTTAAAATAATAATTTGTTGTGGATTTTAATACAAATTTTCTAAATCAAATTTTTAAGTAAATAAGAAAAGTCTGGTCTATTTTTGTATGCACAGTTTTAAAGTAATTAAACGTATGAATCCTATTGATTTATTTTTTAATAACATTATAATAATTAGCTTAATCATTTTTTTTTTTTGCTAAAATCATTAATAATATTTCTGCTAAATATTATATTATTTATTCATTCATTTTCTTTTCGGCTTTTAATCTGGGGTCGCCACAGCAGTATTATATTATATTATATTATATTATATTATATTATATTATATTACATTATATTACATTATATTATATTATATTATATTATATTATATTATTATATTATATTATATTATTCATTCATTCATTTTCTTTTCGGCTTTTAATCTGGGGTCGCCACAGCAGTATATTATATTATATTATATTATAATATATTATATTATATTATTTATATTATATTATATTATATTATATTACATTACATTATATTATATTATTTATATTATATTATATTATATTACATTACATTACATTATTTATATTATATTATATTATATTATATTACATTACATTATATTATATTATTTATATTATATTATATTATATTATATTATATTATATATATATTATAATATATTATACTATATTATTTATATTATATTATATTATATTATATTATATTATATTATATTATATTATATTATATTATTATATTATTTATATTATATTATATTATATTATTTATATTATATTATATTATATTATTTATATTATATATATTATTTATATTATATTATATTATATTATATTATATTATATTATATTATATTATATTATATTATTATTATTTATATTATATTATATTATATTATTTATATTATATTATATTATATTATTTATATTATATATATTATTTATATTATATTATATTATATTATATTATATTATATTATTATATTATTTATATTATATTATATTATATTATATTATTTATATTATATTATATTATATTATTTATATTATATATATTATTTATATTATATTATATTATATTATATTATATTATATTATATTATATTATATTATATTATATAATTATATTATATTATGTTACTTAATTTATATTCATTAAATATTTTTTTTAATTACTTAATAATATTTAGCCTAATACATTTTTACATATTCATAACATGTCAAAAAATATCCACTCACTCATTTGTCTGCTATAAATTATATTATACTATATTATATTATATTATATTATATTATAGTAATTGAATACTGATTCATTTTTGCTAAAACCATTAATTAAATAAAATGTCAAAAATTTTCACATTTGTCTTATATTATTTTATATTATATTATATTATATTATATTATTTATATTATATTATATTACATTACATTACATTACATTATTTATATTATATTATATTAATTAAATACTGAGTCATTTTAAGTACAGTTGAAGTCAAAATTATTAGCCCCCCTGATTTATTAGCACCCCTGTTTATTTTTTTCCCCAATTTCTGTTTAGCGGAGAGAAACATTTTTCAACACATTTTTAAGCATAATAGTTTTAATAACTCATTTCTAATAACATATATATAATTATTTTATCTTTTTGACAGTAAATAATATTTGACTAGATATTTTTCAAGACACTTCTATACAGCTTAAAGTGACATTTAAAGGCTTAACTAGGTTCATTAGGTTAACTAGGCAGGTTAGGGTAATTAGGCAAGTTATTGTATAATGATGGTTTGTTCTGTAGACTATCGAAAAACAAATATAGCTTAAAGGGGCTAATAATATTCATTCATTCATTTTCCTTTCGGCTTAGTCCCTGGGCAAATAATTTTTTTAAAATTAAAAACTGCTTTTATTCTAGCCGAAATAAAACAAATAAGATTTTCTCTAGAAGAAAAAACATTATCCGACATACTGTGAAAATTTCCTTGCTCTGTTAAACATCATTTGGGAAATATTTTAAAAAGAAAAAAATTCAAATGGGCTGATAATTCTAGACTTCAACTGTATTTAATAATATTTAGCTTAATACATTTTTGCTAAAACCATTAATAAAATAAAATGTCAAAAAATATCCACTGCCTCATTTGTCTGTTATATTATTTTGTATTTATTATATTAATTACTTAATTTATATTTTAAAAATATTGGTTCATTTTTAATTACTTAATAATATTTAGCTTAATACATTTTAACATATTCATAAAATGTAAAAGGTAAAATAAAATAATAATAACAAAAAATATGAGGCGACGCAGTGGCGCAGTAGGTAGTGCTGTCGCCTCACAACAAGAAGGTCGCTGGTTCGAGCCACGGCTGGGTCAGTTGGCATTTCTGTGTGGAGTTTGCATGTTCTCCCTGCGTTTGTGTGGGTTTCCTCTGGGTGCTCCGGTTTCCCCCACAGTCCAAAGACATGCGGTGCAGGTGAATTGGGTAGGCTAAATTGTCCATAGTGTATGAGTGTGAATGTGTGTGTGTGGATGTTTCCCAGAGATGGGTTGGGGCTGGAAGGGCATCCACTGTGTAAAAAAACATGCTGGATAAGTTGGCGGTTCATTCCGCTGTGGCGACCCCAGATTAATAAAGGGACTAAGCTGAAAAGAAAATGAATGAATGAATGAATGAATGAATTTTTACATATTCATAAAATGTCAAAAAACATCCACTCACTCATTTGTTTGCTATATTATATCATATTATATTATATCATATTATATTATATTATATTATATTATATTATATTATATTATTTTATATTATTTTATATTATATTATATTATATTATATTATATTATATTATTTTATATTATTTTATATTATATTATATTATATTATATTATATCATATTATATTATATTATATTATATTATATTATATTATTTTATATTATTTTATATTATATTATATTATATTATATTATATTATATTATATTATATTATTTTATATTATATTATATTATATTATATTATATTATTTTATATTATATTATATTATATTATATTATATTATATTATTTTATATTATATTATATTATATTATATTATATTATATTATATTATATTATATTATTTTATATTATATTATATTATATTATATTATATTATATTATATTATTTTATATTATATTATATTATATTATATTATATTATATTATATTATATTATTTTATATTATATTATATTATATTATATTATATTATATTATATTATATTATATTATATTATTTTATATTATATTATATTATATTATATTATATTATATTATTTTATATTATATTATATTATATTATATTATATTATATTATATTATATTATATTATATTATATTATATTATATTATATTATATTATATTATATTATATTTTGACTGCTTCATCTATGAAGGACACATGCAATGCTTTGTTTTAAAAATTGTCAAAATCCAGCCATCTTATCATTTGGAAGAAGCGTTTCACATTCTGAGCACAGCCATGATTTACTAAAATTTGGCCAGTTGGAGCTGATTCCCATAAATGAACTGATTTCTGCGAGTCGGGATTCTTTTCTCCTGTGCTCACTGATACGGTGCTGAAGTGGTGATGAAGAGCAGGAGCAGCGGGTCAGCAGATCCCAGCAGGATAAACACCAGCAATCCTTACAACAGACCTTTAATCCAGTCTGCATGCAGAAGAAACCCGAGAGTCGTAAATAACACAGATGAAACATTGAGAGAGTAAAAAAATGGGGCATTTTCTTGAAACGAACGTGTCCTATCAACACGAAACATGACAAGTTTTTAGCTACAAGCTTTTAGCGACATCAAAACATGATGCAGCATGACAGAAACATTTAAATATAAGGGACTGAACTCCCAACGAAATAGTGAAGGATTTTAATCTAATTAATACACATTAAATCTTTTTAACATTATAAATAGGCTACTGAGAGATTCTTGTTTTTGGTTTGCACCTAATAACAGACTTTCATTGGTAGCGCTTAGCACTGACTGAAGCCCATAATCAGTACCTGAGGTGATCATTGTCATAGTAGTTTATGCTGTTCTTCTGCCGTGACAGAATGAAAATAACACAGATGTGACGTTGAGAGAGTGGCGCATTTTCTTGAAAGATAAGGGTAACACAATGTCCTAAAAACATGCAATGTGACAAGATTTCATCTACAAGTAATTTGTCTGTCTACAACAAACGTGACACGACACGACAGAAACATTTAAATATCAGGCACTACACTCCCAATTAAATGTAGAGGCTTTTATTCTAATTAATACATATTAAACCTCTTTAACATCATTAATAGAGACTCATGTTGTTGGTTTGCACTGAATAAAAGAGTTTCATTTTCAAACCATCTGCTATTTATTTTATTTTCAAGATCTGAGGTGAACAATCTGCTTCTGCTGTCAGTATTATGGCAATAAATGCCATCTAAAATAATATTTTAACTCACATTGGGAGCATTTCACACTGAATAAAGCCCATAATCAGTACCTGAGGGGATCATTGTCATAGTAGTTTATGCTGTTGTTCTGCCATGACGTAGAATAAACCAGAGAGGCGTAAAAAACACAAATGAAATGTTGAGAGAGTAAAAAAATGGGGCATTTTCTTGAAACAAAAGAGTAACACAGTATACAAGTAATTTGCCTGTCTGCACCAAACGCGATTCGATGCGACAGAAACATTTAAATACCATTCCCTTCACTCCAAGCAAAATGGTAAAGGCTTTTATTCTAATTAATACATATTAAACCTCTTTAACATCATTAACAGAGACTCATGTTGTTGGTTTGCACTGAATAAAAGAGTTTCATTTTCAAACCATCTGCTATTTATTTTATTTTCAAGATCTGAGGTGAACAATCTGCTTCTGCTGTCATTAGTATGGCAATAAAAGTCATGTAAAATGGTATTAAAACTCACATTGAGAGCATTTAACACTGAATAAAGCCCATAATCAGTACCTGAGGGGATCATTGCATAGTAGTTTATGCTGTTGTTCTGCCATGACGTAGAATAAACCAGAGAGGCGTAAACAACACAAATGAAATGTTGAGAGAGTAAAAAAAATGGGGCATTTTCTTGAAACAAAAGAGTAACACAGTATACAAGTAATTTGCCTGTCTGCACCAAACGTGATTCGATGCGACAGAAACATTTAAATACCATTCTCTTTACTCCTAGCAAAATGGTAAAGGCTTTTATTCTAATTAATACATATTAAACCTCTTTAACATCATTAATAGAGACTCATGTTGTTGGTTTGCACTGAATAAAAGAGTTTCATTGTCAAACCATCTGCTATTTATTTTATTTTCAAGATCTGAGGTGAACAATCTGCTTCTGCTGTCAGTGGTATGGCAATAAAAGTCATGTAAAATGGTATTAAAACTCACATTGAGAGCATTTAACACTGAATAAAGCCCATAATCAGTACCTGAGGTGATCATTGTCATAGAAGTTTATGCTGTTGTTCTGCCACGATGTAGAATAAACCCGAGAGCCATGAATAACACAGATGAAATGTTGAAAGAGTAAAAAAATGGGGCATTTTCTTAAAACATAAGAGTAACACCTTACTCTAACAACATATGACGAGCCAAGTAATTTGCCTGTCTGCACCAAACACGATTCGATGCGACAGAAACATTTAAATACCATTCACTTCACTCCTAGCGAAATGGTAAAGGCTTTTATTCTAATTAATACATATTAAACCTCTTTAACATCATTAATTGTGACTCATGTTGTTGGTTTGCACTCAATAAAAGAGTTTCATTTTCAAACCATCTGCTATTTATTTTATTTTCAAGATCTGAGGTGAACAATCTGCTTCTGCTGTCAGTATTATGGCAATAAATGCCATTTAAAATAATATTTAAACTCACATTGGGAGCATTTCACACTGAATAAAGCCCATAATCAGTACCTGAGGGGATCATTGTCATAGTAGTTTATGCTGTTGTTCTGCCATGACGTAGAATAAACCAGAGAGGCGTAAAAAACACAAATGAAATGTTGAGAGAGTAAAAAAATGGGGCATTTTCTTGAAACAAAAGAGTAACACAGTATACAAGTAATTTGCCTGTCTGCACCAAACGCGATTCGATGCGACAGAAACATTTAAATACCATTCACTTTACTCCTAGCGAAAGGGTAAAGGCTTTTATTCTAATTAATACATATTAAACCTCTTTAACATCATTAATTGTGACTCATGTTGTTGGTTTGCACTCAATAAAAGAGTTTCATTTTCAAACCATCTGCTATTTATTTTATTTTCAAGATCTGAGGTGAACAATCTGCTTCTGCTGTCAGTAGTATGGCAATAAAAGTCATGTAAAATGGTATTAAAACTCACATTGGGAGCATTTAACACTGAATAAAGCCCATAATCAGTACCTGAGGGGATCATTGTCATAGTAGTTTATGCTGTTGTTCTGCCACAATGTAGAATAAACCCGAGAGCCATAAATAACACAGATGAAATGTTGAGAGAGTAAAAAATGGGGCATTTTCTTAAAACATAAGAGTAACACCTTACTCTAACAACATATGACGAGCCAAGTAATTTGCCTGTCTGCACCAAACGCGATTCGATGCGACAGAAACATTTAAATACCATTCACTTCACTCCTAGCGAAATGGTAAAAGCTTTTATTCTAATTAATACATATTAAACCTCTTTAACATCATTAATAGAGACTCATGTTGTGGGTTTGCACTGAATAAAAGAGTTTCATTTTCAAACCATCTGCTATTTATTTTATTTTCAGGATCTGAGGTGAACAATCTGCTTCTGCTGTCAGTAGTATGGCAATAAAAGTCATGTAAAATGGTATTAAAACTCACATTGGGAGCATTTAACACTGAATAAAGCCCATAATCAGTACCTGAGGGGATCATTGTCATAGTAGTTTATGCTGTTGTTCTGCCATGACGTAGAATAAACCAGAGAGGCGTAAACAACACAAATGAAATGTTGAGAGAGTAAAAAATGAGGCATTTTCTTGAAACAAAAGAGTAACACAGTATACAAGTAATTTGCCTGTCTGCACCAAACGCGATTCGATGCGACAGAAACATTTAAATACCATTCACTTTACTCCTAGCGAAATGGTAAAGGCTTTTATTCTAATTAATACATATTAAACCTCTTTAACAACATTAACAGAGACTCATGTTGTTGGTTTGCACTCAATAAAAGAGTTTCATTGTCAAACCATCTGCTATTTATTTTATTTTCAAGATCTGAGGTGAACAATCTGCTTCTGCTGTCAGTATTATGGCAACAAATGCCATTTAAAATAATATTTAAACTCACATTGGGAGCATTTCACACTGAATAAAGCCCATAATCAGTACCTGAGGGGATCATTGTCATAGTAGTTTATGCTGATGTTCTGCCATGACGTAGAATAAACCAGAGAGGCGTAAACAACACAAATGAAATGTTGAGAGAGTAAAAAAATGGGGCATTTTCTTGAAACAAAAGAGTAACACAGTATACAAGTAATTTGCCTGTCTGCACCAAACGTGATTCGATGCGACAGAAACATTTAAATACCATTCACTTCACTCCTAGCGAAATGGTAGAGGCTTTTATTCTAATTAATACATATTAAACCTCTTTAACATCATTAATAGAGACTCATGTTGTTGGTTTGCACTCAATAAAAGAGTTTCATTGTCAAACCATCTGCTATTTATTTTATTTTCAAGATCTGAGGTGAACAATCTGCTTCTGCTGTCAGTAGTATGGCAATAAAAGTCATGTAAAATGACATCACATCACATTGGGAGCATTTAACACTAAATAAAGCCCATAATCAGTACCTGAGGGGATCATTGTCATAGTAGTTTATGCTGTTGTTCTGCCACAATGTAGAATAAACCCGAGAGCCATAAATAACACAGATGAAATGTTGAGAGAGTAAAAAATGGGGCATTTTCTTAAAACATAAGAGTAACACCTTACTCTAACAACATATGACGAGCCAAGTAATTTGCCTGTCTGCACCAAACGCGATTCGATGCGACAGAAACATTTAAATACCATTCACTTTACTCCTAGCGAAATGGTAAAGGCTTTTATTCTAATTAATACATATTAAACCTCTTTAACATCATTAGTTGTGACTCATGTTGTTGGTTTGCACTCAATAAAAGAGTTTCATTTTCAAACCATCTGCTATTTATTTTATTTTCAAGATCTGAGGTGAACAATCTGCTTCTGCTGTCAGTATTATGGCAATAAATGCCATCTAAAATAATATTTTAACTCACATTGGGAGCATTTAACACTGAATAAAGCCCATAATCAGTACCTGAGGGGATCATTGTCATAGTAGTTTATGCTGTTGTTCTGCCATGACGTAGAATAAACCAGAGAGGCGTAAACAACACAAATGAAATGTTGAGAGAGTAAAAAAATGGGGCATTTTCTTGAAACAAAAGAGTAACACAGTATACAAGTAATTTGCCTGTCTGCACCAAACGCGATTCGATGCAACAGAAACATTTAAATACCATTCACTTTACTCCTAGCGAAATGGTAAAGGCTTTTATTCTAATTAATACATATTAAACCTCTTTAACATCATCAATTGAGACTCATGTTGTTGGTTTGCACTCAATAAAAGAGTTTCATTTTCAAACCATCTGCTATTTATTTTATTTTCAAGATCTGAGGTGAACAATCTGCTTCTGCTGTCATTAGTATGGCAATAAAAGTCATGTAAAATGACATCACATCACATTGGGAGCATTTAACACTGAATAAAGCCCATAATCAGTACCTGAAGGGATCATTGTCATAGTAGTTTATGCTGTTGTTCTGCCACAATGTAGAATAAACCCGAGAGCCATAAATAACACAATTGAAAAGTTGAGAGAGTAAAAAATGAGGCATTTTCTAGAAACAAAAGAGTAACACTGTGTTTAACAACATGCAACACAACCCAGTACTGGGAAACACTGACATGGGATCATTTACTCAATAATATCTGTGTGTCTCACCGGGTGTTCCCACTAACTTTTGCATGACGTAATTACAAGGGTCTCAATGAAATCACACAAGTGGTCACAACAGACGGGATTTAATACCAAACCAAAAGCTAAAAAACAGTCAAAAAATGTGCGTTCTAGCTTTTTCTACTAGAGATGCTTAGCTTTATACAGTGTAGAAAATGCAGGGTTCCCCACAGTTCATTCATGTTGTTCCAAAACAAATCGATTAAGTTAACTTAATAAATAATAACCTTGCGTAATAAATTTAAGTGGTTTCAATATGAAGCAATGAAGTTGTCCTAAATAAAATCCCAACAATTGTGTTGTTTCAGCTCATTTTAAATAAGTAGTTTGAACAAGCAACAATTATTATTGTTATTTTTTTTTAGTGTAATAACACTTCCAGAGTAAAAATAAATAAATTAATCATACTAGGGATGCTCCGATCGATCGGCTGAAGATCGGTATCAGCCGATAATCACAATTTTTTGTGACTTGATCGGTACGCGCTTATCTGGCAGATCACATGAACCGATCGCAATTGTTCATTTACGTGTTTACAAGCAGAGGAAGATGCATTTTAACTTCTTATGCATCAAATAACTTTTTCTTCACTGAGACATGTTGAGTTCGCCTTCCATCAGAAGTTTGCGGATGACACTACTGTTATCGGCCTCATCCGGAACGGTGACGAGTCAGGAGGTGGAGCGGCTGGCTTTATGGTGCAGATACAACAACCTGGAGCTGAACACGCTCAAAACAGTGGAGATGATAGTGGACTTTAGGAGAAACCCCCCTGCTCTCCCCCCACTCACCATCATGAACAGCACTGTGGCTGCAGTAGAGTCATTCAGGTTCCTGGGCACCACCATCTCTCAGTATCTGAAGTGGGACATTCACATAGACTCTATTGTGAAGAAAGCCCAGCAGAGACTGTACTTCCTTCGTCAGCTGAGGAAGTTCAACCTGCCACAGGAGCTGCTCGTACAGTTCTACTCAGCTGTCATCCAATCCATCCTCTGCACTTCAATCACCGTCTGGTTCAGTTCAGCTGCCAAAACTGACCTCCGTAGACTACAGCGAATAGTCCGGACTGCTGAACGAATCACTGGCACTGCCCTTCCTACACTTCAAGAACTGTACTCTTCCAGAGTGAGTAAAAGGGCTTGCAAAATCACTCTGGACGCCTCGCACCCAGCACACTACCTGTTCCAACTGTTACCGTCTGGTTGGTGCTACAGAGCACCAAGCACAAAAACAGCCAGACACAAGAAAAGATTCTTTCCTCAGGCCATCTACCTCATGAACAGTTAAATATTCCCCTACTGTACAATAAACGTGCAATACCTCTCATACGCACTTGTACACAGCACCTTATAACAATATACAATGCAATACTTTCTCACAAGGATTTGTACACAGCACCTTATAACCTGTATATTTACAACAAATGTGTACATACAATTCAACATCCAGATCTTTTTGACTTACTGCATCTCTGTTTAATGTTTATCGCCTTTAAATTTTTTCATTTTTCTCATATTTAATTTTGTGTTGTCACTTCATGTACACTGGAAGCTTCTGTAGTCAAAACAAATTCCTTGTGTGTGTGAAGCACACTCGGCAATAAAACTGATTCTGATTCTGATCATTT
This sequence comes from Danio kyathit, assembly GCA_903798195.1. Taxonomy (NCBI): domain Eukaryota; kingdom Metazoa; phylum Chordata; class Actinopteri; order Cypriniformes; family Danionidae; genus Danio; species Danio kyathit. The sequence continues at coordinate 5,186,439 of LR812528.1, read as the reverse complement.
GCAATGTTTCCAAATTGCATCGTTAGTCATTTTTCGTTCCAATTTTTAAATCTGTTTTATCTATTATTTTCTGTAAAGCTGCTTCTGACCATGACGTGTCCACACTAAATGGTTATAAGAGACGTGTTTAAAAGATTATATGCAACATCATTTATTCTTTTAGGAAAGGAGAGATCTCCACTTAAGTAGCATACTTAAAGGGAAAATGTGCTTTATGCTTTAAGTTAGCTTGAAGCATCAGAATCGGTACTCGGTATCAGCCGATCACCATGACAAGGAATCGGTACTCGGTATCAGCCGATCACCGTGACAAGGAATCGGTACTCGGTATCAGCCGATCACCATGACAAGGAATCGGTACTCGGTATCAGCCGATCACCATGACAAGGAATCGGTACTCGGTATCAGCCGATCACCATGACAAGGAATCGGTACTCGGTATCAGCCGATCACCATGACAAGGAATCGGTACTCGGTATCAGCCGATCACCATGACAAGGAATCGGTACTCGGTATCAGCCGATCACCATGACAAGGAATCGGTACTCGATATCAGCTCCAAAAATCCTGATCGGAGCATCTCTAAATTGTACATTAATGTTATTCGTTTAATTACTTCAATATTAATATGGAGAAAAAGACTTTTAGAGACAAAAATATAAATATTTATTTGTAAAAATATTCTTCAGAAAACGACTAAACTATTTAAAAAAAAAACTTTATGCATGTTTTATTACAGTTGTTACAAGTCAAAACTGTTAGCCCTCTTGTGACTTTTTTTCTTCTTAAAATATTTTCCAAATGATGTTTAACAGAGCAAGGAATTTTTCTCAGTAGTTCCTATAAGTAATCACTCTGGACGAATCACACCCAGCACACTATCTGTTCGAACTGTTGCCATCTGGTCGGCGCTACAGAGCTACAGAGCACCAAGCACAAAAACAGCCAGACACAGGAAAAGTTTCTTTCCTCAGGCCATCTACCTCATGAACAGTTAAATATTCCCCTACTGGGCAATTAATGTGCAATACTTCTCATACAATGCAATACTTTCTCACACGCATTTGTACACAGCACCTTACAACCTGTATATTTATAACAAATGTGTACATACAATTCAACATCAAGATCTTTTTGACTTACTGCATCTCTGTTTAATGTTTATCGCCTTTTTCTTCTTTCATATTTAATTTTGTGTTGTCACTTGACACTTTATGTACACTGGAAGCTTCTGTTGCCAAAACAAATTCCTTGTGTGTGTGAAGCACACTTGGCAATAAAACTGATTCTGATTCTGATTCTGATAATATTTTTTCTTCTGAAGAAAGTCTTATTTGTTTAATTTCGGCTAGAATAAAAGCAGTTTTTAATTTTTTATTACTATTTTTATATTAGTAGCACCCTTAAGCAACATTTGTTTTCGATTGTCTACAGAACAAACCACTGTTTTCCAAGAAATTATCAAAGCAAACAAATGAATAATTATACCACAGAAAGAAATAATAGATTTTTAAAGAACTAAACAAGCCTTTACGTTTTAAATACTTTAAGACACAGAAATAAATGCTAAACAAACCTAATATAGAATAAATTGAAAAGCTTAAAAGAAAATATTAGGGCAACTCAAACTCTTTGAAACCGACTTTACATTCCCAGCACACCCGTGATACCTTAAAAGCCTGCTCACTAGGTATTAAGTGGACTTCAGTGTGGGAGAAACTGCTAGTGAAGTGAATATGACACTTTTAATGCGGCACACATGCTAAGAATCTGTATTACACCGTTTGAAAGCATGGCTGGTTTTGGGGCTCATTTATCTGGGTGTGTAAAGGGGTCACCCTGGTTGAGCCTCCATTTACTGCACACGAGCGCTGCTGACCTGCGTCATTACTCTCCATTTCACAGTAGCGCAGATCTCATGCATCGTGATTGACTGCATATTGGCAACAAGGTTGTTTAACAGCAAGGCAGTGATAGAGCGAGCAGCCCGTGGCAGGTGTTTGTGTGTGTGCGCGTGTGTGTACGTGTTCATGCGTAGCTGAAGTAGATTTTGTGCCCCACTCATGGTCATGGATGCTTGAGGGCATGTATATATTTTAAGAGTTGTGTATCAAATGATATTATGTCTGTTTAGATGCAAACATATAGTAATATAATATAATATAATATAATATAATATAATATAATATAATATAATATAATATAATATAATATAATATAATATAATATAATATAATATAATATAATATAATATTTGGAAATAATTTACTGAGAATGTTCTGACTGACCAATGAGAATCAAGCATTCCAGACAGCAGTGTAATAAAATAAAATAAAATAAAATATATGTTTATCAAATAATATTATGTCTGTTTAAATGTAAGCATAATATCATATAATAAAGTATAATATAATTTGTGTTATTAGTTTCAGCAGTTTGTATCTGGGAAAAAAAATAATAATAATAACAATAACAATAAGAAGAAGAAGAAGAAGAAGAAGAAGAAGAAGAAGAAGAAGAAGAAGAAGAAGAAGAAGAAGAAGAAAATATTTAAGTATCAAATAATATTATGTCTGTTTCAATGTAAGCACAATATAATATAATAAAATATAACATAACATAATAATTAGTGTTATTAGTTTTAGCAGTTGATATTTAGGAATAAAATAAAATAAAAAATAATTTAAATTAAATAAAAAATAAATAAATAAAAAATTAAATAAATAAATAAAATAAGCATATAATATAATATAATATAATATAATTTATTATATTATATTATGCTTATTTAAACAGACATAATATTATTTGATACACATTTTTTATTTTATTATTAAATATACTAAAATAAAACATAATATAACATAATAATTAGTTTCAGCAGTTGATATTTGGGAATAAAATTAAATAAAAAAAATAAATAAATAAAATAGCACAACATAACACAAACCAACTAAACACAAAAAATAATACAAATAAATACAAATAAATAAATAAATAAAATAATGTTTCATTTATACAATTTATACATTATTATATGACAGTATTATTATAGTGCATTATTACATTATATTAAATATATACCATACATATTATAGGAAATAATTAATACATAAATACAATTATTTTATTTTAATTTATTCTATTTTATTTCCAGATATAAACTGCTGAAACTAGTAACACAAATTATTATAATATATATAAATATATATATATATATATATATATATATATATATATATATATATATATATATATATATATATATATATTATATTATATTATATTATGCTTACATTTAAACAGACATAACATTATTTGATACATGTTGTTTTTATTTTGTTATTACATATAATATAAACCAACATAACAAATAATACAAATAAATAAATTAATTAATACATTAATTAATTAATACATTAATTAATTAATTAATTAATTAATTAATGTTTCAATATTTATACAATGTATACATTATTATATGTATATACTATTGTAGTGCATTATTACATTATATTAAATATATACCACACAAATTTGAATTATCAGTGAAAGATAAATGTATATGACAAACACTGTTGGTGGGTAAGTAAAGAAAGAGCTTCTTTCATATATTAACAATACCTCATTTTAATCAGACAGCATGCTAAAATGCTGATCAGTGCTAGAAAAATTATTTCATGCTTTCCATAGGATAATCAATTGCATATAATCAAATCTGTGCTACGCAAATAGTAGAGAGCATCACTTTGCAAACAGCCTTGAAAGTGTGTTCTATTAAAAGTAATTAACCTGAATCGATACCGACCCAAAATCTCCACTCTGAAGTGTTGCGCAATGAAAATACTGCTCCCTGTGTGCGTGTCAAATGTGGCCTATTGACCGCCAAGAAAAACTTTCAACCAAAACACCACCCACCAGGCTATACGCTCATGAAATCAATACCCACAAAATAGATGTTGAATTGTGGGTAGAAGCTGCTAGAGGTGGAACTGCAAAAAAAATGGACAATCACTGAGAATGAATCAGGGCCAGAGTTTAACGCTACTGTAGAACAGCCATTGCCAAAATAATAGAGAGATTTTCATTTTAAAAAACATGAAAGAGGGGCCGAGATGTTGTAAATACTTGATAAATGCATTCAGAACCATGAAACTACACTCAAAAAATCTGATGTTTGCTGCTTGTTCAAACTACTTATTTAAAATGTGTCACGATCGGGAAGGGAAAGGGAGTGAGGACTCAAGTGCAGCAAATTAAAAGGGTTTATTAATTATAAAATACAACAAAAACAACCTTGGGGCGGGGAGGGGGCATGAAGAAGAAGGCAAAAACAAACTAGACTGGGCTGGCAGGGAAAAGCAGGGGACTGTTCCATGAACCAAGCTTAGAGTAAAAGCCAGGCTTATTTTGGTAAGTCAGGTTTATTAATGGTGGATTCGGTTTCATAAATCAAATTTACGATAGTTCAAACTCAGTTACTCTGGCAACTTATGCTTGGAAAGTCTTAAGTTCCAGCTTAATCAAAGTAATGTTAACATTCACCTGCCTTACTTTGATGCCATTTAAATTCACTTAACCTCTTAATGATTAAAACTTTATAGTCACTTAATAGTATATATATAGACCATATATATACCAAACATCTTTAGGAATAGAACGATAATACATTTAAATTCAAATAAGCTATTGCAAACAAAACACATACAAACTACAACTTAAATGTTATATTTTTATGTTTCTGTAGATTTTTTTTTCCGGTTTTGTTACAACATATTAATTTGGGTGTACTAATTTTTGGACTGATGTATATGGACAAACATATCAGAAAGCATCCTGTAGGAAATATTCATTTAAAAGATAAATTTCTGAGGGGTGTACTTAGCAATAAATAAATAAATATCCAATATCCAATCTCAGACTATTCTCCCGCAATCATCCCGTTGTGTTATTTCTCCCGGAAAACTCCGGTAATTTCACCCCCAACCTCATACTAAACATTTACTATTTTAGGTCCGTTAGGATTACCTAAATCATTTACATTTGCTAATGCCAGAATAATGAGAGAAAATTTTTTTAGAGAATTTTTTATTAATTTCTAGACAGTCAAAAGTTTACACACATTTCCTTGGTGTTTTTTTTTTTTGCTTTGCTTTTAAACTGTATAACTTTGGTCAAATGTTTTGGGTATCCTTCCACAAGCTTCTCACAATAGTTTGCAGGAATTTTGGCCCATTCCTCCTGACAGAATTGGTGTAACTGAGTCAGATTTGTTGGCTGTCTTGCTCGCACAAGCTTTTTCAACTCTGCCCAAAAATCTATAGGATAGCTATTGAGCTCAGGGTTTTGTGATGGCCACTCCAAAACATTCACTCTGTTGTCCTTAAAGCACATTTGAACTAATTTGGCAGTATGCTTAGGGTCAGAAGACCCATTTGTGGCCAAGTTTTAATTTCCTGGCTGATCTTTTGAGATGTTGCTTCAGTATTTCTACATAATGTTCTTTCTTCATGATGCCATCAATGCTGTGAAGTGGACCAGTCCCTCCTGCAGCAAAACAGCCCCACAACATGATGCTGCCACCCCCATACTTCACAGTTGGGATGGTGTTCCTAAGCTTATAAGCTTTCCCCTTTGTCCTCCAAATGTAACACTGGTCATTATGGCCAAACAGTTCAATCTTAGCTCCATCAGACCACAGGACAAGTCTCCAAAAATTATTCTTTTTCCCAGTGTAATTTAGCAAATTGTAATCTGGCATTTTTTGGTGATTCTGGCTTGTTGATTTTCCCATGTTGTCACACAAGAAAGCAGTGTGTTTGAGGTTTTCCTTAAATACTATTCTACAGTTGTGCCTCCAATTAACTCAAATGTTGTCAATTAGCCAATCAGAAACTTCCAAAACCTTGACACCATCATCTGAGCTTTTTCAGAGGCGAAATAATCTTATTGTATGTAAACTTGACTTTCAAGAAAAGTTATAACAATTTCTCCAAAAATATCTCTCTCATTATTCTGCTATTAAGCATAACAGAAACAAATTTGATAATCCTAACTTACCTATAAGAGAAAAAGTTTAGTCACATTAACATCTGACTTTTTTAAATGGTTATGTGCCTATATATATATATATATATATATATATATATATATATATATATATATATATATATATATATATATATATATACATACATACATATATATATATATATATATATATATATATATATATATATATATATATATATATATATATACATATATATATATATATATATATATATATATATACAGTTAAAGTCAGAATTATTAGCCCCCCTTTGAATTTTTGTTTTCTTTTTTAAATATTTCTCAAATGATGTTAAACAGAAGAAGGAAATTTTTACAGTATGTCTGATAATATTTTTTCTTCTGGAGAAAGTCTTATTTGTTTTATTCCAGCTAGAATAAAAGCAGTTTTTAATTTTTTGTAATCCATTTGAAGTTTAAAATTATTAGCCCCTTTAAGCTATTTTTTTTTCGATAGTCTACAGAACACACCATTATTTTACAATAACTTGCCTAATTACCCTAACCTGCCTAGTTAACCTAATTAACCTAGTTAAGCCTTTAAATGTCACTTTAAGCTGTATAGAAGTGTCTTGAAAAATATCTAGTCAAATATTATTTACTGTCATCATGGCAAAGATAAAAGAAATCAGTTATTAGAGATGAGTTATTAAAACTATTATGTTTAGAAATGTGTTGAAAAAATCTTCCCTCCGTAAAACAGAAATTGGGGAAAAAATAAACACGGGGGCTAATAATTCAGGGAGGCTATTAATTCTGACCTCAACTGTATATATTGAAGAAAGCTGAAAACCAACAACAATTGACTTCCAATAGTAGGTAAACATAAATACTATAGAAGCTGCAACCACAATAAAATACAATGATTACCGGCCTCCAGCGGTCTTCAAAATATCTTTTTGAAGATATTTTGTCTATCTATTAACAGTAAAAGAAGAACAAGTAAAGGTTGATGACAAAATTGTTAGTTTTGGGTGATTTATCCCTTTAAGTAATAGTGATACATGAATTAGTAATGGTGATGTGTGTGATAATGAATGTAAAGTAATAGTAATGCATGCACAATAAATGAATAGTGACGTAACAGTGATGTTTGATTCAGAAACAGATACATCTCATTGATGCAAGACCTTAATAATTTAGCAGATTTTACTATACCAATAGTGATTCACTTCTAAGTAATACAGATGCTTCAGTACTAGTGATGCATTACTTATTAATATGCATGTTTTACAGTGATAGACGACTTACTGTAGTTAAGTTGCATGACTTACTGTACTGTAGCATTAGAGATGCGTGACCACTAATAACATAGCAGCCATAACATAAGTTGAGCTGCTCTCCATAATTTCCATCATGTCGTTTCACACCAAAACCCACCACAACATGCGAGTTAATTGCATTGCAAATTGCATTTCACGTTATCTTTAATGATTCCGAATATACTTCACAAGCAATCATCAAACTGCACAATTAAAATTCCGCCGCGCGCTTTGTTCTACGCGTTGTCACTGTAAATATCCAAGCATTATCACACGTGTCTTTATACAAGCCCAAAATACTAATGACTACAGAGGCGTTTTGATTTTTCAGCCTTTTAAAAATCCATCTGGCGACTCAATTAGTGCGATTAAGCCGTAATCTGCGCAGAGGGAGACGTGTGGATGATGAGGACAGGACGTGGCACGCTGGTCGCCAGTGATTACCACCTCTCCAACCAACAAAAACCCAATGGCAAAGCACTTCCTGTTCTTTTCGATTTTAACACTTCACCAACCTCCACGTTTCTCGCCCACCCCCTCTTACACACACTTAGACGGGCGCCAGAAAAATACTCTATTTCCAAAGAACGGGCCTTTCTTTCGGTTGGCTTGTTTCACCAGGGGAATCTGTGTTTTATGGTTGCCATCCCGCTGCCAGCGTCTGATTGGAAATTTAATAGGCAGGCCCTCGAGATGCTGTTTCTTACTCTCTCTCTCCTCGTATACACAAGTGTGAGTCTATAAAGCAAACATGCCTGTATGTACAGTGTGCGTAAATTAATGCGGCTAGGTGTAGGGTGCACATTATTGTAGACGTTAGAAGAGAAACAACCAAGGTTTGAATCAATGATCTCCTTAACGGTTCGCATTAGGGTTAAAACCCAGTGAGTTGCCACCGCTTGCAGTATTTTAAAGGAATAGGTTATGAAAATGTGAAAAATTAAGTCTTCATTACTCAAAAGGTAATCCTAGAATGCATGTTAATAAGCTTGGTGACAAAAAAAATACATCAATTATGATACAAAGTCTGAGAAATGTTAATAAAATAATAAGCATGTTATATGTATTACATTATAAGCGAAATCTTGGTTATTTGAAGTTCCCGGATGAGTCTGCGTTATTTAGCGGTTGTTATCTCAGAACATACTTTGGAAAGTTGCAACAGTGATGGTTGGAGGCTATATTTAAGATATACATATGTGAACGTGTTCACTGGCGATCAAGACTCACTGACTTTAATCACAGTCATTTCTTGGTGACAAGAAACACATGTATTCATTACTCAAAAGGTAAACCTAGAATGTATGTTAATAAGCTTGGTGACAAGAAATAAATAAATTATGATACAAAGTCTGAGAAATGTTAATAAAATAATAAGCATACAGTATTATATACCAAAGTCCCTTTAAGGCAAGTCATTTCACTTGGCGGCCATCTTCAAATTCTCCAAAAGTGTTCACCAAGCTTCTGATTAAAAGTTTGTATTTGGAATTAACAAAGAAATTTAACAATAACCCAGCAAGCTTTTTTGCAACATAGGTTTATTCTGAAAACATAGCCCTATAAGCGTTTCTGGAGACCGCTAATTATGTAGCCAGAGGTAAGTATGGCTGCATTTCATTTCACGAACGATACGGGGTGATATGATGCCATACCTTTTCACGCTTACCAGCTGACCACTTACCTCCGTATGGACGGCTCTTCGCTGTAACCAGTTTGTGCCGTTAGCTCGCCATGTACTTTGGCGGACTTGAGACGCAGAGAGAAGTTGACCATGACAACGAGGTTCGAGTAACGGGGTCCGGTGAAGAACGGTTCCAGAAAGTAGGTAAGACATCCGTAAAATAAAATAAACAAGTAAATAACAAGGTGAGAATGTGGTAAAATCTGAAAACGTGGTAAAAATCAGAAGAGGGCTTTTCTTTTTCTGGATTGCCTTTGAAAATTGTTGGTTGGGTTTAGGGAAGTGGGTGGGCGGGTCAATCGATAAAATTGGTTGTTTTTAGGGAAGGAGGAGGGTGGGTCAGTCGATCGGTCAGTCAGTCAGTCATTCAGTCAGTCAAGCAGTCAGTCAACAGCAGCCTCTAGTGGGTTTACGCGAGAACAGCAGGCGCGAATGGCACTCGCGAGAGAACTTTGAGATCTCAAAAAGCGTACACAGCAGCGGCGAAATGAATACAGAGGAACATTTTCAGAATGAGCCTGGGTTGATTTTTTGTTTTTAAAAGATGTCAAATAGATGTCTAACAGACATCTAAACATAGTCATCTTGGCTAAACAAGGCTAAATTTGGGCTGTCGGTGAAAATCTAATAGATATCTAAGAATAGGCCAAAAACTAGACTAGTCATCAAATAAACAGAAATGAATGACTACACATATAAAGTCTGTCTAACGAGTAGACTTTGACGACTAGTCTACTGTAGTTTTGGGCTATTCTTAGATGTCTATTAGATTTTCACTGACAGCCCAAGTTTAGCTTTGTTTTAGCCAAGCTGTCTACGTTTAGATGTCTATTAGACATCTATTAAACACAAAATTGTTTTGCTGGGTGCTGTCAATAACAAAAAAAAAAACCTTTTGTTTCTAAATGTTCAAATCAAACAAAATGCATTTTTTCAAGCTGACCAAGCTAATGCACATGCATACTTAAAGAAAACAAGACTAAGACACCAACCTTCTATATCTAACTATCGTAATAATCAATAACTTACATGCTACACATCATTATCCTCTGAATAATTCCTCATCTAACACGCTGGACAGCAAATCTCCTCCTTTTGTGGACGTTCAAGTGATTGCAATTGGATTGTGATGGCAGGAATTCAAGAATTCGGACGGGACAGACTGTACCTTGTGTTTGTTTTATACAGATTACAAAACCAGGGAACATTTGTTTTCAAATGTAGTTGGTTTGTTTAAGTAGAGATTTCAATCTTTATGTAGATATGCAATGGTGGAAATAAGTATTGAACACGTCACGTTTTTTTCCTGGGAATAATATTTCTAAAGGAGCCGTTGACATGGAATTGAAGCAGATTTTGGTAAAAACCCAAACAATACAAACATTAAAAAACATGACATGAATTGCTCAGGTGTGAGTTATTCACAGACTTCAACAGAGTGTAAAAACTTGATGATTCTGTGGGTCTTGTATATCAAATCTGACCTTTTATTTATATTTTATACTGGATTCAAGTCTGGTGATTGGCTGGGCCATTCCACATCATCCTGCTAATGTAGACGTTGGACTGAAGCAGCTAATAATAATCTACAATGACGAAGGGCAGAGGGTTGCTGAAGAACTACTGAGATATTTCAGCTGCTGTCTGGGCATTCCATGCCTTTCTACACCTCCCTTTCTTCATGTGTTCAACACTTTTTCTCTGCGTCATTTTATTTTATTATGCATAACTTAATTTGTAAACTAAATACATTTGTTGTCTTTGCATATATTTCTTTGGTTGTTACCAACATTTGAGGAAAATTTCAGGTCAACAGCATCTTTAGAATGGTATTTTTTGAGAAAAATGGTGACGTGTTTAATATTCATTTCCACCGCTGTATTTCTCATGTCTGTAAGGCAAGTATTTGCTAAGATTCCAGCACATTTGCTGACCCAAGATTCGAATGAAGCTGCAGAAACTGTCGTAAAAACACATCTTGTTTGAGCCCCTCCCCTTGAGAACCATCAATGTATATCGATCGATGATTGGCTCCTGTACTAGAAGGTGTGGCTTCCTAAGCTAGAGCTGCTAAATTGACCATAGCATTTTTCCCTGATTAAAACTATATGAGTGAAATGTTGCCTTTGTTTATACAAACATTTAAAGGACCGTTTACGTATTGCGTCTAAAAGCTTGTAGAATGTGGAGGTACATTGCTCCAGTCATCATTTTTAGCGCGATTTGTGCTCGCGAACCTTTGTCTGTTGTTGCTAGGCGACAATCAACCGTTTTCTTAATAGATGACAAACTGACAAAATATTGCTGTAGCTCTGATACAAGTTTTATTTATGGAGAAAAGGAAAAAACACTGGGTGTTTCGTTTGTGTGAGGTAATAATTTAGTGAAATGTGTATATTTTATACAAGATATGAAGCTGATTGGTCAGTTCTTGTCACGTGACTTGAGATTGAGATTGAAATTGAGATGTTTTCAACCTTTAATACATAAGCTCACGTATTCCAGTATTTCAATTAAGTTTGTTACCACAATTCCATTGGAAATAACAAACTTGTGCGCACAAAAGACACCAAATATGAATGGCCCCTAAATCCGTCTTGTTTTCCAGATTCTCTATTCCATATTCTGACTACTCATTGTATGCCCCTGCTGAAAAATCCAGCTTAAACCAGCCTAAGCTGGTTGGCTGGTTTTAGCTGGTCGACCAGCCTGGTTTTAGAGGGGTTTTGGCCATTTCCAGGCTGGTTTCCAGTCATTTCCAGCCTGGTTTAAGCTGGACATAGCTGGTTCTGGCTGGTCAAGCTTGTTTTAGCTGGTCAACTCCAAGCCTGACCAGCTAAGACCAGGCTGGAAATGGCTGGAAACCAGCCTGGAAATGGCCAAAACCCCTCTAAAACCAGGCTGGTCGACCAGCTAAAACCAGCCAATCAGCTTAGGCTGGTTTAAGCTGGATTTTTCAGCGGGGGCTTTAAAAAAGTGGGTTTAAAAAATACATACATAAAATAACTGAACATACAGGACATTTATTCACTTTTTTCATTGGTAAGCTGATCATCACTGTTAGTTATAAGACATATCAATAGCATTTGCATTAAATCTGCTGTCGTAGAAGCTATAGCAACCTAGTGTATAAGCAGTAATAAGTGACTACACATATAGAGTTAGAATGATGAAAGGCTTTCATTGCACTTCTCCTCACTGAGAGCAGAAGATTTTCCACTGCACTGCCCCTTCTCCCTTCCCCCTTTTACTATATTGGCTTAAATTATTAACCAATCTTTTATGAGTGTAGAGGAACCCCGTCCCAGGACGACTCTCTTATATTATGTGTGTGTGTGTGTGTGTGTTATGGAATAAAGAGCTTTGCCATAGCATCTGACTGCTTAAATCACGCAGTAGCATGTGTGAATGTGTGATCATGTCCACATCTTTATTAATGTGATGAGCGCAGTAGATTATGCGAGTGGAGTTCGTGCTATCGGCATGGCTGAGCTCTTTATTGCGATCTGAAATTGGAAACGGATGAAACCAAATCGTAGCTACGTTGTAACACTGTGAGGATTCCCCACAGTGAGCGCTATCAAACCACACCAAAAATTACAGGAAGAATCTTTTGAAGCACTGTTATTAAAAGTTTTAACTAAGTCAAACATCACTAGAGCTCAAAGTGATTTGAAGAAACCTGAACTGCTCAATATTAAAGCTCCAGACATAAATGATGTCTCAAATCATGTGCAAAACAGATGGAAGAAACCCTACAAGCACCGAAGGAGGAACCCGAGTCGTATCTAGAGACCAGAATATAACAGCACTCTTGTGAAAAAGAGCAGGACTCTTTTTCACACAAGTCAGCGAGCGAAAGCTTGATTCCATAACAACCACAAAGAACTCCCTAGCAACTGTCAACCGAAGCTTAGAACACCTTAGCAACTGCATAAAATACGAAGAAACAGATCATTATTGCAGATACAGATGTAAAGTTAAATTATTAGAACACTAGACTGAAATATAGATGTAATATCATAGATACAATGTTTATAAAAAATGCAAAAATATCGAATATCTAATATCACATGGAAATATTGGAAATATTAAAATGACAGATAGAATGGTAGATAGACTGATGAGAACTGAAATGAAAGAAATATACATGTATATATATGTATATGTATATTTATATAACAATTCTGTCTGGTTCTCGAATCTGATTGGCTGATATTCTGCAATAACAGCACTTGTACAGCCTCCTCGCCCTTCTGTATTACTCCACTCACATAGAGTGACAGCAGATTAATAAACTCACTACAGTTTGACAAATATTGCAGCTGTTGGACAACATAATGTACTTTTAAGGCTTTTTAGGCAAGAATGTAGTTGTTTAGATTGCAACTATGCAGTTTATCTATAAGGAGAGTGGCTATTTTAAATATTTATCATTTCACAGCTCGTCTGCATCCATCAGCCTGTCATACTGAGCATAGCAAAGACGGTTGACGTTGTCAATCCACAAGATGGCGACAGAGACCGCATAATAAACCCTTAGAGGAGAAAAGCTCAGCGTAACTTAAAACTATAGCTGATCAAATCATTATAAATCTGGTAAGTGACATTCTAAAGCCTGGTTTATACTTCTGCGTCATGTGATCGGCGTGACCCACGGTGCATGCAACGCGCGTAGCTGTGCATTCATACGTCTGCGCGCTGTTTCTGTTGCTCTGCAATAACACTTCCGAAACGCTAGTGGGCAGTGAGGCGTTTATGTTCCTCTGTGTCGAGTTTCTTCGCTGGTGTATTGTTTTTTCTGAACGCTTCCTTGATGTACAAGTGGTTCAAACTTGCTCATTTTGAGGCAGGAACCGGCGGACGTGCAACAACTTTAACTTTAACTTAAACAAAACTTTCCATCCAGAGCTCCTTCACGAGACTCCACACTTGTAAACACTCACTCCATCGGCTCGCACACTCGTCAGCGCTACCAAGCCGACCAATCACAGAGCTTGCACTACGCGTCATTGCGACGTGCAGTTAAATTTTTTGAGAGGTGCGCGTCAGTGACACCGACGGCCACGGCGAGGGCTATGCGTCCACGCGTAGGCCGCGCCGTAGCATACGCGTGCACTTGATGCAAAAGTATAAATCAGCCTTAAGTCGATCTCTCTCTTTTGTATGTTGCATTGCTGTATTTATACCATAGTAATTGTAGTGTATTGAGTGTGAGATGGGACTCATTTTACGAATGTATGTATTTTGTGTTGGCCTTTGTATAACCGTAAGTTACTTTTTGGTTGATCATCTGTTTGTTTCTAATGAGTCTCCTGTTTTCAATACTGCAGACTAGTTCAGTAAAAAGAAAGAAAGAAGAAATGGCCGCATGTGTTTAGCGTGTTTCCTTATCTCAAACACAACAGTTATCGGGTAGTGTTTGCATTAATTTGCCTTTTTCAGGATTATTTATTGTGATATCCTGATCGCAACACAGAAAAACTGGGAAATTTCTGTAGACTGATGGCATTTCATGCCGTTCAGACTTATAGTCTTAAAATGTCAGCAAAATCACCTGTTTTGTCATCACTTTTGATATTACGCTAGAGAATCATTCGAATACTAGCTCTAAAGTGACGTTGGTGAAGTAGCAACGGTTTCTGCTGTTCTGACGTCAGCAGCAGATGTGAATGAATGGCGGAAGAAAGTAGTTCCTCAAACAAAAGGGTTTTTGAGACTCTCCGTGTTTGGATTTTCTTTTTTCTATACACGATTATGCCGTCGAACTGTTGTATAAACACAATATAACACTTCTAGCAGTGCGATATGGGTGTATATCGTTACTGGTGGGACACTACGGCACTCGACTTTAGTGTCCCACTATACTATCTATATAGATAGTATATATATATATATAAGTATCCTGTTAGAATAAACATAAAACATTATTACAGTAGCACTACTGTTAGAACATTAGGAATGCTAGAGGAAAAGAAACATAAGAAATAACACACAACAACAGAAAAAGAGAAAAATAGACAGCAGAATGTCAGATTCCACAACAGAACATTAAATACAAAGATAGAAAGTAAGGGCAACACACAAATCAATAGAAAGACTGACACAACAATGGAACATCAGCTAGCAAGCTAATAAACAACTGCTGACTTGTGCAGATGAATTCTCACACTTTAATGTTATTTATAGCTACAAACAGACCATGAGAAATGATCACTTTAAAATGTACGTCAGTTTACAGGTTCAAGAGACTTCATTTAAATGACATTTTATTCACCCCTTCTTTTATTGCTCACATGCTAGTGATTAGGTTAGCATGAAAGCTCCTAGCAGATCAGCGGAATCAAATTGAAGGCATCTTTTCAAATTCCAAGTTCTCAGAAATTTGGAACCGGTTCTAAAATGGAACTGAAAAGAACAGAACCAAAAAGTTCTACACAGTCCATTTGTGTTAGGACAACAAGAAGGAATTAAGTTAACTTATTAGCTTATACAAATTTAAGTGGACTGAATGTCAGATAATTAAGTTGTACCAAAAAAAATCAAGAATTTTGTTCTTTCAGCTCATTTAAAATAAGTCGTTTGAACAAACTGGCGGCTTTTGATGTTGAAAATTACATCATATTCAATGTGCAAATGTAAATCGCGTTTGAATTGAACACGATGTAATGCGTTTTACATTTATACATTTATTCGTTGTCTCCAAGAGGTTTAAATTTGTTTTTTTATTTGAAATCTTTTTTGTAATTGTATTTATATATCTTAGGGTCCTTTCACACCTGTGAATTGATTCATTTGTTCCGAAACAGGGATTAAAATTTTTACATTGTTATTTAAAATTGTTAAATTGCTTTTTGTTCTTGGTGCGGTTCACTTTCACACTGCAAAGTTTCTAAACGGACCAAAACAAGCTAAAACAAGTCACGTGTGAGTAAACTCTCCTCACATTGGTCAGAGTTTCACGTTTATTTTGCAGAGTCCCGCTCAGCTGTCGGAGGTGGTTTGGTGGTGTTTAACAGGATGCGCGACATGAATGAAGAGCGAGGAGGGACGCGGTGGGGAGGGGTGATGAGAAGGGTGCGTGACGTATTTGAGGACCGGGAGGGAGATGCGCGATTTCCGGGAGATTATCGCTTGTTTGAGGGGCATTCGGGAGTCTCTGTGCATTTAGGTGAGACTCTCGAAACTTCCGGGAGACTTGGGATGTCTGGAATGACCTCCCGCCCTACTCTCTCTTCATATAGCCGTATGCCTATTACATATTCATAAAACACTGTGATATGGCCGGGCTCGGATCGTATCGCTTTCTCACTACAATCGATCCGCTCCAGAGTTCGTTTCAATCGAGCCGAGACCACCTCATTCAGGCGGTCTCGGAGCGATTGCTTTGGCGTGGATCCAAGCAAGATTGCCCTGTTCACATATGCCAAACGAACCGCGCTAACTGGGCAAACATGCCAGGTTCCGGAACAAAAGTCTAGGTGTGAAAGCACCCTTATATTGTCATATGTATACTAAATATATGTGTATATATTTTTTTCTTTCTCCCCGGTTTACTGGCCTGTTGGTTGATTAATGTGATTATTTTTTGCAGGTGTGATGCGTTTTGATACACTGAATACTTTGTCTCAGAGGAAGTTTAAATTTGGATTTTTATTTGAAATCTTTTTTAGGCCCTTTAGCCCCATTAGGCCCATTAGTACCAACTGTTGCTGACCATGTCCACCCCTTTATGACCACAGTGTACCCATCTTCTGATGGCTACTTCCAGCAGGATAACACACCATGTCATAAAGCGCGAATCATCTCAGACTAGTCTCTTGAACATGACGAGTTCACTGTACTCAAATGGCCTCCACATTCACCAGAACTCAATCCAATAGAGCATCTTTAGGATGTGGTGGAACTGGAGATTCACATCATGGATGTGCAGCTGACAAATCTTCAGCAACTGCGTGATGCTATCATGTCAATATGGAGCAAAATCTCTGAGGAATATTTCCAGTACCTTATTGAATATATGCCACAAAGGATTAAGGCAGTCCTGCAAGGAAAAGGGGGTCCAACAAGGTACTAGTAAGGTGTACCTAATAAAGTGACCAGTGAGTGTATATAAATGATATACACAACAATGACAACGATGAATGGATGGATTCATCAATACTGTAAATGACTTTTCTAATAAGAATCACATCACTGGCTCTCAAAGTGAAGCGTGTGAGTCTGCCAGCAAGTAGCATCTACCACCTTGAGAAGAAAACGAAAAGCATCGATAAGTGATCTGTTGCAACTACGAAACATTCAGTTCATTTCTATGCGAGCAGTTCTTCGATCAGACATGCACACGGAGCTATTTCCAGCCCCAGCGTGGTCATATTTGCTGACTTATCGGCACCTACGTGACAGGCGCCCTGTAGAGCTGTGTGATGAAGTGCCGCGTTATGGCTAACTCCAGCCCGGCTGAGGCGACAAATCACAACACTCCCATGACAGCGTGTTAGCCTGCAATCTTAAACAACCAGACACCCAACGTGCAAAATATCCAACACTCGGATGTGAGAGGTACAAGTTTATGCGCACAATATGGACCAAATACAGTGTAGATTAAGACATATGACCATATAAAAAGCCTCAAACAAAATATGCTTGCATGCGCACTGTCAATGTGAATGGAATACTACTGCATATTTCCCAAATGATGTTTAACAGAGCAAGAAAATGTTCACAGTATTTCTGATAATGTTTTTTCTTCTGGAAAAAGTCTTATTTGTTTTATTTCGACTAGAATAACAGCAGTTGAAATTTTTTTTTTACCATTTTAAGGTCACAATTATTATTATTTTTAACCAAGCTTCTTTTTTTTGATCATCTACAGAACAAACTATTAAGCTGAATACTAGTATCTTGAAAAATATCTAGTCAAATATTATGTACTCTCATCATGGCAAAGATAAAAGAAATCAGTTATTACAAATGAGTTATTAAAACTATTATGTTTAGAAATCTGTTGGAAAAATCAGTCTGTTAAACAGAAATTGGGGAAAAAATAAACAGGAGGGCTAATAATTCTGACTTCAACTGTATATACAGTAATTACTGAAATAGTATGCAGTGATAATTGTTGCCATGTGAATTTTGATACACTGTTATCACACCTAATTTGATAGCAGATTAATTAAGAGAAGGGAACCTAATTATCAACTTGTTTAATTCATAATTTTAATATACTACTTTTGTAAAAAAAAAGGAATCAAATTAGGAAGGAAATAGCAGCTTGGGGGAGTAATTCATGTTTAATTTAGCAGGCGGCAATCGGTTATAATCTCAATAAATAGTTATTTTGCATATGCATTGTTGATCCAATGTTGTGTATTAATGTCCCTGGGCAGATCAAATGAGGAGAAATCAAACCCTGATTTTCTGAGTGAAAAAAATAATAATAAAGATTATCCATACATGTTTACCTTGCTTACACAATATAGCAACTAAAATGGTATTTTAATGTAACAAGCATTTTTGTCTGGCTTATTTAATAAGAATAATTTGATAACAAGGATCACAGTGCAGCCCCATTTGAAATCTGTAGACTTAAAAAAAAAAAAAGGTTTTACTCATTCATCATAAAACATAAAGGCCCAGTTTCACAAACAGGGCTTAGATTAAGTCAGGACTAGGCCTAAGTTAAATTAGGCTATTTAAGCCACATTTATAAAAATGGTCTTAGAAAAATATATTACTGGCGTGCACCTGGAGAAAAAAAATGACACTGATGTATTTTAAGACATCTAACTGCAAGTTATTTTGAGTTGAGCCAGCTCAAACAAGCGATTTAATCTTAACTAGCCTTAAACCTTGTTTGTGAAACCGGGGGAAAATGTTCAAATGAAGCACTTAAAATTTAAGAAAATTGTATGTTTTATTATTATTTTAATAACCTCAGGTAAAATATTTATAATGTAAAATAGGTAATATAAACTACTTAGTAAATAGCAATTCCTGAGGAAAACTACTGAGTATGAGAGTGTTTGTAATTTGTTACTTTACACCGCTGTGTTTCTACACTACCTGACTAAAGTCTTGTCACATATCCAAGTTTTAGGAACAAGTTGTAGTTCTAGTTGATCATTTGGTATCAGAAGTGGCTTATATGAAAGGCAAAGGCCTCTAGATTACACTTATTTTACCAAAATAAAATATGGTCATGCCTTGATATTTGATTATTTAATTAGGACAGTAAGGTCTGACTTTGCTTAGACAAAACTCTTGTCACTTAACAGAAATAATGTGCAGTATAGAATATAAAGTCATGCTGCAGTGGAAACAGAATGAACATTGTGTCTGAGTCCATGAGCTTGGAGGACTGCATCCATACATCTCTGCAATAACTTATTAATAAAGTCATCTGAAATGGCAAAGAAAGCGTTCTTGCAGGACTCCCAGAGTTCATCAAGATTCTTTAGATTTATCTTCAATGCCTCCTCCTTCATCTTACCCTAGGCATGCTCAATAATGTTCATGTCTGGTGACTGGGCTGGACAATCCTGGAGCTATCCTGCTGAAGAATTGTCCCTCTCCTGTGGTTTGAAATGTAATGGGCAACACAAATGTCTTAATACCTCAGGCTGTTGATGTTGATCATCCACTCTGCAGATCTCTCGCACGCCCCCATACCGAATGTAACCCCAAACCATGATTTTTCCTTCACCAAACTTGACTGATTTCTGTGAGAATCTTGTGTCCATGCGGGTTCCAATAGATCTTCTGCAGTATTGGTGATGATTGGGATTATGTAATAATGAGTTATGATCTATTACTGAACCGATACCGAATTGTCCTTGTCTGCATGACGGTGCATTAACGAAACAACTAATTTTGACACTCCCTTAGGTCATGTCCTCATAATGCAGGCCATATTCAAATGTGTGACACACATATATGCATACACACGATATCGCTGACTCCTAAACCAAGCCAAACTCACTTCCGAGGATCAAATCCAAAAAAAATCAGTGTTAGACATAAAGAGGAAGAGGTCATTTGTGCAACACCGGAACAGGATACGGCTCCACACAGAGAGAGGGAACCACCATCTGGGGTCCCATTTGCTGCTCACCTGAGGGGGTGTCCTATTAACAGATGGACCCCCGAAATCACAGAAGCATGATGGTCAATAATCTGACAGGCACTTAGCCATCGCAGTTTGCCAATGCTTCCTGTTTCACCTAGAGAAAGTCCTGGGCTCTATTTATGGGTCTGATTCTCCAGACAGGCAGACCTGCACAGGTGGAGTGATTAAAGAAAAAAAACAGGGTCGTCTGTTACGTCTGAATGCACCGGTCAGGCTCACAGTCTTCTATATTTATCTACAGCACATCGCTTGCTAATGATAGCGCACCATTTTATCTCAGGAATGACTTTTTGAGTCACCTTCACAGATGTTACCGCCATTATTATCTCTCGATTCTTGAAGCAGATACGTCAAACATATCTTCAAAAAGCTAGTATGCTTTAAAGTCAATGTGAAGAAATGTTTGCAAACCCATTTTGCTACTACAATGCTCAGCATATATGAGTACACACCTCACAAATCTCTTATTTAAATTAATATTTTCTATAGGATGCTTTACAATATTATATTAGATTATTCATTACTGAAGCCAAATCTGGAGCTAATCTAACAAAATAACTTACAATAAAGGTTCGAAAATTATTCATTCATTCATTCATTTTCTTTTCGGCTTAGTCCCTTTATTAATCAGAGGTCATCACAGCGGAATGAACCGCCAACTTATCCTGCATATGTTTTATGCAGCGGATGCCCTTACAGCTGCAACCCAAAACATTCACACACACTCATACACAACAGACAATTTTAGCTTACCCAATTCACCTATAGCGCATGTTTTTGAACTTGTGGGGGAAACCGGAGCACCCGGAGGAAACCCACGCGAACGCGAGGAGAACATGCAAACTCCACACAGAAATGCCAACTGACCCAGCCGAGGCTCGAACCAGCGACTTTCCTGCTGTGAGGCCACAGCACTAAACACTGCGCCACCGCGTCCCCCGTTCAAAAATTAGTAGCCTAAATTTATATGTTAGGGAAAACTATGAAATAACATTTTCAAAAACAAAAAAAATATATGCAATTTTGTTGAAATGTTGTAGTTTGTAACTTGTTTTGCAATATTTTGCATGAATTTTACATTTCTAAAGATGTTCTGTGACTAAAATATTATTTTAATACGTATATATCTGTTTAATAAATCTGTTTTGTTCAAACGCACCAATATATATTACCCATATTCACTGAGAAATTGATAAAAATATTCATTTTCAAAATGAGGTGTACTCAATTACTGTATGCTGAACACTGTATATGGGTGCTTTCACACTTGCCTTATGTAGCAATCATACTCAAGTGCACACCAAAAGCGGACCAAAAAAGCGTATCGAGACCTCCTGGAAGAGGTGGTCTCGGTATGCTTTTTAAACAAACCCTGGAGCGAATCGTTTGTGGTGAGAACATGATCCAAACTAAAACAGACCCAACCGCAAAAAGTACTGCGCCTTCTTGGGCTAATCCAGCTGCCGTAGGCCGATGTGCTGTGCATTTTGGAATGTGGAGAAAAAGTATTTGTCGTTGGTATTATTTCCGGAAGAAATTCACACTTTCTCCTGAAGTGACGTACGATGCATCTTCGCTGTTTGCAATGCCTTAAAACATTGTTTTCCAACCACAGCCGGGCTTTTGAAATGTATAGTTTGTCTAAAGTGATGTATACAAACTATATAGTATACTATGAGCAGTGATACAATCAGCCAGCGTAGTCGTCCCTCCATAGTAAAAAGCGACATTTTGTGTCTGCCGGTTTGTTTATTTGCAGGAGTTCCATTGGCATTTTCCCGCACGTTAATTCTGACCAATCGAAAAGCAGTTGAGGAAACACATTTAATAACATCTGGCCAATGAGTGATGTGGATTTTGTCAGATGACTGCATTTTGGTTCTTTTCAACCCGTTCGGACCAAAGCAATCAGTGTGGTGTGAAAAAAAACCCAAAGACGGCAAAAAATGCTACAATGTATCATTTATTGCCCTTGGTCCGGACCAAATAAAGCGAACTACAGATGTGGGAAGCACCCTAAATTATGATGTACTTATAAAAAATGTCCTAATTGGATTCAATATAATTCATCAAAACAACAGTAAACCTTTAACCTTAATCGCTCTCACACTTTGTAAAAATAAACAAGAGTATGCGATTTGAAATAGAGTTGGGTCCATAGACGATGCCATCATCCATCGCCGATGGCTGATAGACATCATGATGCTAAGACGGCCCTGTAATGCTCTGCCCTGCCCCCTTCGCAGCAGCAGCCCGCTCGCAAAAAAATACACACTTAGGCCCTGTTTACACTAATACAGCTTAGTTTAAAATAGCCTTTTAAAATGAAAATGATCCACGCGTTTCATCTAGCATTTCTGAAAATGCTCTCCGTCCACACTATACCGCTGAAAACGCACATCACATGACCACACACACACACAAACTCTGTTATGCGCTGCAGCGTCTGAGCTCCAGCAGTCAGCCCAGAGAGCAGGGCACGTCGGACAGTTTATCAAGGATGTACCGCTGGATCGGATCTCACTATAGTTGTTAAAGGTGATATTTAATTAATCTTGTCTCTATCTAACGACTCTTCGGTCACAGTGTCAGTACACTGCATCAATCTTTCGCTTTCACGCTTGTACTTAGTAATTTTAGCGAAAACCTCAGATACTGTTGGTTGGTTCCTGTTGGTTGGGCACCTTTTTTTTACCAACCAAGGTTGTCGACACCATTATAACGACACAGATCACTCTGCCTATTCATGCCAGAGTCCCACGGAAAAGGTGATTGAAAGGTGGCAATTTGTGTGTAATTTATCTTAATTTATTTATGCTTTGGTTATGGGTAAAACAAAGACCATGCGTGTCAGGTAGTTGAAACGGTAGGCTACAAATAATTAATTTATTATGAATTAATTAATTATTCATAAATAATTAATTCACACTCATACACTATAGTCAATTTTTGTTTACCCAATTCACTTATAGCGCATGTTTTTGGACTGTGGGGCAAACCAGAGCACACACGCCAACCCACGCCAACACACGGAGGACATGCAAACTCCACACAGAAATGCCAACAGGCCCAGCTGAGACTCAAACCAGTGACCTTCTCTCATTTTGTTTGCTTCATTTGCATACTATTCCATTGCAACTTCTAGGGTTACATTTACAAGCACAACACGTGTGAAAAAGGTGCTTTGATTGAGTAGCAAACCAGGAAGTGAATTAAGAAAGTTAATGGGGTCATTATTGATGCTATATTGACTTTAATCATGACTGATCCGAGCCTGTGGATATAATATGCAACCACACACAACTAAACCAAGCCCTCTGAGTTCCTCATAAAATAAACCACCGGCCTAAAGTCATAGAAAGCTACTGCGAGAAACATAACAGTCCAGCCGAGCCGACATCACCCTCCGGCACAGCGCACGGCCATAAAGAGACATTCCCGACTCCAGTCCATCATGGCACATCTAATGCATGTTCACATCCAGAGTCCCATTTATTTCCCATTGCAGAGCGAAGTCTATGAAAGGAGAGGGGGAACGCGGCTGCCGCAGTGCCTACAGAAGCGTGACACGGCGGCTGTTTTAACGTGCCCTCGACACCGCCGAAAACACTCTGATTTTGTGAGCCACTGACACAAGCTGTCAGCCGAGACAAGAGCCGGAGAAATGAATCAATGGACTTCGGTGTCTAAGTGGGAGGGAGGGGAGCGACGGCAAAACACGAGAAAAGAAAAGGAGACAAAGTGCGTTAATTAATTTTCCACAAGGGTGTACGCCGAGCCATCTCAACAAGACAAATGATCTCATTTGCTGCGAGGAGCTGGAGACGTGGGCAAACAAGCCCTGGCACGGAGGCGCCGTCTTAAGATTTATCAAATCTTCCGGAGAGCAGAAAATGTGAATCTACACAAATGCGTGTGTGCATGCACTCAAACAAGGACTTTTGCTGCTTGTTCAAACTACTCATTTAAAATAAGTCGAATCAACACAATTCTTGAGGTTTTTTTGGAAACAACTTAAATATTTTATGTTCGATTCACTTAAAGAGCCCTATTATGAGTTTTTGAAAATGAGCTTCCATGCAGTGTGTCACACAGCTCTAAGTGAATGAAAACATCCAGCTGTGGTTTAAATCTCAAAGTGCAGCATGTTTAAAACTATTGATTCTTTAGTGAAATATTTGACTCATGCTGTGAGTCAAATCGGCTTATCGCGCGTAAATAGCCGCGTGAACATTTGAGTTTACTCGCTTCATTCATGCGTCAAAATCTGCTTTATTCGCGCGCCAAATTCACTTCAGAACAGACGCGGATTCGCGTGATGGGCCGGGCTTCTGTCTGCCAGGTGACTCTAGCTTCGATGCTAAATGGCTAACATGGATTTTATTGAGAAAATAACAGTGTTTATGTGCTTTATGAAGGCTGAAAAACAGCGTCAATTCGTTTGGAGCAGTGTCTGAGTCCACTAGATCCTTTCAGAGGTGCACCCAGCTCTGTGAGCTCATAAACTCCTCCAGACACTTAACCTGGATGATGGAAGCATTCAGCGGTGCTTCTGACTGAGCCGAGCCCAGTTTGATGAACTGTTGTGGGTGTGTGCAGGAGGATTTTCCCCCGGGACACCAACAACAGGCGCTACGTCATAATCACGCCCCCACAAGAGCAAGCTCCTGATTGGTTAATGCGGAGCGCATGTCTGCTGAAGTTCAGATTTTTGAACTCGAGCAATTCGCGCAAAACGCTCGATTCGCACCGTGCCATTCGCGCAATTCGCGTGCCGCAAGATGTCTATTCGTGCCTTTGCATTGGCTTAACATGTAAATCACTCGCGCTTGACGCTTCTTCCGTGTCTGGTGTGAACACAGCATCAGAGTCAAATAAATAAATCGAGTTGGGTTCGGATCTTTTGTTTGATCGCATCGACGTCGATACGGTACATCACCAAATATGTACTTCCAGTTCCGTTAAAAAGTGCACACGTTTTCCCTCCACACACTTGCGGAGGCGTGGGGGATCACGGGACTGATCATGAAGATGACGATGGAGATTCGGTTGTGGGGAATACAGGGTTAGAGTTCATTTTCACAACAATACCACAGTATAGCCAACCTAGTGCTGTGTTTGTTCCTGTTATTTTTCTGATTCTTGATACAATAACCTACACTGCAACGTCGGGATTCGTCTGCCGTTTGCTATTGAAGGAGCAGCAGAAACTATGGGACTTCGTCAGACTTAAACAGGCACTTTATCAGTAACTTTTACAGTTCAAATGGACCAGTTTCTTCTTCCTCTGGATTATAACATGTAAGTGTCATTAAAATTGTTGCCGCGTTTTCGGTAGTTAGCAAAATATGTGTTTAATTGTGTGTTCATCATCCCGCACGTCTTGTAATCACGTATCTATTATAGATCAGTGCTTGTACTGCATCTCTCAGGTTAAATCTGTATGGGGCTATTCACATATTGCGTCCAAAACTACGTTAAAAACGTAACGTGTGCTTCTTCCTTTACCGATTTAAATGCGTTTCTGAACTGGCGATCCTCTGCTGTTTGCCTTTGCTATGGTCACCATCAGCAGTTCCTACACACGCGCGGCGGGGTAAATTTTCAAAATAGTTCAACTTTTGCCACTGTGTGGATAAATACTGAATGTGTGTCGTTGTTACTTGGGGTAAGGTTTAAGAGTATGCTGGTCTTTAACTGAACTGATTAATTGCATTCCTGCATTGGGCTCTCGCATACTCTCCGGCTGCTATTTCATAGCCGTGGTGGGCTTTTTTCTCTGTCTCGTGCTGAACGCAGTTGACCAATCGCAACAGACTGGGTCATCGGACCAATCAGCGCAGATTAGCTACGCGCTAAGGAGGGGTTTGGGGTTCGCTGAACGATTCATATGAGAGTCGCTGGCATAATTAGGTAAAAATAAACGCATATTATAAGACAATGAAAGTGTTTTTTGACCTTGCATACATATCAGCCTGTTGTTGGAGACTCCCAAAACCACACAAACGCACAGGATGACCAAAATTGGACAATAGAAGATTGGAAAAACGTTGCCTGGTCTGATGAGTCTCGATTTCTGCTGCCACATTCGGATGGTAGGGTCAGAATTTGGCATTAACAACATGAAAGTATGGATCCATCCTACCTTGTATCAACAGTTCAGGCTGGTGGTGGTGGTGTAATGGTGTGGGGGATTTTTTCTTGCCACACTTTGGGCTGATTATTACCAATTGAGCATCGTGTCAATGCCACAGCCTACCTGAGTATTGTTGCTGATCATGTCCATCCCTTTATGACCACAGTGTACCCATCTTCTGATGGCTACTTCCAGCAGGATAACGCGACATGTCACAAAGTGCAAATCATCTCTTGAACATGACACTTCACTGTACTCAAATGGCCACCACAGTCACCAGAACTCAACCCAATAGAGCACCTTTGAGATGTGGTGGAATGGGAGATTCGCATCATGGATGTGCAGCCGATAAATCTGCAGCAACTGCGTGATGCTCTCATGTCAATATGGACCAAAATCTCTGAGGGATGTTTCCAGTGCCTTGTTGAATCTATGCCACAAAGGATTAAGGCAGTTCAGAAGGCAAAAAGGAGTCCACCCCAGTACTAGTAAGGTGTACCTAATAAAGTGGCCAGTGAGTATATAAGTACTATATATAAATAGTAGAATATATTGCTATTACGCATTTCTTTTATCTGTATATACTATAAATAGAATGATTTCAACTATATGGACTGAAGAAAAAAGCAAACAATATCAGCATGCAGATTTGCGTTCCCACGTCTGTCCAAAACATGAAGATTTATGGGCTACGATGTGTAATATTTAGCACGCCATGAACCCACCTGGGTTCCTCAGAGGTTCTGATGTTTCAAGATGGGCTCAGATCCATCCAGCAAACAAGAGCGAACACAAATCAAGCTCAGCCTGGCAGAAAGCAAATGGTTATGCAGTCATTAGGTCATTAAGATTAACTGCACTGTCATAAAGAGCCTCTACACAACCATTAAATATACTTTTATGTATCTGCCGTGCTCTTCATTTGCATACGGTGAGTAATGAGACGAAGATAAACAAATAATACGGCGCTCCTGAATTTATCAAAGAGGTGTGAGCTCGCGGTTTACTGTCCGTATACATCGCTTTAATAGGCACTCAAATGGCCCAATGCAGCCTTATCAAATACAGTATCAACACAAATCAAATCCACTGCCAGTCAAAGGTTTGAAAAAGCCTCGTTCTCACAAAACTGCATTTATTATAATCAAAAGTGCAGTAAACACAGTAATTATGTGAAACATTATGATTGAAAAAAACTGTTTCGGATTTAAAATATTATCAAATGTAATCAGCAGAGCAGCTGAATTTTCTGCATCATATACTCCAGCCTTCAGTGTCTTCTCCCTCAGAAATGACTTGTTTTATTATTTTCAATGTTTTGCTGCACAATATTGAATGCACTATACAGGGTGAATAACGACGTCCAATAATGACGTCCAATAACGACGTCGATGTTTGGTTGATTTTAGGCTGTGCTGGTAATGCCTAGTTCACACTACAGGATTTTAAGCATCGGCAGATCGCTGTGCAGTTCACACTACATGACTTGATTTTGTGTCTTTTAATCACTGTGGTGTTCACACTACGCGACACTACGTAAATGATCCACAAGAGGGGGGTCACACACTACATGATCTGACAACTCATTCGCCAACAGCTCAGTCAAGCTAACATACCACAGCCAATGAAATTTTGAGGGAGGAGTCGTCAGAAAAAGCTGAACACTATTGGCTGCTTGTGTGCTGATGACATCACTGACAGCGTTTCAAGCTTTCAATGGAGCATTTAAAAACATCATCAGTCAGCTGATGCATCAGCGGATCAATCGCTAATCTGCAAAGTTCAAGTGGAAAGATAGTGTTTTTAATTTTTGTAATTTTATAACTCTTTGAAATAAAACTAACATATCTATAATACTCTGACGTTTCCTAAATATCTATGTATGTCTTTCTAACATTGTTATTTTTTTTAAATTACAAAACAGCAAAGAACTGAGCATTTCTACCTTTAATTACCATATTGGTTAAAACGACTGCACGCATATCTGCTTCTTTTCGCTGTGACTTTATATATGCATGTATTTCTTTACCTCGCAACTTCCTGCTAAAATAAACAAAACTTTCTGTTAGCAAAAACATACATTTACTTCAGATATATATTTCAAAACAGCATATTCTGTGCCGCGAAATAGCTCCTGTTTGAAAGTAAAAACGAAAGCGAGGCTCAGACCTTTGCATGTTCTAGTATCTTAACTACATATTTATAGGCTGTATTACCAAAAACAATAATATTTTTAGGGTAATGCTGTCATAAAATATGATGACAGACATTCAAAGCTTAATTTTATTATCTAAGCTTTGAATGTAAATATGATGTGAAAATGGTCAGAATGACCATTATGGTAATTCTAATAGTTACAGAATTCTAGTTCAACTGTTAATATAGCCTACTCCTGTGTCTGTGTTAACAGAATGAAGCGAGTGCATCGATGCCCATTCTGACCAATCACAGACGTTTCTGTTCAGCTCCTGAGCACACAGCCATTCAGCTCATGTTGATATGCTCTCTCATTGGCTGCAGCTCGTCACTACATCTGACCACACGTGGGGTCGAGTCGGCCGACTGCTCTGGAATATTCAGCATGCTAAATATTGGATTTCCGTCTGCGAGGTGTCGGCGACGCCTCAGTAGTTCACACATAAAGACTGCAGAGCGCCGTGCACCCGCAGATTTTTCCCCGATCACAGCCCGATCGGTCGGCGAGCTCGTTAACTTCCAAATCTGGCTCAAAATCCTGTAGTGTGAACTAGGCATAAGTGACCAAAATCCAACATTGAGCCAACATCTTAAACCAACGTCATAGTGACGTCAAATACTGTCATTTCATTCATAATGGAAACGCCCACACAACATCAAGATTGAACATCATTAGACATCGATATTTGGTTTTATATTTTGGACGTTGGACGTTGAGGTCGGCCTGACGTTGGGTTCTGACGTCAACCCGATTTTCATTTCCAAATAAAATGCAACGTCCCCACAATATTGGGGTACATCATCAATCTGATGTCATGTTGATGTCCTGTGCCTACTGGGCAGTGATGTCATTGAATTTTCAGCAGTACAGTTTTTGTTGGGACAACATGAATGAATTATGTTGGACCCTGTGTACTGAACACTAAAACATTAAAAAGCTAAACTAAATGTACAACATGCGTGATTTCAACTTTGACATCAGACAAAATCAACGACATTTTTAAATATATCTATCCCATAATTTTAACCAAACAAATGCAGCCTTGATGAGACTTGAAGCATACTCCAATCATTAACCAGTAATGCAATCAGAAGAATAACCTGACATTAAAAAAAAACCTTGTACAGTAAAAATGCAACGAGCCCAACACTAAACCCTGGAGCAAACCACTCTCTTTAAAAACACTCTTTTTATTCTGAGAAATGAAGTGCTGGTATAAAAGACCAGGAGACGACTATCAAGTGAACAACTACTCCAGGCAATTAAGAAGAAGCAGGGCTGACCGACTGACCTTCCGAGAGGTATTCCACACCGCTCTTTCTTGTGTTTATCAGTCAAGCGTGCGTGTTTATCACTGTCAGCCGAGATTATGTGTGCGTGAGAGCAGCAGGGCCACGCACAGTTGGCGAGCGGACGCAGGATCCCAGAGCCAGCTGCTGGGGAAGAGCGAGACTGCTGACGGGCATCTGTTCCCGGTGCTTCCATGGGGCTCGAACCGCGGCCAAGAACGCCAGCGTGTTGGAAACCGAAGACGGGGCATAATATTGACACCTGTTCTGTGAAATATTAATGTTTGTCGTAAAGGCTTCAGACTAATGCATCTGTTTGCTTGCGCATTAATGACATGTGTCGAAAAGTCGCATTGAAACAGACCTCAAAGCCGTATGGTAATAATAAAAATAAATGTTTACTTTGAGATTAGCAAATGATGCTGAAGTATTGTTCATTTGAATTACTTGATATTGACTGTGTGATTGCTTTGCTTTAGTGAGCCAAGACAAATATTCTGACTTTGTAAGACTTTATAAAGAGTTAAGGAGCAAACACTGAACACATTTATTACGTTGCTACAGTACGTTAAGTTTAGCGTTTACTTATTTATTAAACTCAAAAGTTTTTGTTAACAACAGCTAATGAAATTTTCTTTAACTATTAGTTAACGTGTTAGTTAATGGATTAACTAATAATAATACACTACCTGACAAAAGTCCTGTCGTCGATCCCACTTGTAAGAGTAACAAATAATAACTTGACTTCTAGTGGCTTGTTTCCACTGAGTGGTACAGTACGGTACAGTACGGGTCGGTATGGGTCACCTTTATCAGTCACCTTAACTCTTTTGGTGGGCGTGATGTACGACAGAAAGTTGCAGTCAACGTAATTTTCGCTCGAGAAAATGTCTACAGTAAAGCTGTACGGGTCGCTCATATATCATATGAGAAGCACTTCTCACAAAACAGATGCTTTACACACATAAATACTTGTGTATAAATGTTCATTACTAACTTTTCTATGAACATGAGTTGATTATAACTGCAGATCAATGACAGTGCGAAATAGCCTACTGTAACATCTGCAATTACATAAAATAAATAAATAAATGCAACATATATGAACACATACAGACCCTTACAGTCTCCGATATGTTACCACTTACAGAAAAACTACACACAGCATACATTTAGTCCTTATTTAGGTTCAAAACAACAGGAAATAGAGCCCACAGTCAGTGCAAACCTCTCATTGTCACGGTCACCAGCTAGATAAAACCACTAGAGATCGCTGGTACGCACACACATTCACAAGGACTACAAATCTGCTGAAATATGGACTACAAAACCCAGTCAGGCCACACATTCACCTGCTCCAAGTCTCCACTGATTAGACTGGCACAGCTGTAGCTGCTCAGATACTGATTACAAGGACTATAAGTACTGCTCAAACACAAACACTGTGGCTGAGTCTTGTCTACTGTTTAGTGACACCACAACGCGTTTTTCTTTATCTTGTCTTGCCGTGTTTGAACCTAGCCTTGTCTTGTTATATTCCTGTCTGCTGCCTGCCTTGTGACCATCTGCCTGTTATTTTGACCACGACTCTGGATTGCCCTTATATATCTGTTTGCTCCTGTTCAGATCATTGCTTGACTTACCATCCTGCTAATAAACCTGCATGTGGATCCGCACCCCTGTTGTCAGTGTCACATCCCTCTAGTTACACTCATGATTAAATGTGTCTGTAATCTTCAGCAGCACGTGTAGCCTCTTGTTAGAAAGTAATTCCATCATTCCGAGTTCATAATAGTCCAAAAGGTGATGATAATAGTTAAACATGGCAGTTTGTTCACGTTTGCTGAAAAAATAATGTGCTCCTTTTTTTCCGGCTTCTCCTTTTGTTTTTTCCGCGCGTCACTCTCGCGTTTGGCAGTTTCTGACAGGATCAGGATTCAAAAGCACGTCAATAATCAAGCGCACGTTTTTATCATCAGCTCAAGAAGTTTGTTATTTTAGATATAGAAGCGGGGCGAGCGCAAGCAAGAAAGCGAAACCGCTCGCGATCCAGACTGGCTCGTAAAAACTACGGGACACAGGGTAAAATCTGCTCTTCTTTTTGGCTTTGTGGCTGTTCATCAAGACGACGACAAGGTTCATTTGAGCCCGGGAAGACCAGGGCTCGTTATTATATGTATATATTATTAAGGTGTAATCTCTCGGCTGTGTATTAAAACATGGCGGCTTCTTTGTTTTCATTCTGGCTTGTTGCGTGAGCGAATGACGTATATCTGTAAACCAATAGCGTTCAGCTGCGCGTCTAGCTCCACCTTTTGGTACCCTTTGTCGTGTTTGGTACCCTTTTGAAAGGGTGCCAAAAAAGGGGTACGGTACGGTTCGGTACGCCTTTTGACAGTGGAAACGGCCATAAAAGCGTATCGCACCATACCATACCGTACCACTCAGTGGAAACGGGCCATAGTTGATCATTTGGAAAAGTGACAGAAGGTAGATTTTTCCAATGAATCATCTGTTGAACTTAGGGCTGGGCCGATAAATGATATAATATTGAATCACGATAAAATTTATGTCAATAACAATGATAAGCTCTGGACTTTTTTACTCTATATTGATCTAAGAGCCAATCACACAGCAGAAATGTGCAACAATGGGAATCTGAAAGTGTGTTGATATTAGTGATTTACCAAATTTTCGGCCACCGAAAATGTATCCGTCAAAAAAGTGCCATTTAATGGACCCTCTAATTTTTGGGTACTTTTAAAAATACATTGTTGGGGTACTCTTTCAAAATCTGGAAGCATTAACAGCTTATATCGAAATATATATCATTATCGTTCAATATGGAAAATAACTATCGAGATTGCAGCCCCAGTTGAACTGCATCCCAATCATCACAAAAACTGCAGAAGACCTATTGGAACCTACATGAACCCAAGTTTGGTGAAGGAAAAATCATGGTTTGCGGTTACATTCAGTATGGGGGCGTGCGAGAGATCTGCAGAGTGGATGGCAACATCAACAGCCTGAGGTATCAAGACATTTGTGCTGCCCATTACATTACAAACCACAGGAGAGGGCAAATTCTTCAGCAGGATAGCGCTCCTTCTCATACTTCAGCCTCCACATCAAGGTTCCTGATAGCAAAGAAGGTCAAGGTGCTCCAGGATTGGCCAGTCAAGTCACCAGACATGAACATTATTGAGCATGTCTGGGGTAAGATGAAGGAGGAGGTATTGACAATGAATCAAAAGAATCTTGCTGAACTCTGGGAGTCCTGCAAGAACGCTTTCTTTGCCATTCTAGATGACTTTATTAATAAGTGATTTGAGTCATTGCAGAGATGTATGGATGCAGTCCTCCAAGCTCATGATGGAGTCAGACACAATATTCATTCTGTTTCCACTGCAGCATGACTTTATATTCTATACTGGACATTATTTCTGTTAAGTGACAAGACTTTTGTCTAAGCAAATTTTCCTTATGAAATCATTACAAATCAAGGCATGATCATCTAAAAAGCGTAATCTAGAGGCCTTTATCTTTCATATAAACCACTTCTGATACCAAATGATCAACTAGAGGTCAAGTTATTATTTGTTGTTCCTAAAACTTGGATAGGCGACAAGACTTTTGTCAGGTAGTGCACATTTATAAATTAAAAATATTTTTTTACATTAGTTCATAAAACTAGAACTGTCTATTTTTAGTTCATGTAATCTCTAGTTCAATTGATATCATTATTGGATAAAACTTGTTTTAAAATAACATTTAATAAGATTAATAAATGCTCTTTTATTGTTTGCTGATGTAACCTTAAAGGTGACCTATTATGCCCTTTATTTAAAATAAGCGAGTGTGTATTTCAGGTTTCAAAAGTTCTCAAAATACCCCATGAATAATGTTTTATAACTCTTTCAAGAGTTCACACTTAGCTGATGATCAATAAAGGGCTAAAGGGGAGTTCGAGCTCAGGAAGGTCTCGAGAACTCCCCTGCTTGTCGCCGTGTGAGAAGTGTAAACTAAGGTTGTCTTAGGTGATAATTTGGTTTAGTCGATTGGCTATGGTGTGTGTTTTTGGACGGTGGGAGGAAACTGGGGAGCTCGGGGGAAACCCACGCGAACACGGGGAGACAGGCAAACTCCACACAGAAACGCCAACCGGCCCGATAGAAGGCTGAACCGCCCTATAGGAAAAAGGGTGGAAGTAGGGGTGGAAGGGGGGGAACTTCAAGGCGAAGATAACTGGAGTGAAAAGCTCTGGTTATTTATAGTGTGTCCGCAATCATCTAATAGGGCAGATTACGGAGCTAATGAGGTGCCAGCCATGTTGATCATAAGCAACGTGATCCTCTCGTAATTAGTTTATAAATAAACCACACTTAAAACTGACCCTTTTAGGCTTTGATGGTAATTGTGCCATTTTGGTGACTGTGGTTTTAAATTCAAATGAGATTGTGCTCTTTCCAAAAGAGGGCGAAGTTATGTGTCAGCATGGTGGCAGATTCAAAAACAAGACTAACGTCATATGCTAATGAGGGAGAGATGGTCACTAATGGGCGGAGCTTT
Source organism: Danio kyathit (assembly GCA_903798195.1). Classification (NCBI taxonomy): domain Eukaryota; kingdom Metazoa; phylum Chordata; class Actinopteri; order Cypriniformes; family Danionidae; genus Danio; species Danio kyathit. Next base: position 5,152,102 of record LR812528.1, on the reverse strand, counting down.
CCCCCTCTGATGACACATCCAATGGGAGAAGGTCAATCAAAGTGTTCCTGTTTTTATGATGTGTGATTATAAAAAATAAAATGGATCAATTTTTACTATTATGAGCTGGTTATATTCGCACACCGTTTCCACACAACTGTGCCTAAACTCCTTATAAAAGTGATTTTTGCATAATAGGTGTATTAACAAAAGTGTATCAACAAATGGTGTAAAAACAGATTCTTCACTCTTAGTTAACAAGTTAATAATGTTTAAAAAACATATTAGGGCTACCATTTTGTGAATAATACACACAGAGGAAATTTCCATACTGAGTAAAAAGATCAGAGAAGAGTTAAGTCGAGACAAATTAACAGAATGGAAGTCTACATGCAAATTGCAGAGAGAAAAAAAAGACATCTCATTAGACTTTCTAGATGTTTGGCAGCTTCGGTTGCGAGTAATGAGCAGTCTGTAATGAGCAGTTACAGAAACTCTCGCTGTCTCTTAGATACAAAGAAAAGGTGAGAGACTCTTCGCCAACACTTCGCCTTCTCTCCAACAAAATCACCTCATGACAAACCACGCGGAGGTAGAAATGTGTCAGCCAGGAGAGATTCTGCTTTGTAGTTTGTAGTTATCACAAAAAATAATCTGACGCCAAGCAGAAAGCATACTGTACTCCACTAGTTGTGTTACTGACGGCTGTCAGCCTCAGTGATACTGATGGGATTTAGTGTTTAAGTATCATGCTACAGTATGTGTTTGGTGACACTTTCAAAATGTGGGTTAAGGTGACATTAAAACTTGCCACAATAATAATAAAAAAGATCCATGATGCTGACACCTTTTTATTATTGGAAATTAGAAGGAATTGTAGTTATACCCAGGGTGCGAATTACAGTGGGGTTCGGGGCCCTCCTAATTAATGCTTGATTTCCCCTGAAGGACATCAAAACAAGATGTATAGAGGAAGTCTGTCCTTTAAATAGTTAAGAAATGGTTTGCTCTGATCTGTATCTTAAATAATATTAATATTAAACTATTTAAATATACATTTGACCCCCCCCTCCCCCTATAATGGTTCGTACCATTGTGAATGCATGCTCGACACTTTTTTATTATTATTATTAGAAATTTGAAGGAATTGTAGTTATGTCCAGGGCACCAATAACTATTTAAATATACATTTCACCACCCCTATAATGGTTCGTACCATTGTGAATGCATGCTGGACAGTTTTTTTATTATTGGAAATTTGTAGGAATTGTAGTTATACTCAGAGTGCAAATTACAGTGGAGTTTGTGGGCTCGGACCCCTGCAATTCACGATTCATTCTACCTGAAGAACATCAAAACAAGATGTATGGGTGGTCTGTTATTTAAATAGTTAAGAAATGGCTTGCTCTGATCTGTATCTTAAATAATATTAATAATAAACTATTTAAATATACATTTGACCACCCCTATAATAATTCATACCAAAGGGAATGCATGCTTGACACTTTTGTTTTTATTATTGGAAATTTTAAGGAATTGTAGTTATACCCAGGGTGCAAATTACAGTGGTGTTTGGGGGCTCTGACCCCCCTAATTAACGCTTCATTTCCCCTGAAGGACATCAAAACAAGATGCATGGTGGTCTGTGCTTTAAACAGTTAAGAAATGGTTTGCTCTGATCTGTATCTTAAATAATATTAATAATAAACTATTTAAATATACATTTGACCACCCCTATAACGGTTCGTACCATTGTGAATGCATGCTCGACAATTTTTTTTATTATTGGAAATTTGAAGGAACTGTAGTTATACTCAATAATAATATTAATAATTCAAATAAAAGACAATTTAAATATACATTTGACCACCCCTATAGCGGATCATACCATTGTGAATGCATGCTCGCAGTCTATAAGGTTGCAAAAAATATTGATTCGTCGGTTTAAACCGGCATATCTAGAGCTCCGACAGACATTGTAAGTGTTTGCAAAACCTTTTCCTTGTAAAATAGGTGTTTGTATCAACACGTAGCCTAAAAGTAACATAAAACTCGCAGTGTAGTTTGTATTTCATTAAACACTTGCTCACACATTATCATTTTACATCAACAGTAAAGTAACAAATAAGTGCAGTTTTCAAGGCCGTCCATTTATTGGCGCAGGAATGCAAACTTGTCGATGTTTCTTTAATATCACAAATGTCATTGAGAATCACACAACTGCTGAAAGAGCCAATTCGAGATTGCTGTCAGAATACACTCAATATCCCTCAAAACACTGACAAATTAAAGAAGTCTGACAGATAAAATAGATGTATTTTAATAGAAACAAATATATAAACTTTGGTTCACATATTACACAAACTAACAGTACTGACAAATTTGACAATGTGATGCAAATGTGATGCAGTACCACTAACATTCACAATTCAATCTCTTTTCATATTCTCAACATTAATAAATAATGAATATAAAGATCATTACTAAATGTTTTTATTGGTATTTAACAAAACCATACATATATAATGCTAATAAAAATAAGAAAAATTACAGATATTCTTAATTTTCCCAGTATCCGCTCAAAATAAAATAAAATTTTATTAAATGTATTAATTAAAAACAAACATATCCTCTGAAAATAAAAATAAAAGTTTAAAAATGAGAGTAAATAAGAGTAAAACAAAACTAAATGCTTAAGTATTTTTAAATATTAAATATTTGATTTTCATATGACATTTTTATAAATATATGAGAATTTATCATTTAGTTTATTATTTATTATTTTCTATATGCTGTACCATTTGAATGAACAATACTGCCTACATAATAATATTTATTATTTTTCAAATTAGAAAGAACTACATCTTGACAAAACTTTTGCACGTCTGCATATACCAGCGACTTACAGCAACAATGAACAACACTCGGTCATATTAATATGATAATAAGTCTTTCGTTTTCATCTTTAGTTATCTCCTTAAGCTGCACATAAAAATACAATTAGATCATGTAACTTTCATTTGCATTGAGTATTACATTTATTATTGGTTTATAACTATTATGCCCTTTTTTATCCTAACTGTGGCTTTTTGGTCACTGTGGTTTTACATTTAAATGAGATTCATGTTGATCATAAGCAATGTGATCCTCTCGAAATTAGTTTATAATAATAATATAAACCACACTTAAAACTGACCCTTTTAGGCTTTGATCGTAATTGTGCCATTTTGGTGAATGTGGTTTTAAATTCAAATGAGATTGTGCTCTTTCCAAAAGAGGGCGGAGTTACAAGTGCCTATGTGTCAGCATAGTGGCAGATTCAAAATCAAGAGCTAATAAGGGAGAGATCGTCACTAATGGGCGGGGCTTCCTCCCAATGATGACCCGAAAAAGGGAGAATGTAAATCAAAGTGTTCCTGCAGACTGTTTTTATGAAGTATGATTACAAAAAATTTAATTAATACATTTTTACTATTAGGAGCTGGTTATATTTACAGAAATGTGCCACACAACTGTGTTTAAACCCCTTATAAAACTGTTTTTTTGCATAATAGCTCCCCTTTAAAGAAATATATTGTGCTTATACACAAAATATCCACCGTTATTCTGAGATAAACAGCTGTTTCTGTCCGCTCTCAGCTTTGAAGCCGAGCAGTGTGCCTGTAGACCAGCGCTGACCTTCACATGTTCTCATGGTCCAGTGTGAAGGAGGCTTTGCATATTTACTAATATGGCTGTCATGAACACTGCAGATGAAGTGGGAGGAAAGCTATTTAGTGTAACCTTGCCTTCAGCCATGGGTATTGCTAATGATGCCCGGATTGCCAAGGGTAGTCATAATAAAGCGTTAATGCATCAACTTACAGTGCATTGAGAGTTAGTGCTGGTGCATTCATTCAACCACACAACTAGAGGCACTTCATGACTCATCATGCGATCCAACACACTATCATGAGCCGCTTTCACCTCCAAAGGCACAACACTGTACATAGATGCAGGGTTCAAAACAATTCATTCATATTGTCCCAACACAAGTTAACTATTAACGATTAAGTGGATTGAACATAAAACAATTAAGTTGCCCCCAAAGAATCTCATGAATTATGTAGTTTCAGCTCATTTTAAATGTTTATTTATTAGCTGAACTCAACTTACATTCTATTCATTGAAAGCAAAACTACAGAATAGATTGAAGCACTACATACAGTACAGTGGTCCCTTGTTATTAACGGGAGTTACGTTCTAAAAATAACCTGCAATAGGCAAAATTCGTGAAGTAGTCCGCTTTATTTTTTACAATTATTATAGATGTTTTAAGGCTGTAAAACCCTTCACTACACACCTTATTCAGTGCATCCGGTAAGTATTTATAGTGCTTCACTTTTTCCACATTTTCCTATGTTACAGCCTTATTACAAAGCGGATTAACTTCATTTATTTCCTCAACATTCCACACACAATCCCCCATAATGACAATGTGAAAAAAGAGTTTTTGAAATTGTTGCAAATTTATTAAAAATAAAAAGCTAAAAAATCACATGTACATCAGTATTCACAGCCTTTGTCGTGAAGCTCTAAACTGAGCTCAGGTACATTCTGTTTCCACTGATCATTCTTGAGATGTTTCAGCAGCTTCATTGGAGTTCATCTGTGGTAAATTCAGTTGATTGGACATGATTTAAAAAGGCATACACCGGTCTATAGAAGGTCCCAGGATTGACTGCATGTCAAAGCACAAACCAAGCATGAAGACAAAGGAATTGTCTGTAGACCTCTGAGACAGGATTGTCTCGAGGCACAAGACTGGGGAAGGTTACAGAAACATTTCTGCTGCTCTGAAAGCTCCAATGAGCACAGTGGCCTCCATCATCCGTAAGTGGAAGATGTTTGGAACCACCAGGACTCTTCCTAGAGCTGGCCGGCCATCTAAGCTGAGTGATCGGGGGAGAAGGGCCTTAGGCAGGGAGGTGATCAATAACATGATGGTACTCTGTCTAAGCTCCAGCGTACTTCTGTGGAGAGAGGAAAAGCTTACAGAAGGACAACCATCTGTGCAGCAATCCACCAATCAGGCCTGTATGGTAGAGGTCGCATGGGCCGGTATAAGATTCTGACAGTATGATAACCTTGGATAAAAATATCACGGTTTCACAGTATCATAGTATTGTGCTCACTGCTCTAAAATATATTATTTTTAAATGTCTGGGTTAAAAAAATTTGAAAAAATGAATAAAATTTCCCTTTGAAAACAATACTATTTTTTGAAAGATTTATGATATTTTGGAGCAGTAAACAGGTCAGGCTAAATAATTCAAATGAATCATTGACTTCTGCTGTCTTCATTAGTTTCAAAAACACAGATTTATTTACAATTTAAAACGGCATCTTTACATATTTTTTTCTGCTGGAAATACTGTTGTCCTTTAAAACAAACAAAAAAAAGTAAATTAAAAAATCTTACACATACCTTACAGACGGTATTACAGAAAATTTTGGCGGTATTAAAACCTTGACTTATCCAAACCGCGGTATACCTTGAAAACAGTTATCATCCCATGCCTATGGTAGAGTGGCCGGACTGAAGCCACTCCCTGCCTGGAATTTGCCAAAAGGCATCTGAAGAACTCTCAGACCATAAGAAACAAAATTCTCTGGTCTGATGAGACTAACATTGAACTCTTTGGAGTGAATGCCAGACGTTACGTTTAGACAAAACCAGGCACCGCTCATCACCAGGCTAATACCATCCCTACAGTGAAGCATGGTGGTGGCAGCATCATGCTGTGGGGATGTTTTTCAGCAGCAGAAACTGGAAGACTAGTCAGGATAGAGGGAAAGATGAATGCAGCAATGTACAGAGACATCCTGAATGAAAACCTGCTTCACAGTGCTCTTGACCTCAGACTGGGGCGACGGTTCATCTTCCAGCAGGACAATGACCCAAAGCACACCGCCAAAATATCAATGGAGTGGCTTCACAACAGCACGGTGAATGTCCTTGAGTGGCCCAGCCAGAGCCCAGACCTAAATCCTATTGAACATCTCTGGAGAGATCTGAAAATGGCTGTACACCGTCGCTGCCCATCCAACCTGATAGAGCTTGAGAGGTACTGCAAAGAGGAATGGGCAAAAATTCCCAAAGGGTGTGCCAAGCTTGTGGCATCATATTCAAAAAGACTTGAGGCTGTAATTGCTGCCTAAAGTGCATCAACAAAGTATTGAGCAAAAGCTGTGATTACTGATGTACATGTGATCTTTCAGGTTTTTATTTTTAATAAATTCGCAACAATTTCATTTCTTTTTTTTCACATTGTCATTATGGGGTATTGTGTGTAGAATTTTGAGGAAATAAATGAATTGAATCCATTCTGCAATAAGGCTGTAACATAAAAAATGTGGAATTGCTTTATACAGTATACAGTATTTACAATACTGTAAATACATATTGAGGAAGATAAATGGTGCAGTGAGTGCAAATACAGTATTTTTGCTGTAATTGATCTACAGTAAGTTACTGGCAAACTGCCTGTCTTCCCATTGTCCCTTGAAACAGAGTATGAAGCGGAAAGGATAGAAATAACACCCAAAGAAATGGAACTACATCATTACGTCACAACTAATACATGCACACGTCATCATGTTGTCACTAGTGCACGTTGTGAGCACATCAGAGCGAGCATTTTCGATTCATTCATATACATATCACTACATTAGCATTGATGCTAATCTTCCGTATGACTGTTTCATATTGTGTTCCTGATGTCATGCGCTCCAGTGCCAAGACCATTGATACAATGTTTGCCTAGTAATATAAAAAGCACAGTGCACTGCTCTTTACTCATCTAAACAAAAGGCAGTGCAGTGCATCTCAGGTTTTCAGAAACTGTGCTGTATTTGGATGACCGTTGTTCGTTTTCAGCTTGAAAGCATACAAGCCTCCTGGTTTCCATGTTATGTCTGGTATACTTTGGTTACATAAAATAACTTGATTACCAATGTCCATGCAAACCCTGTGTTATTTTACTTGAGTCCATTTTTTGCATACTTAACTCACCTATGATCCCAACATTACACTGCAATGCTGTTTTTTTAAAGGGGAGGAGCTACTATATGCCCCGCCCTGTCTTCATGGTTCAGTTGAGATTGCGTCAAACATCAAATAAACAAATACACATCTCAAAGCACTTCATGGCACCTTTAACTGCGATATGAAAACATGACGTGACTAGATTTGAGTTTGGAAGAGCCTCAAACATATTGCTGTGATTACATGAATTGCCGTTTTCCTCATTCCGTTGTGTTTATAATGATAGTGAGAGGGAAAGAAAATATTGATCTGCTCAAGATGTTTGCTAACAGTAATCCACTTAAAATCTATTTCACCCCTAAGCCAAAAGAAATAGCTCGAGCCTTCAATTTAAACAAACACATTTCAACCTGCCACGAGTGAAGGCTGAATTTGTGAAATCTGAGAAGCCCGGCTGTGTGTCAGGTGCAGTGTAAGGACTAGATATCTTCCCCACGCATCCTGATTTCCAGAAGGATTATCAGCGGGCAGCAGCAGGCCGATTCATAGATGTGGCACAGATTGACAAAAAGCACTTTGATAGTGTGGACTGCAGCAGGTGGACCCGCGGGGAAGCGCAGATCAATAACGGTGAGACGTTGATAACACGGTGTCATTGACTTCTGATTGTCCCAGACTGCCTGGCCTCAACACTGACTAGTTATATTACACTCTGGTGAACACACACGCGCACACACACAGTAACAAAACTGGTCGGATTCCCATTTTAAGTAAAAAACAATAAACATTTTGCTTTTCATACAAAAAAAGAGGCCATTTAACCATTTCATGCGTGGCGCCAACTGCAAATTTTTAGACACCATTTTAAAACATTTCAATTTCAGCCCCATAAAGTGTTAAACTCCCAAACGGCTTTCCACAATTCCATTAAATTATTGTCTGTATATCCCGGTGTTGTTTTTAGAGACTGAATCGTTCATTCAAAACGATGAAAGGATGTGAGAATGCAACGAAGGCCTCAGGAATAAAGAGTTAAATCCTTTTATAAAACAAACAAAAATTGGTGCACTGCCACTATGGCTCTTAAAAGACAGTTTATTAAGACAATGTTTCTACATGGTCTTCATCAGGTCAAACAGGAGATACAAGAAGACCATTGTTTATATATATCTTTGTAACCACATTACATCTGAAACTATTAATAGTTATACTTAACCAATCAACAAATGGCGGGAAAAAATACACAAAAAACAGGAAGAAATAATAATAATAATAATAATAATAATAATAATAATAATAATAATAATTCCTTACATTTATATAGCGCTTTTCTAGACACTCAAAGAGCTTTACACATTGAGGGGAATCTCCTCATCCATCACCAGTGTGCAGCATCCACCTGGATGACGCGAAGGCAGCCATATTGCGCCAGACCACACACAACACACCAGCTGATTGTAGGAGAGGAGACAGCGATGAAGCCAATTATGATATGGGGATGGTTAGGAGGCCATGATGGACAGAGGCCAGTAGGCAAATTATATATGGGGAACTGTTTATTTATTTGTTTGTTTGTTTGTTTGTTTGTTTATTTATTTATTTATTCATTCATATATTTCTTTATTCATTCATATATTTATATATTTATTATTTTATTTATTCATATATTTATTTATGCATACATTCCTTTAATAATTTATTTATTCATTTATTCATTCATTTTTTATATTTATTTATTCAGTCATATATTTATATATATTTATTCTTTTATTAATTTATTCATATATTTATATATTCATTCATTCATTCATTCATTTATTTATTTATTTATTCATATATTTATTTACTCATTCATTCATATATTTATATATTTATTTATTCATTCATATATTTTTATATTCATTCATTCATTCATATATGTATTTATGTATTTATTCATTCATATACTTATATATTCATTCATTTATTTATTTATTTATTCATTCATTTATTTATTTATTCATTTATTCATTCATATACTTATATATTCATTCATTCATTTGATTATTTATTCATTCATATATTTATATATTCATTCAATAATTTATGTATTTATTTATTTATTCATTCATTCATTCATTTTCTTGTCGGCTTTGTCCCTTGCGGGGTCGCCACAGCGGAATGAACCGCCAACTTATCCAGCACGATTTTACGCAGCGGATGCCCTTCCAGCCGCAACCCATTTCTGGGAACATCCACACACTCATACACTACAGACAATTTAGCCTACCCAATTCAAAGCATGTCTTTGGACTGTGGGGGAAACCGGAGCACCCGGAGGAAACCCACGCGAACGCAGGGAGAACATGCAAACTCCACACAGAAGCGCCAACTGACCCAGCCTAGCCGAGGTTCGAACCTGCGACCCAGCGACGTTCTTGCTGTGAGGCAACAGCACTACCTACTGCGCCACTGCGTTGCCTCATTTATTTATTCATTTATTTATTTATTCATTCATATATTTATATAATAATTCATTCACTAATTCATTTATTTATTTATTTATGTTTAACAGCATTGAGCAGCTGCTTAACCTCGTCTTAGGATGGCCTTTTTAAAAACCTTTTATTCTCATGAAACTGGACAAAATTTAAAAAACAAAAAAAGATGCTAGAAATATTTTATCCAGATTTAAATCATATTTTTCATGTTTACATTTGATTTGCATGCATGGAAATAAAATTACTTTGTGATTCAATAACACATATTATTCATATTATTGAATAAAAATAACATATTATTCGTTATTTATTTATTAGTATGGATTTAGGTTAAACAATGATATTCTCCTAAGATATACCCAGTCAAACAGTAGTTTCAGCAGTGGTCAATTTCGTTACAAACATCATTAAAGGGCTAGTTCACCCAAAGATAAAAAAATATTCATCATTTACTCTCCCTCAAATGTTCCAAACCTTTATGAGTTTCTTTATTCTGTTAAAAACAAAACATATTATTTTGTTACAGGTCTCCAACATTTTTCAAAATATCTTCTTTTGTGTTTAACAGAAAGAAAGAAAAAAAAATTGCAAACAGGTTATTAAGTAAATGATGACAGAATTGACAGTTTTGCATGAACTATCCCTTTAATGCATTAAAATGCTCTCATTCTCTGGAGGTCTGGCCATTTGTCTGGGGTTTTATTGCATGAGCGGTCAGACAGCAGAATGTCTGGCTCCACATGAAACCTGTCTGCTGGCAGAACGCAGCGGTCAGCGCAATCCGACCTGAAGGGTCTCCCACCTACAAACACCTCGCCTGGCGTAGGGAAATCTCTCCATCTGCTGTGCGTAAGCCGGTCAAATACAGAGCAACATACAGAGACACAAGCAGGTGCTGTTTGAATGCCAATACAAATGTCTCTATTGTTGCAGATTGAGTAAGTCAAATATTTTGCTAACACTATACTTGAAGGGGTGTTTATACGACTTTCATTAAACCTTTATAATTATGACATGACACATTTGAATTTGAATTTATTTAATTGATTTATTTAAAGTCTAAAAACTTTGTCTCGTTCTCATGAACCCAGTCTCGTCAGTTATCAGTCTCATCGCACCCCTATTAACTAATACAAGTCAACCCAGGCTCATTCTGAAAACGAACCTCTATATACTAGGGATGTAACGGTATCAAAATTTCATGGTACGGTAATACCTCGGTATGAATGGCACAGTACGGTATTTATTGAATCATTTACAGGAAAAACAAAACTAATGAAGAGACTCGAAAAAAGTGCCAAAGTGTTTATTAAACAGTTTACATGACCACTGAACATATCAATGGCATACAAATTAGCCATCTATCTGTAAACTTTGAAACAGGAACTTCAATGTTTCAAATTTAATAACATAAAATTATTAAACCATGTAAAAAAATAAAGTTTCAATTTAGTATTCTTGAAAACTCAGAAAAAATAAAAATAGCAAAATACTTATTGCAGCTATGCTGAATGAGTATTTGAGAACACTCACCTCATTTACTTACACACTCACTTATTCAGACAGGTTTTTTTTAAGGAAAATTGGCATATCAACATTATCTGGTAAAAGCTGGGATCTCTGGGCATTTACAATGTCCCCTGCAACAGAGAAAACCCTCTCACTTGGGACTGAGGTTGCTGGGACAGAGAGATATGACTTGGTTCACAGCAGTGGGTAACGCTGTGCACTGTCTTTCCGCCACTCGAGAGGACAAGCCATGAGTGAGATAGAGGTCTCTTTGTGATACAAGTCAATGTCTGCATCGATCTGAGCAGTGTGCTGTGTTCTGCTGTCCCCTTGACTAAAATAATCCCCATCATATTAGTCTTATTCCCAACTTGTATTTCAAGGATGATTGCCACATCTGGGCTGATGGGAATTGTAATTCCCTCTACCTCCCGTTCGCTCCAATCGCCTGAGCAAACTTTTCTCAGAAGACCTATTGTTTTATTGAGTCATGCGACCACGGTAATATTGAAAAAAATGTGCTATTGCGGTACGACGGTATTTACAATACCGTTACATCCCTACTATATACATTTCTGTAGAGCGCCAAATACATCCCAGGAGCTACATTTTTTGCAGTTTTTGTTTTTGTGAATCTACCAGAAGCCACTATGTACACTTTTTGAGATCCCAAATTTCTATTGCGAGTGCCATTTATGCCTGCTGTTCTCACGTAAATCCACCAGAGCCCGCTGTCGACTGACTGACTGATTGACCAACCCTCGACTGACCAACCCTCCTCCTTCCCTAAACACTAACAATAGTGTTTTCAAAAGCACCGATTGACCAGCGCCCACCCACTTCCCTAAACCCAACCGATAGTGTTTTCAAAAGCACCGATTGACCAGCGCCCACCCACTTCCCTAAACCCAACCGATAGTGTTTTCAAAAGCACCGATTGACCAGCGCCCACCCACTTCCCTAAACCCAACCGATAGTGTTTTCAAAAGCACCGATTGACCAGCGCCCACCCACTTCCCTAAACCCAACCGATAGTGTTTTCAAAAGCACCGATTGTATAGTATACGCTTAAATTTGAAATATTTGATATGCGCGATATTTAAAAAAAATTACATTGTTAATTTTTTCATTCATTCATTCATTTTCTTTTCGTCTTAGTGCCCTATTTATCAGGGGTTGCCAGAGTGGAATAAACCGCCAACTTGTGGATGTCCTTCCAGCCGCAACCCAACACTGGGAAACACTCATACACTCTTGCATTCACACGCTCGCATACACTACACCCAATTTAGTTTATTCAATTCACCTTTAGTGCATGTTTTTGGACTGTGGGGGAAACCGGAGCACCCGGAGGAAACCCTTTGTTGACATATTGGAGGAAAGAATTGTTTGGAGACACGAGTTGTCAGTGTTGCGTTTATAAATGTGCTGCAACAAAGGTTTTTTTTCCATTTCCCCGCTATGAGAGCGCAGCTGGACTCACGTGTGGATTACAGTGGTCTGCTAACATGCAACAAAAATATGTTTGTAAGGAACATTTTTTACCCTAGAGCTTTTCGCATCTGGAAATGGTGAAATCCAGATTTGCTGCTCGACTCCTTTTAAAAAAGACGTGGTTCCAGTTTGTGTTAATTGTCCTGTCTCTACAGCATGGTAAGTGTGTGATCAGTGGTCTTTGTTTATGTTTATTCAGATGGCTATAGTTAGTGTTGTCAGCAGTACTCTTTCAGTGTTTAAAGGCATACCTTTAAGTTATAAAGTAATAAATACATATAAAGTAATAAAGACATTTTAGTTACTAAGTTTACAGTACGTTAATATCAATACAATATTTTGGACTGAAATATCCGCTCTAAATGCTGCTCTCCGAATGTAAACATGTTACCCTTGTGTAGGATTTTCGCCGCATTTTGTGACAGGATAGTCTGTACACACACGGCTGTGTTTCTACCGAGAAATGCAGAGGATTTTTTTCTCTCCCATGCGGTGTGCGGTATCAAAAACTTCATTAACACTACACTCCTCCAGCAGTTCCTCACATTCAATATCTCGTTTGTTATGGGGGGCATGCATGAAATGTTCCTGAATGAAAGTGAAAGTGCCAAACTGCAGTTAAAGTACACAAATTAAGAATGAAACACCCAAAATTACATGAAACTCCAGAGGAAATGTGGATAGCGCGGTGTCGAATTATGTGCAATAACATGTAAAATGGGATTATGAAATGAACATTAAAAACGCAACTCATGTAAAATTTCTCTATGACCCAACAAGTCCTTTTTTTCATATATTCATCATATGCTGTATACAGAGTTCTTCTTTCATCTATATTCATCTACTCTATACCTTGCAGCTCTTCGAGCCCAAAAGAGTGTCAGACCTCTGCACCGGTGGGTTTGTGAATAATGCCCGTCCTGTACTGAACCCGCAGATCCACCGAGACGCTGGCTCTTCAGCCTGTCACAGCGCGTTTGCGTTTGAACAGTATATTAATTCTGATGGAGACAAATCTGCTTGTGTGGCCCTCTCGACAGACATGAGCTATTCTTTCTTCTGCTATCTGCCTGCACGATGGATCATCATACCGACTGGATTATTCATCTATCGCTCTCTGAACTCTCTCTGAAGGCAAGCCAACGGCCGCTGGGGAGAGAACAGACCAGAGGATTGAATGCTACATCTCAACTCAACCTCAGCACCTCTATGGTGGAAAAAAAAAGAAACAAGTTCGTCTGGCGTGAAGAGAAGAGAATGCTGAAAATGGGTAAATTATACAATGAGTGTGCCAAATTAATTTCAACATTTCTGCGGGTAATATTGGGTATGCAGGTTGAAGTCTGAGCCAGAACACACACTCTGGCTAACTTCAGGGAAATGCTGTACTAGCTTTGGGCAAACATGCTGAAATACAACAGATGTGACACCTATTTTTAAAGACTCACAAGTATTAAGGCCCTATCATGGACCTTTTTTGCTGGTTTTACCCTGGCACAGGTTTTATCTTCAGGTTTTGCGCCACATTGTGCTGGTCTGAAAAGGAGGTGTGTTTAGGCGCATTGTTTGCGAGTTGCTAATTTGAGGCAACTGAAATAGACTGCACCACTGATTAAAGCTGGTCTAAAGTCAATGGTGCGGGTTTTTTATTTGATATTTAAAGAGCATGTTGGTGTTATTTGCCTATGAGAGCCCAAAACGTGCATTACTCATTGCTTATTATACACACTGGGATGTACAGCAGTACACAAATAACTTTAAATATGAACAATTAAAGAGTTTAAATGTAAAAAAATATATATTACTGTCTACATAATTATAAAAACCTTGACCTCCTCCTATGGATTCTTCACTTTAGATGGGCTTTGGTGGAATCATGGTAGTAAAAAATGTAAAAATACTGGCAACACTGCTTGCTTCAGTCGTAGCCTTTTTAAAGTTTTCTAGACAAAGCCTATATACAATTTTCGAAATTACAATTTCGTAGCCTTTTTGCAATTTCTAGTTGTAGCCTATTTAAAGTTGTAGCCTATTTGCAATTTTCGAAATTACGTTTTCATAGTCTATTTGCAAAACACTATCATACAATATAACTTATTTCATACATTTTTGGGGGGGACAGCTTTTTTTGTTTTGTTTGTTTTTTAACAAAGTAATAATTTGGCAACACTATATCGATGGCACCAAAATACAATACAAAAAATACAATACTATATCATTCATTCATTCATTCATTGTCTTTTCGGCTTAGTCCCTACAAAATACTATATCAATGGCACAAAATACAAAATACACAAAATACTGGCAACGTTGCTTGCTTTAGTCGTAGCGTATTTGCAATTTTCGCAATTGCAATTTCATTGCCTATTTGCAATTTCTAGTTTTAGCCCATTTGCAATTTTCACAACTACAATTTCGTAGCCTTTTTGTAATTTCTAGTTGTAGCCTTTTTAAAGTCGTAGCTTATTTGCAATTTTCGCAATTACGATTTTGTAGTCAATTTCCAAAATACAATATCTTATTTCATACATTTTTGGGGGCATAGTTTTTTAGTTTTTTTTTTTCTTAGCAATATTTGACAACATCATATTAATGGCACCAAAATACAATAGAAAATACTACATTGATGGCACCAATTACAAAATTTACACAAAATACTGGGAAAGCTGCTTGCTTCAGTCGTAGCCTATTTTATTTTCTAGTTGTAGCCTATTTGCAATTTTCGCAATTACAATTTCATAGCCTATTTGCAATTTCTAGTCGTACAGAAGACACAAAATACTGGCAACACTGCTTGCTTCAGTTGTAGCCTATTTTAATTTCTAGTCGTAGCTTATTTGCAGTTTTTGCAATTACGATTTCATAGCTTGTTTGCAAAATACAATATCTTATTACATACATTTTTGGGGGCATAGTTTTTTAGTTTTTTTTTTCTTAGCAATATTTGGCAACACTATATCGATGGCACCAAAATACAATACAAAATGCTATATTGATGGCACCAATTACAAAATACACAAAATACTGGGAACACTGCTTGCTTCAGTCGTAGCCTATTTTATTTTCTAGTTGTAGCCTATTTGCAATTTTCGCAATTAAAATTTCATAGCCTATTTGCAATTTCTAGTCGTAACCTATTTGCAATTTTCACAATTACGATTTCGTAGCCTATTTGCAATTTCTAGTCATAGCCTATTTAAAGTCGTACCCTATTTGCAATTTTCGCAATTACAATTTCGTAGCCTATTTGCAATTTCTAGTCGTAACCTATTTGCAATTTTCGCAATTACGATTTTGTAACCTATTTGCAATTTCTAGTCGTAACCTATTTGCAATTTTTGCAATTACAATTTTGTAGTCTATTTGCAATTTTTAGTCGTAGCCTATTTCAAGTCGTAGCTTATTTGCAATTTTTGTAATTACGATTTTATAGCCTATTTGCAAAATACAATATCTTTTTCATAGTAATATTAGGCAACACTATATCAATGACACCAAAATACAATACAAAATACTATGTTGATGGCACCAAATACAAAACACCCAAAATACTGGCAACACTGCTTGCTTCAGTTGTAGCATATTTGCAATTTCTAGTCGTAGCCTATTTAAAGTTGTAGCCTATTTGCAATTTTCACAATTACGATTTCATAGCCTATTTGCAATTTCTAGTCGTAACCTATTTGTAATTTTCACAATTATGATTTTGTAGCCTATTTGCAATTTTTTGTCGTAGCTTACATAAAGTCGTAGCCTATTTGCAATCTTTGAGCAACTACAATTTCAAAGTCTATTTGCAATTTCTAGATGTAACCTATTTGCAATTTTTGCACTTACAATTTTGTAGCCTATTTGCAATTTCTAGTCATAGCCTATATAAAGTCGTAGCCTACTGTTTTTGCAATTTTTGCAATTACAATTTCGTAGTCTATTTGCAATTTCTAGTCGTCGTCTATATAAAGTCGTAGCCTACTGTATTTGCAATTTTCGCAATTACGATTTTGTAGCCTATTTGCAATTTCTAGTCGTAGCTTATATAAAGTCGTAGCCTACTATATTTGCAACTTTCGCAATTACGATTTTGTAGTCTATTTGCAAAATACTGAACTTATTTCAAACATTTTTCGAGGGATATCTTTTGTTTGTTTGGTTTTTGTAGTAATATTTGGCAACACTATATCGATGGCAGCAAAACACAAAACAAAATACTATATTGATGGCACCAAATACACAAAATACCGGGAACACTGCTTGCTTCCGTCTTGCCACCCCTTACAGTTTTCTTGGCACCCAATAAATAATTTTCCAGCTCCTCCCCTGAGCACACATGCTGTGGTTTTATGAATGAGTGTGCGTTTGCATTGTGTCTAATTGATTGAAGCGCACTGATATAGAGCTGAATATTGAGCATCACACACAGTTCCACTTTTCTTCACATGCTCGGCAACAAATTCACGCATCTCTCCTGACATCTTCATTTTGTGTTTCCCCCTCCTGTGTTGTAATTTTTCCCCAAACTCAAAACAAAGAGCGCACAATACTGACATCACCCTAATTACGAAAACCCCAGTGATTCATTTACAACAAATAAATCGACACAGGCATCCTTTGAAAGGCTTTTAAAGCTACCGAAGCATTGCAAGTTGTTACAGAAGGGGGAAAAGAAAAATAGATGTCACAGCTGATAATCAGAGTTTGTACCTGATGGCTTTCAATTTCAGGAGGAACACGGTCTACCGGTGATGGGACTGAAATGTGAGAAGAAGCAAAGAGAACATTTCCATTCCCCAAGTGTCAAAAAAACACATGGCTAACCTGAAGCCGCGGCTCTGAATATTACTGAACTCCAAGCACCGCTGGGGTTTTCATTACAGGATAAGGATTAAATCATATTTACATTTAGATCCGGACGCTTTAATTTTTATCAAGCGTCTCAAATATGTGCATATTTGACTGCATAAAGTGTTTACGGCTCAACACGCGGTTATGAAAAACAAAACAGGAGATATTGTGCGGGTTAGAAAATGCGTTTATGAAAATGAATGTAGTCGTAGCTAAAATATTGTTTTTATGAATAAAGATCACAGTCAAAAGTCACAGTGCAAATGCAGTTTTGGCTGCTTTTTCCAGGTTATTTGTGACTTAATGTCAGCATGATTTGGCAACCGCAAACCTATTTCAATTCTGTAATGTGACGCATTTATAAATTCATGAGGAAAATAATGAAAGCTTTATGAAGACAATAATAATCTCCCACTGATAAATAGTTCACAATAAGACAAGAACAGGTATTAATAAAGTAAATAAAGTCCATTGATATTTGACATTGAATGTCTATGTACAGTCTCTCACAATACATGTAAATGCTCACTTATAGATCTGTTTATTTTACAGTAAAAGCACAAAAAAGTGGCTTAACATTTGAAAATAAAATATTAAAATATGTTTTATAATATAATACACTATTACAATGTATTAAAATTTATGTATAATGTATAATGTATGTGTTAGTAATAAAAAAACTAATAATAATTACAACAATAATTTTTGAGTTGTAATATGGCTGTAAAATTATACATTCATTCATTCATTTTCTTTTCGGCTTAGTCCCTTTATTAATCCGGGGTCGCCACAGCGGAATGAACCGCCAACTTATCCAGCACATGTTTTGCTCAGCGGATGCCCTTCCAGCCGCAACCCATCTCTGGGAAACATCCACACACACTCATTCACACTCATACACTACAGACAATTTAGCCTACCCAATTCACCTGTACTGCATGTATTTGGACTGTGGAGGAATCCGGAGCACCCGGAGGAAACCCAAGCAAACGCAGGGAGAACATGCAAACTCTACACAGAAACACCAACTGACCCAGCCGAGGCTCGATCCGGTGACCTTCTTGCTGTGAGGCGACAGCACTGCCTACTGCGCCACTGTGTCGCCTTGTAAAATAATACAATTAATAATAATAATAATAATAATAATAATTATTATTATTATTATTATTATTATTATTATTATTATTATTAATATAATAATATTTTAATTTAAATAATTAAAATATTAATTTTATTATTTTATTATTAATTATTTACATTTTTACAATATATTACACTATTATAATGTATTATAATAATATATGTATATTGTATAATGTATTTATTAGTAATAAACTACTAAAAATCACAATAATAATAATTTTTGAGTTGTAATATGGCTGTAAAATAATACAATTAATTTTAATAATAATGACATTATTAAAATAAAATAAAATAAGATAAAATAACATAAGATAAAATAAAATAAGATAAGATCAAATAAAAAATAAATAAATAAAATAAAAAATAAATAAATAAAATAAAATACAAAATAAATAAATAAAAATTAAATTAGATAAAATTAGATAAAAAAAATAAGATAAGATAAAATAAGATAAGATAAAATCAAATAAAATAAGATAAAATTAAATAAAAAAATTAAATTAAATAAAAATAAGATAAAATTAAATTAAATTAAATTAAATAATTATTATTAACTGACAAAAACTGTAGGACTATGGCATAGATTAATTAAAATTTCCCCCAATAAATGTATTCTTTATAAATCTATATGAGTTTACTTCTAATCACCTCAATTATTTTAGAAATAATTAATTATTCCAATTGTGTTTTCCAATTTAATCCAGACCTCATCTAACACAGACATCAGACTACTCCAATGCATTTAATTGATTTTAGTATAATTACAACTGAATGTCATACAAAAGAAAAGTCTTTTCCCAATTTACTTAAATCACAAACACGTCCAAACAATAATCACTGCAGAAAATCTAAATAATCCAATGTCAATTTTCCCCAATATCATGTGGCTCTAATGTAGAAATTAGGTCAAAAAGCAGCCGAAATATTCCTTCAACTGTAACTGAGCCAACAGAACAGTAAATCCCGGTCTGTGGGGCCATTTCTCCTCTCCCGGTGACTTTGAGGCGGATTTCTTCAAGGTAATACGGGATACATTTTCAAGCGCACTAATATCAGAATGTAGGTTAAGTAATTAGTTGGACGAAAGCCTGTGTACCAAGCGGAGACGTTGGATAAATTCCACACGCTAATCCAAACCCTGCTTAGATGTGGTTAACAAGGGCCGCTGGCTTTTAACTTCTCGGCACCGCTTTTCCACCAGTTTGAAGTGCTGATGGTGCTTTCCGTATTGATCCGTGGAGGACCGCTACAGCAGTCAATGTCAAACGTTATCTGTTATTTGAAGATGCTGGTCAACATTCATGGGCAGGAGATAACAAAAAAAACAAGAGCAATGTGTAATGCGCTCTCTTTTGATTACCGCCGGGATGACCCATTTACCAGGTGGTCCTCGTGACCCTGCCGACCCTCGCATTGATGGGGCTTTTCTGGAAACTGGGGGGAGGGAATGAAGACGGTTCTTCCACATGTATTGACTGCGGCTGGACGAGAGGCCTGCGCATCGATTCCCATACTGCTCTCCCAGGAGCCATTGTGGGAACTGATGGGAGGATGAAAATAGAAGGAAATCTTCCAGGGAGGAATTAAAAAGCTGCTCTAATTCACTGGCTGAGACGCGAGAGATCAGTGAAGAGCTCCGACCCCAGAGGACAAAGATCAGCATTTCTTTTTTCTTTTTCTTTACGAAAGTCAAACCCAGACAGTTTCAGGGACCCGAAATCAGTGATATCAGCCTGGGGTGCGTTTCCGAAGACCATCGTTTAGCCAACTAAGGTCGTATGCTCTGTCGTTCGGTAATTTGGTGTTTCCCAAATCCGTCGTTCCAACGAACATTCGAATACTGTGTAGCAAACGTGTTTGTTTGCAACTACACCTCTAGAGCTGTAGTTAGAAGCACAGTTCCTGGTTGTGTTCCCAGTTATCCACCCTATGCCCTACTCCTTTCGAACGATTCACTTTGAATGATTAATAAAAAAATGTAAAGATATCTCACTCGTGTAATTTGTTTCAAAGTTTTTTTTTTACAGTTCAGTTTTAGCGAACTTCAGAGTGACAATCGCGCATCCTTCGTAGTACACTCAGAATTCATGTATGCCATTTTGAATGCAGATCTGGCTCATACAAAAAGCTACAAGTGACCTATGATTTACAAGCGGAAATCTTGTGAAAACAAAAGATAGAGGATACGTAAAGTGGTTTTAATTTAAAGTAACTAGTTTGTACGGATCACAACCCACAATTCGGAATAGTTTTTTTCCCTTTTTTTACTAATAGATCAATCCTAAATCTGTAACGATCACAGAGAGATCACCTCTTGCGTCATTCAAATCACGTCATTGAAAGCACTTCTAAACAAACCCAGCAGGCACAGGACGTCAACATGATGTCAGATTGACGTTGTACCCCCAACGTCATGGGGACACTGCATTTTGGGTGCAAATGAAAATCGGACATCAGAACCCAACGTGTCTAACGTCAGACAGACGACTAGGTCACTTTCAAATGCAACCTAAAAACAACCAAATATCAACGTCTAATGATGTTACAGCTTGACGTTGTGTCTACGTTACCACTATGTCGTCTATCAGACGTTGAATTTTGATTGCCATAGCTGATGAATAACTGTCAGTATTTGACGTCAATATGACGTTGGTTTAAGATGTTGGCTTGACGTTGGATTTTAGTCACTTTCAAACACAATCTAAAATCAACCAAATATCAACGTCATTTGACATCGTTATACACTCTCAGAAATAAAGGTACGCGAGCTGTCACTGGGGTGGTACCTTTTTCAAAATGTACACATTTGTACTTAAAGGGTCTATCTTGGTATCTCAAAAGTATATATTTGTAGCTAAAAATTTTAAGAGGAACACTTTTGTACTTTTTAGGTACTAATATGTACCCTTGAGGCATTAATATGGACCTTTTAGGTACAAATTTGAAAAGGTACCACCCCAGTGACAGCTTGCGTACCTTTATTTCTGAGAGTGTATAACGATGTCAAATGACGTTGTCCTTGGACGCTGGCTAGACACTGAATTGTGGTCACCCGATGTCATGGCCTAATTTTGACCTAATATTCGTCTTATGATGATGTGTGCCTGCAGGGAACCAACTACACCTGAAAACAAATGTTCTCTGTTTTTTTAATCTGTATTAACCCTTGTTTACTATTCATAATTACTCCCCTTTCGTTATTTTTGGGGGTGTTTCTGCCCCTTTGACTTCTATTATAAGGACATTTTTTGATTGCGAAACCATGACACCATATAATCATGCATTCTTGATTGTTGGTGGTGTTTCCTGTTGTGAAGAGGTCAAATGTGTCATTTTTACTGTTGATCATTAGTTGGCACTATTAACCTTTGGATAGGCCAGTGGCTTTTATATGGAGTAAAACAGTAAATTATAGTGTGTGTGCATAGATGCACTTACTATGTTTACTATGTTCTGGGGGGCTTATTTTGATTTTCTCAAACATATCAAAGTAAGTGTGCAAAGGTCTCTCTTACACTCTCTCACACACAAACAAACACACACTATACTTTATATAGAAGGCAGAAACTAAGCTTTTTTTTTTTTGCAGTGCAACTGATGATAAACAGTAAAAAAAATTGTACCTCTTTCCAACAGGGAAAACCAGCAACAATCAAGAATGCATGATTATATGGTGTCATGGCTTTGCAATCAAAAAATGTCTTTATAATGTAAGTCAATGGGACAAAAACAGCCATTATCATAAAGAAAGTGTAGTAAATTTGAGTAAATTGTTGAATTTCGAAAATTTTCAAAGCATTTTCCCAAAATATGTGTCAAAATAAGATTTGTCCCCAAATTCATTCCATTTGCTGAAACACAGAGAAAATTGTGGCCAAATTAAGCCTAAAAATCACCCCAGAGTGGATGAAAACCTCCCCAAGAGCACATAAGGCTTAAATAAATAAACACATAGGGCCCTATTTTAACGATCTAGGCACAAAGTCCAAAGTGCAGGCGCAAAAGCATCAAGGGCGTGTCAGAATCCACTTTTGCTATTTTAAGGATGGAAAATTCTGCTTTGCGCCGCGGCGCATGGTCTAACAGGGCTGAGCTTATCTCTTAATGAGTTATGGATGTGTTTGGAGAATAAACCAATCAGAGTCTCATCTCCCATTCCCTTTAAGAGTCAGTTATGTCACGCCATAGCGCATTTGCTATTTACATGGCGACTTTGCAAGTGTAAAAACTGAGCGCTTCACTAGCGAGAAAACAGTTAAACAGAGCATCTGCAGCGCGAGAATGAGAGAATGAGTCTCCTCATTCTTTACTTTCACTAGCCTAGACATCCATTAGCCTATATAATTAATTTTGTTTGTTATGCGCAAAGATTTGTTTCAAAACTATTTCTAAATTCAGTTCTAATTTCTAGCAAACTAATAAATGAACAGTAATAACGAAGTGAGGTCAAAAACTGAGTTATATCCAAATACACATGCTATGCCCCATATGGTCTAAAAGCTGACAGGTGGGCAAATCTAAGCTTATTTTTAATAAAACAAATATAAATATGCATATAATAAATAATACTGTTAATAATAATAACATTATACAAAAGCAAATTGTCATGAATAAACTGAAAAAGCTGCCCGAAATGAAGAAGGCATTAAGGCAGTGGTTTTTATATTTATGTAAGCTAGAAAATAATACTTTTTGTAATATTTTACTCCTTTAATTTTTTTTTATTTGTAAATATATTTGCGTTTTGCTCTACATCCTGTGTGTATTAAGCAATGTTTAAGTGAGGCGCACATCTAACGCACTCTGCACTGGACTTTAGACCTCCTCTTATCTGGTCTATTAAACAGTCTATTCTAGTTTCTTAAAATAGCAACGCGCCAGCAATGCGCCTCAACACACCTCCTTTTTTAGACCAGAACGCCTATGGGCGCACATATGAGCGCAAATGCATTTGCTATTTAAACAGCGTGGTGCAAAACGTCGAAATGATTCTTGCTTCGAGCTGAAACTAGCAAACAACAATTGCATCGCGCCTTGCGTCGCATTGCGCCGAGTGTATGATAGGGCCCATTGTCTGATCTCATGTATTCCCGCCTCAGCTATTCAAACGCAAATCAAATGCCGGCAAACACTGGAACGAGAAGTCACTGTAATTTTAAGAGATCTGTTATCAGGAATGAGTTGGAAATGACTTGAGAAGAGAAGCATGATCAGACACAGCATTATTCATAGGATGATAATGTGTATTTTTAAAGAATTACATTTTTAAAGGAGGGCTAATCATTTTGACGTCAACTGTATATCGCAGATAAACACAAAATCAGCACAGAACCTCAACACTTCCAGCAGCTTACTGCTGTATTAAAGACTGTCCAGCTTTATGACTAAGACGCACAATATGCTTGAATCCTTGAGGACGGTTTTCCTCTGGGAATGCGAGCGGGACAGCGTACTCGCCATCTGCCGTTAAAGACTGGAGCGTGCGCAGCTTCAGATAAATGCATATTCAAAGCGCTCCGCTACTCAGCACAAAATGAGTCTGCGGCTCTAATGAATCCTGAATCAATAGCACTCCAATAAGCCCTGCTGAGGAACCAGCTGTAAAATAAAACACACATCCACACGCTCTATATTAAAGCCTGTTGTTTTCAGAGTCCAGGGCTTCAGAGCGGACATTCTGACAGCGTGATCAATTTTATGAAGATTAATCAAGCATCAGTGAGAGAGACTTATTAAATACGTCTCTGACAGGCTTTCTCGGTGGCCGTATTTCTCACTTTTGGTGCACGCATTGCAAAAAAATGAAGGTTTCCACACAATTCATTTATGTCCCAACACAAATCGATTAAGCTAACTTAATCGTTTTTACAAATTCAAGTGGATTGAACTTAAAACAATTTAGTTGTCTAAAAAATAACCTCAATAATTGTTGATTCAGCTTATTGTAAATGAGTAGTTTGAACAAGCAGCAAAAATCATTTTATGAGTGAAGTTCAAACATTCACTGTTCAAAATGCTGTTGATCTGTGATGGACAACATAAAGGATTTCAGTTCACTTATTAGTTTTTACAAATTTAAGTGGAATGAACGTAAAACAATTAAGTTGTTCCCAAAAAAACTTAAGAATTGTGTTGTTTCAACTCATTTTGAATAAGTAGAATAAACAAGCAACAAAAAACATCTTAGTATTAGTGTTGTTGAATAACAGGAGTGTCAAAATATAACATAAATTGGATAAAACAACATCAATATAATAATTTAACAATATATTATGATACAACGTCATTTAGTGATGTTTAAACCAACCAAGGCTCTTTCTGAACACATACCCCTATATACATTTCTGGAGAGCTAAGATATCCTAGAAGCTATATTTTTTTGCAGTATTTTTTGCAATTTTTTATTTTCAAATTTCTCTCGTGAGTGCCATTTCTGCCTCCTCTTCTCACATAAATCTAAATGTCTTGTTTTAAGAAAAAATATGTCAAAATTATTTGAGTTTTTATTTAAAACAAGCTAAATGATCTGCCAATGGGTTAAACTAAATAATCTTATATCAAAAGGATACCAGATTATTTGGCTTACCCCATTGGCAGGTTATTTTGCTTGTTTTAAAGAAAAACTCACTTAATTTTGACATAACTTTTCTTAAAGTCAACATTTTTGCTTGTCTAGAAATGCTTATTGATTTAAGTTTAAATTTTTTAGATATTTGGACTACAAACAAGAAAAAAGCTTTTTTTTAGCAGTGTGGAAACATAAATGCTGAGGAACTTTGTTTTGTTTGGGCTTACAAATCTAGAGAAAATCACCTGCTAGTTAAATGCGATTTTGATCGATTGTTGGTGAATGATCCAAGAGTGGGGAGTGATAAATCAAATAAGAGTTTATATTGCATCTGAAAGGCTGGAGCGTCTTCATAACTCCCACGCAAACATACAGCTCAATCCCCACAAACCTGTGCAGGTCATATTTCACCCAGAAATCAAGATTGTATCAAATTGGAAGCCTTTATTAGGATTAATACTGCATGTTTTATGACATTTAGACTTTTTACACATACATATTGTGGGAAAAAATGTTGTTCTCGATCAGTGTTGGGTGTAATTTAGAGCCAGACTGGTATGTTTTTTTAGGGCTGATACCAATATTAGGAAGTAAAAAATACAGATATCGATATGTATCAGCCAAAATTAAAAAAAAAATAATTATATATATATATATATTTGAAGTCAGAATTATTAGCCCCCCTGAATTATTAGCCCCCTGTTTAATTTTTTCCTCAATTTCTGTTTAACGGAGAGAAGATTTTTTTCAACACATTTCTAATCATAATAGTTTTAATAACTCATCTCTAATAACTGATTTATTTTATCTTTGGCATGATGACAGTAAATAATATTTGACTAGATATTTTTCAAAACGCTTCTATACAGCTTAAAGTGACATTTAAAGGCTTAACTAGGTTAATTAGGTTAACTAGGCAGGTTATTGTAATTAGGCAAGTTATTGTATAATGATGGTTTGTTCTGTAGACTATCGAAAAAATATATAGCTTAAAGGGGTTAATAATTTTGACCTTAAAATGTTTTTTAAAAAATTAAAAACTGCTTTTATTCTAGCTGAAATAAATCAAGTAAGACTTTCTCCAGAAGAAAAAATATTATCAGACATACTGTGAAAATAAACATCATTTAGGAAATATTAAAAAAATCAAAAGGGGGCTAATAATTCTGACTTTAACTATATATATATATATACACAACAGTTCTGTCTGGTTCTCGAATCTGATTGGCTCATAGCCGTGCAATATTAAAGCAATATCAGCACTCGTACAGCCTCTTCACCCTTGTATTGCTCCGCCCACAATAGGACCAAAGAGGGACTAAATAACTCACTACAATTTGAAAAATGTTGCAGCTGTTGGACAACGTAATGTACTTTTAGGCTTTTTAGGCAAGAATGTAGTTGTTTAGATTGCAACTATGCAGTTTATTTATAAGGAGAGTGCCTATTTTAAATATTTATAATTTTGGATATTCAGCATGTCGGCGGCCATCAGCATGCAGAGCAAAGAAATTGATGATTGACAGCAACAAGATGGCAACAGAGACCGCATAATAGGGTAGAAAAACTCAGCGTTTTCTTTTCGTATTTCAAACTACAGCTGATCAAATCATTATAAAACTGGTAAGTGCTGTATTAATACCCTAGTAATCTGGAAGTGATTGTGTTGCTTTGGCTTTTTCGGGGTTAATTATTGTGATCTCCCGATCGCAACAGAGAACTACTGGGAAATCTCTGTAGACTGATGGCATTTCATGCCGATCAGCCTTATAATCTTAAAATGTGAGCAAAATCGCCTGTTTTGTCATCACTTTAGACATTACGCTAGAGAATCATTTAAATACTAGCTCTAAAGTGATGTTGGTGAAGTAGTAACGGTTTCTGCTGTTCTGACGTCATGCTGCAGATGTGAATGAATGTCAACATATTTCAACATATTGAAATAAAAGTCTGAGCAACTTCCGGTTCACATGGACTTTACTTGTTTTAAAATGAAACAATAAAGTCAAGTCAAGTCACACTTTATTGTCATACCACTACATGTGTGGACATACAGAGGAATGAAATGTTGTGTCTCAAGATAATGGTGCTACATAAATTAATCATAAATACAAACCCAACACTAGACATAAGAGCTATTTTAAAAACCTATCACTAACATATACTACAAGATACTTAACTAAACACATAAAGCAGGCTATGCAAGTAAAGGTTATCAGCAAAGAGAAAAATTCAGCAAAAATTGCATTATCAACAAAATTCTCCTCTACAAGCAGATAAAATTACATGTGTTGAATTTTCTGAACATCAAGCCAGAAAACAATTGCATTAAAGAAGGCTAGGGCTGATACTCCAAAAGCAGGGCTTTTAATTATCTTATTAATTTTGGAGGGTATGAAACAATAATGAAATGTTCATCAGATTACTTGAATAGCTCTATTGAAAAAAAAACAAAAAAAAACAATTCTAGACTCAATGAGGCGATTATTCTGAGTGAAATGCATGTGAGTTTTAAAGACAAGACATTTCATTTTGGTGTCTGCGTCAAAATTAAATTTACAAAAGTGATTTTTGATACATAGAAGGCATATTAAATTGAAGTGTTGAATGTTTCAAATAGCCTGAGTGAAAAATAAGTAGTCAAAATGTGGCTGGAATATCATAACTAGCATCAGAACAACATATAACTTTATGCAAAAAATGAAACAGCATATTTTTTCCGACAGTAATGGGTTATTTAGCTAGTGTTTCTTCTGTAAATCACAGTGCATTTTCAAATTCATTAACACTATGATTGTTTTATTATAATTAAATAAATAAATATGGCGACGCAGTGGGGCAGTAGGTAGTGCTGCCACCTCACAGCAAGAAGGTCGCTGGTTCGAGCCTCGGCTGGCTCAGTTGCGTTTCTGTGTGGAGTTTGCGTGTTCTCCCCGTGTTCTCGTGGGTTTCCTCCGGGTGCTTCGGTTTCCCCCACAGTCCAAAGACATGTGGTACAGGTGAGTTGGGTAGGCTAAATTGTCCGTAGTGTATGAGTGTGAATGAGTGTGTATCGATGTTTCCCATAGATGGGAAATCCGCTGTGTAAAACATGTGCTGAATAAGTCTGCGGTTCATTCCGCTGTGGCGACCCCGGATTAATAAAGGGACTTAGCCGAAAAGAAAATGAATGAATGAATGAATGATAAATAAATATATTAAAATAAGTATACTTTGAAAATATAAACAATTAAATATACAGTTAAAGTCAAAATTAATAGCCTTTCTGTATTTATTGTTTATTAATTGCCAAATGATGTTAAACAGAGCAAGGAATTTTTCACAGTATTTCCTATAATGTTTTTTCTTCTGGAGAAAGTCTTATTTGTTTTATTTCAGTGAGAATAAAAGCAGTTTTTAATTTTTTAAAACTATTTTAAGGTCAATATTATTATTAAACCCCTTAAGCAATAATTGTATTTGATTTAATTCGATTTTATTCGATTTATTCAATCAATGGCAGAGCGGTGATAAAACAAAACGCTATTAGTTGTTTTTTAAAAAAGGGGAGGAGCTACACTATGTCTTCGTGTGTCGGTTGCAACATGTTGAATATTTGACAGTATTATTTCAAACATCGAATAAAAATGCATATTTCAAAGCACTTCACGGGACCTTTAACAGTAATGCCACAAGCCTCGCTTCACTCTCACACTTTTGTCTTGGCCTTTTTCGGTTTCCATGAGAAAAATGGCCAAAATTATGAGGTAAAAAAAGGTTAAGGTGCGTCATAACCAGAGCCATGTTCAGGGTGCTGGTTTTCACTCTCCCTCCAGCCGGCTTTCAAACTGGATGCAGAAAGCGCTGCACTATGAAACCCATTTATTTCATTGCTCCATGCAGAGGCTGGTTTGTTGCTGTGTCAATCAAAGTACAAGAGCAGCAGAGCGTACATGTCATGGTCAAAGTTAAAAATAGCTCAATGTTCGGTGTTCTGTACATATTCTGTTCATGAACATTTTAAGGTGGCAACGCAGTGGCGCAGTAGGTAGTGCTGTCGCCTCACAGAAAGAAGATCGCTGGTTTAAGCCTCGGCTGGGTCAGTTGGCGTTTCTGTGTGGAGTTTGCATGTTCTCCCTGCGTTCGCGTGGGTTTCCTCCGGCTGCCACGGTTTCCCCCACAGTCCAAAGACATGTGGTACAGGTGAATTGGGTAGGCTAAATTGTCCCTAGTGTATGAGTGGGTATGAGTGTGTATGGATGTTTCCCAGAGATGGGTTGCAGCTGGAAGGGCATCCGCTGCGTAAAACATATGCTGGATAAGTTGGCGGTTTATTCCGCTGTGGCAACCCCGGATTAATAAAGGGATTAAGTCGAAAAAAAATGAGTGAATGAACATTTTAAGGTCAATAGCATAACCCCTTAACCAATTTTTTTTTTCTTTCGATAGTCTACAGAACAAACCATTGTTATACAATGACTTGCCTAATTACCCTAACCTGCCTAATTAACCTAGTTAAGCCTTTAAATGTCACTTCAAGCTGAATACTAGCATTTTGAAAAATATCTAGTGCGTATTTGGCGTGCTGTCCGGGGAGAGGGCTCTGAGCTCGGGAAGACACCCTAACTCGTGTTATTCCCCTTATCAGGATAGAGAGATAGGGTCCGAGCGCAGTGTCTAGCCCGCCTCCAGAACGCTCCCCCTTCGGACTTAAGTATCGGGTTTAATAGTGTGGAGTTGGGGTGGTGGAGGGATGCTGAAGTCAAGAGAAAACGGAGGTATGACGTGTTTGACTATTTATAGGGGTTTGGTCGTGTGCTGATTGGATAATAGAATGATTATGTGTGATGAATTAGCCTCGTCAAAGACTGACCGTGCTCCTCCCGAAATTTGTTTATAAAACATCACAAAATAAATCAGTTATTAGAAATGAGTTATTAAAACTATTATGTTTAGAAATGTGCTGAAAAAAAATTGAAAAACAGAAATTGGGGGGAAATATACAGGGGGGCTAATCATTTCAACTGTACACTTTTATTTTCAATGGGTTGGTGCCCATCAGTGGATAAATAAAACTACTGGAGTTTATTTCATAAAATCACACCCGTGCCATACTGTAATAGGGCTGGGCAATATGGCAAAAATGCAATCTCAATGATTATTTTCTATATTAAACAATAACGATGTATATTTTGATATAAGTTGTTATTACTTCCAGATTTAAAAGAGTACCCCAACAATGACTGAAGCCACAAAAATTAGAGGGTCCATTAAATGGCATAACATATGTTTGGCCAATTCATTTTCAGTGGCCGAAAATTCGGTACGCCTCTAATATGAACACACTTTTAGATTCCCATTGTTGCACATTTCTGGCTCTTAGATCAATATAGAGTAAAAACATCCAGAGCTAATCATTGTTATTGACATTAATTTTATCGCGATTTGATATAATACTGTTTATCGGCCCAGCCCTATACTGTAATATTGATTTTATTTTGATCTATCTGAAGGAGACTAATATGTCAGCACAAGATTCAACGTGTAGCGTCTTTGTACTCATGTGAATGTCATCATCCGGCAGAAGAGTGGAAAAGCAGACGAAGGGACGGAAATCCTGCACCCAGAGGCAGTGAAAGACAAGAAAACAAGCCGATGAAGAGATAAAGAGGATTCAGATGGGCGGAAGTGACTCGGGCTTTCACACTCGAGGGAAGTCAAAGGTCAGGAGGTCAACGGTCCCAACACCAGCAAGATACACTGACAGACAGGCTGTCAAACACTCAAATGTTACATGGACATATGGGAAATCCATGAATATAAATCAGAAACGGAGAGCGGTTGTAGCATATCCTATTCCATTTACTGCATCTTATGAAGAATCAATCTCCTGTAAGTCGTATTATATTAAAGAAATACTTGATAAATCAATACTGTAGCTGTTAGCTGTGAGTCATTTCTCAAGTCATATGTCTTGTTCATATTTACAGTGCTGCGAAAATTTGGATTTTTTTTCTTTGGTAGGCAATACTGCAACTTTTTTTTTAGTTTTCTTTGTTTGTTGGGTCTGAACGAAAAGACAATAGCCAAGGCTGCGTCCGAAACCGCGTACTTCCATACTATACAGTACGCTAAAATCAGTATACGAGCCGAGTAGTACGTCCAAATTCATAGAATTTGAAAATCAGTACGCGAGAAGTACCCGGATGACTTACTACTCACGGCGAGATTCTGAAGTGCGCATCCCATGCACGTTGCGCTATCCCATGATACCCCGCAAGAGAATTCATGAATGGGAGTGAAGCGACGCGACTGACGCAGGTAGGTCACGTGACCATGACAAAATGACGGATGTAGTACGTCCGAATTCCATTCATACTTCTTACATTCATACTGTATAGAACGTACTTTTCTAACGGCCGAGTAGTACGTTTAAATTCAAATGCAGTACCTACTGAGTAGTAGGCGGTTTCGGATGCAGCCTAAGTTTATAAACTCGCTTAATAGCTAAGCTAACCTCAAAGAAATATTAAGTGCGTCCCAAATCGCATACTTATGCACTATTTTACGCCATTTTGTAGTATAAATAGTGTAAGTAGTGCATTCACACTAAAATGTGCACTAATAAGTGCACTTTAAATACCCTGGTCATGCACTTATTTAACCAATAAAATGAAGTGTGGAATGTTGGACACTTCACACACACAAAGGCCGCTGCTTTCTCATGTAGCGGAAGGGGCGGAGCTATCAGGTACCGATGTTGGATTACATTACTTTGAATGTGGTTATACTATTATTTGGTAGTTTGGTCATTTATTTCGCTAATTTGGCAACCGTCAAACGTCATCAGGGAAATTTCGTCTTTAAAACGATACGGGACGGTATATACTAG
Source organism: Danio kyathit (assembly GCA_903798195.1). Lineage (NCBI taxonomy): Eukaryota > Metazoa > Chordata > Actinopteri > Cypriniformes > Danionidae > Danio > Danio kyathit. Next base: position 5,120,189 of record LR812528.1, on the reverse strand, counting down.
CTGACCGCTTACCTCGGTATGGACGGCTTTTCCGCAGTTTACTAGGCAGTTTGCCTAGTAGCTCACCATGTACGACGGCAGACTTTAGACGCAGAGAGGAGTTGACCACAACGACGGGGTTTGAGTCTGGCAAAGAACAGTTCCAGAAAGCGTGTAAGACAAAAACGAAAGCCAAAAAAATAAAATAAAATAAAATAAACAAGTTAATAACAGGTTAAGAATGTGGTAAGATCTGAAATCATGGTGAAAATCAGGTGAGGGCTTTTCTTTTTCAGGATTGCTTTTGAAAATACTGTCGGTTGGGTTTAGGGAAGTGGGTGGGCGCTGATCAATCTGTGCTTTTGAAAATACTATCGGTTGGGTTTAGGGACTTTGGAGGATGAGTCAGTCGATCGGTCAGTCAGTCAGTCAGTCGACAGCGGCCTCTGGTGGAGTAACGCAAGAAGAGCAGGCGCAAATGGCACTCGCAAGAGAAATTTGAGATCTCAAAAAACATAAACAGCGGCCTCTGAAGGATTTGTGAAAACAAAAACTGCAAAAAAAAAAAAAAACGTAGCTCCTGGAATGTATTTCGAAATTTATATAGGAGTACATATTAATAATGAGCCTGGGTTGATTATTGTTGTTGTCTTTCATCTGCCGTATTAATAATATAATATAATTATACGATAATTATGTCTGTCTATGCATTTCCAATGTGTGAAAAAGAATATTTCATTCTTTCCCTATATTTATGGTGATTCATAATTTTATTCTACAACAGACAATGATTTTCACTTCGATGCACTGATAGAGATACATGCCACTTATATTCTCTATTAATTTAATTTATTACCAATCTATTAATATTATTCTCTATTAAAATGTGTTGAACTACCATTTCAATACACTGGAAATACATGTATTTTCAGCATTCACCAAATACAAAAACATTCCAACCCTTTAAGTTTTTTTTCAACACATTCCGTAATTTCTAAAATGTCAACCTCTACCAAATGCTTTATATGTTGGTTTATGGTAAATGTACTGTAATTAATACATATACTATGAAAAATCTTAACATATGAAGTGTAAAGCAGGTCGCACACCAGAAGCGACGCTCGGCGACGCGCCACGCAGCGCAGCGCCACGCATTTCAGAATTCTAAACATAGGTTTCTATCAGGGTACGCACATCGGCGCCGCAAGTCGGCGGCTGTTCGCGGCGCCCAGCCACGACTCAGGACACTGTTCATATTTCTGCCGCGCCACAGAGCGCCATCTGATTTGTTTCATTTTAAATAGCGTGCGTGTGTGACGCCCTTAAGACCAATTAATTTAAAAACATAATCAAAATAAAACATTTGTGAACACTAAAGCATCTTTATTTTTAAAGTGTGCCATAAGAATTCAAATTTTCGTTTGTTTTCTTGGTTTTTTTTTTCACAATAAAACCAAAATCAAGTGTACTAGTGCAAGAGGATTATGTTTGTTTGACTTTCTTGTAAACCAACAATGCTGTGTGTGTAAACCATCAATTAAAACAGTTAAAATATGGTCAATCATTTGGTAGAGCAGGATGTTAAAGGACTAATATGATCTACACACGTACAATTATGGCCATTATAAAAATGATATCTGCTATTTTTTTTACTGAAGAACTGATATTACAATTTAAAATGCTTCAAAACTGTAAACTTTTTTATACCCAGTGCTAAGTAATGATTCATTATGTTAAGGCATATATTAGTCTGGTATTCATAATTACGCAAGCGCCTCATTTAGCATGCAAACACAGTTAAGCCAGGGATATCCCATCAAAATGAACTAATAAGCTCATGAAATAATAATGGGGCATGAAGTGAAACCTCCTCAAGCCAAAAACGAAAAGTTCCTCTCTGGAATTTTAAGTCAATCAATTATTGAGCGGCTGCGTCAAACGGGCAGATTTACTGAGGCAGAACTCCACACTAATTACTTCAATTAAGCGTTTTACTTGAAGCAATAAGACACCCTCTTAAATTCTTGAAAAGAGACAAGAAATATGGTGACTATAGGGCCTGTATGATATTGGAAAATAAAATTACGTTAGAATATGTTGTTTATCTGCAGTAAATATTGCGATATGAACACAATTTCACCAGATGAGAATTCAAAAGCTCTGTTTGCTAAGAATTCGTTATTTAGTAGGGGTGTGACGTGATCTCATGGTGAAAAGATGTCTCGTGAGTTTTGATGTTATGATGGAGCTTGAGGGTGAAATTAGCACTGAAGATTGGAGGCAGAATTGGATTTGAACTGCAAATCAAGTGCTTTGCATACACCTGGCAACCCAGGCTGGCTTCAGAGTTGCACATCACTTGGTTGCTAGTGACGTAACTGCTTATTTTTTTACTGGAGTTCAGCGGCTGCCGAGTCCAACATAGGCTACAACTGCAGCCTTACACATTATGGTACGTAACTATGCGATGGAATAGCACTTCAGATATGCTGAAAGTCATAATCGTCGTGAACACAAATGGAATTAAGACATATGGATTATTCCTATTTTAGTCACATTATTAAAGTGCAGTACACACAATTAAACTATTAATGTTACCGTCACGTACAGTAGGACATTTAGCCGCATTTTACAACAGATCACATCCAGGAGCTCAGAGTGTGTCACGGGGGCATGAATGAAATCTTGCTGAATGAAAGTGAAACTAGTTTATTAAATTAAAAATTAAAAACCAAACATTTTTTTTCTTTTCAGCTATGTCCCTTTATTAATCCGGGGTCGCCACAGCGGAATGAACCGCCAACTCATCCAGAACATGTTTTACACAGCGGATGGCCTCCCAGCTGCAACCCATCTCTGGGAAACATCCATACACACTCATTCACACTACGGACAATTTAGCCTACCCAATTCACCTGTACCACATGTCTTTGGACTGTGGGGGAAACCGGAGCACCCGGAGGAAACCCACGCGAACGCAGGAATAACATGCACACTCCACGCAGAAACGCCAACTGACACAGCCGAGGCTCAAACCAGCGACCTTCTTGCTGTGAGGTGACAGCACTACCTACTGCGCCACTGCTTCGCCTTAAATACCAAACATGACATGATTTTTGAAGTTCAGTTTGTGGAAAAGAGTTTGATGTCTCATGTGAAAATGTACAGTCAGTAGAGTTTATAGCTAAATATAGTGTGTGCATGTCTTTTATGGCATAGAATTGATTTAAATAGAAATAAAAGACCATTAATTACATTTTTTTTAAAAAGCACCTAAATTGTTTAGCAGTTTGTGTTTTTTTAAGTTGAATAAAAATCTATATGTTAATATTTTAACATGAGGAAATATTAAACTTGTTGGGTTTCTGTCACTCCAATATGACAGTGGACACATTATACCTACACACAGTTCTGTCCAGTGCCTAATTTGTGAATTCCGAGGTCCCGGAACAGATCGGGGTAACAGATCCAGCATGTTACCCGAGAATGGAGCGCTGTCGCCCACGAAAGTGAGGAGCGGGGTCGGTGTTGGTGCGGTGGATGGTGGAGGGGTGTCGCGGACGAAAGTGAGCAGGGCGGGGGTGTCGCGGACGACAGTGAAGAGGGTTGGGGAGTCGCGAAAGAAAGCGAAAGTGAACAGCGGACGGGGGAGAAGGGTGGTTGAAGAGGGGGATTGGTAAAATGAGGTGCCGGATCAGATTTCAGAGGTGCCGGATCTGGATCCAGCATGTTCCGGCACAAATTAAGCCCTGGTTCTGTCCAAACAGCTTACAAAAGTTAATTTCTTTATAAGTTCCCTTTAAAATAAGTTGAACGAACACACTTCTTAGGCTTTTTGGGGGACAACTTTCTGTTCAATACTTAAATTTGTATAAAACGATTAAGTTAACATCGATTTGTGTTGGGACAACATGAAGAAATTGTGTCGAACCCTGCAGTTTTTCAGTGTATTGCACTTAAATATTTATGTTTGCTGTTTGTTCAAACTACATATTAAAAATGAGCTGAAACAAAACAATTCTTGAGTTTCTTTTTGGGACAACCTAATTGTTTTATGTTTAATCCACTTAAATTTGTAAAACTAAGTTACCTTAATGCCTTCATGTTATCCCAACACAAATTAATTGTGTGGAACCCTGCATTTTTTCAGTGTATCGCACTTAAATATTTATGTTTGCTGTTTGTTCAAACTACATATTTAAAATGAGCTGAAACAACACAATTCTTGAGTTTCTTTTTGGGACAACCTAACTGTTTTATGTTCAATCCACTTAAATTTGTAAAACTAAGTTAACTTAATTCCTTCATGCTATCCCAACACAAATTAATTGTGTGGAACCCTGCATTTTTTAGTGACTATGGAATATAATAAGCATTTAAACCGAATACATACACTCACATAAAGCCGTCCCTTCAGAAGGCCTCTGGACGCTTTGAACGCTGAGATTTCTCACAACCAAGGGCAACCTCAGATTCTTTCCCTTGAACGGTCTGTAATTTCAAATCCTTTATTTGATTGTTCATTAAGTTCAACCCTCCCCTGGAAATTGCAGCCCCGGACCCCATTATTAGTGGTTCCAGACGTTCGGGCTTCTGGATTTTTCCTTCCAGCGTATATATACCTCGGCGGCCTGCGAGATGAGAGGGCAGAGCGGCAGACGGGACCTTGTTTTAATGGTCTCCCTGGCAGCGGCGCGAGGGAAAATAAAGGAGAAAATAAAATGAGGTATCAGTGAAGAGCAGGGAAATGATGTCAGAGGGAACACGGGGCAGGACTGATGTTTTTATTATTACTACTCTGATAATTAGTGGTGTTTGCTCGGGGAAGCAAGTCGCTGTTACTGCGGCTCATATTTCAGCCTTATTGCTTTACTCTGGAGATTTCAGCCTGCAGACTTACCACTTTCACCTGGTGGATAATAAATATAGTTATTTCGTCTATTTAAAGTGGCTATATGTAAGAATGTTTCATTTATTAATTGCTTTTTTTATTGTCAGCGCATGAACGGCAATGAAATACCTGACTTGTCCGATAGAAAGCTTGTAGACTGATTTTCATTCCAGGACTCCAGGACGGTTGGGAAAATCTCAAGGATTAGATGTATCTGTGTGCTCCCGTGAACCTTTCAGCTTTATGAAACGAATGCTTATACAATGACGCTGAAAGAGGTATTTTGTAATGTCAATGTGCCGTTCAAGGAAAAGGATTCATTGAAACTATACAGGCAGTGCAGAATTATTAGGCAAATGAGTATTTTGACCACATCATCCTCTTTATGCATGTTGTCTTATTTCAAGCTGTATAGGCTCGAAAGCCTACTACCAATTAAGCATATTAGGTGATGTGCATCTCTGTAATGAGAAGGGGTGTGGTCTAATGACATCAACACCCTATATCAGGTGTGCATAATTATTAGGCAGCTTCCTTTCCTTTGGCAAAATGGGTCAAAAGAAGGACTTGACAGGCTCCGAAAAGTCAAAAATAGTGAGTTATCTTGCAGAGGGATGCAGCACTCTTAAAATTGCCAAGCTTCTGAAGCGTGATCATCGAACAATCAATCGTTTCATTCAAAATAGTCAACAGGGTCGCAAGAAGCGTGTGGAAAAACCAAGGAGCAAAATAACTGCCCATGAACTGAGAAAAGTCTAGCGTACAGCTGCCAAGATGCCACTTGCCACCAGTTTTGCCATATTTCAGAGCTGCAACATCACTGAAGTGCCCAAAAGCACAAGGTGTGCAATACTCAGAGACATGGCCAAGGTAAGAAAGGCTGAAAAACGACCACCACTGAACAAGACACACAAGCTGAAGCGTCAAGACTGGGCCAAGAAATATCTCAAGACTGGTTTTTCTAAGGTTTTATGGACTGATGAAATGAGAGTGAGTCTTGATGGGCCCGTGGCTGGATTGGTAAAGGGCAGAGAGCTCCAGTCCGACTCAGACGCCAGCAAGGTGGAGGTGGAGTACTGGTTTGGGCTGGTATCATCAAAGATGAGCTTGTGGGGCCTTTTCGGGTTGAGGATGGAGTCAAGCTCAACTCCCAGTCCTACTGCCAGTTTCTGGAAGACACCTTCAAGAAGTGGTACAGGAAGAAGTCTGCATCCTTCAAGAAAAACATGATTTTCATGCAGGACAATGCTCCATCACATGCGTCCAAGTACTCCACAGCTTGGCTAGCAAGAAAGAGTCTAAAAGAAGAAAAACAATTGACATGGCCTCCTTGTTCACCTGAACTGAACTCCATAGAGAACCTGTGGTCCATCATCAAATGTGAGATTTACAAGGAGGGAAAACAGTACACCTCTCTGAACAGTGTCTGGGAGGCTGTGGTTGCTGCTGCACGCAATGTTGATGGTGAACAGATCAAAACACTGACAGAATCCATGGATGGCAGGCTTTTGAGTGTCCTTGCAAAGAAAGGTGGCTATATTGGTCACTGATTTGTTTTTGTTTTGTTTTTGAATGTCAGAAATGTATATTTGTGAATGTTGAGATGTTATATTGGTTTCACTGGTGAAAATAAATCATTGAAATGGGTATATATTTGTTTTTTGTTAAGTTGCCTAATAATTCTGCACAGTAATAGTCACCTGCACACACAGATATCCTCCTAAAATAGCTCAAACTAAAAACAAACTAAAAACTACTTACAAAAATATTCCTACTTCCTGAAATATGGCAAAACTGGTGGCAAGTGGCATAATCAAGTGGCACGCTTGACTTTTCTCAGTTCATGGGCAGTTTATTTTGCGCCTTGGTATATATATATATATATATATATATATATATATATATATATATATATATATATATATATATATATATATATATATATATATATATATATATAAGCTAGTGTGTTCAAAAATTTGTGTTTAGAAGATATAAACATGTAAAGCTGGTAGTTTGTCACAACGGCTTCATTCACGTCACCTCATACTACAGTAAATCATGACCAATCAAATGCTCTCTAGTATCTGACATGCCCCGCCCCCTTCAAGACGCTTCTCATTTGCTTTTCATTTGATCTGCTTCAGCTCATCCACTCTCACTGGCAGAGCTGTGATTAAAACAAAACACTATTGGCTGTTTTTTAAAAAGGGGAGGAGCTACACTATGTCTTCATGTTTCGGTTGACAAACATGTTGAATATTTGACTATATTATGTCAAAGATCGAATAAAAATGTGTATTTCAAAAGCACTTCACATAGGGTTGGGCGGATAGACGATGCCATCGTCCATCACCGATGGCCGATAAACTTCACGATGCTGAGCCGGCATCACGATCCATCGCCCTGCCCACATTTATATTGATATATAACTTATTATTTGCATGTCATCTTAATAGCAATAAGGGTCTTTTCATGAGCCGTGTTAAATTTTACATATAGCTGCCGCTTGCACGGCTGACAGCATCGTGAGGATTAAATGAAGGATTATAAAGCACCTCTCGCGTACAGTACCCTAAATCTCACAGATTTTTTCCTTACACTGTACGAGAGAGCGAGCTCTGAGCAACAAAGTTCCCCTGTGGGAGCTGATAAGAGACTGAAGCTACACGGCTTCTTCGCTCCGACTCTTTTGATCTCATAGACTCGCATGAGCTCTCGCATTTCAAACCATCCAAGTGTTTGTGGCTTTTTTTGCGGAAACCCGCAGGTATACCGAGGGTCCATTCCCGACACGTGCTGCAGGAATTTCTACAAACAGATCCAAGTTTTTTTTTCCATGTTCTGGGAAACTCCCACCACGCTTTTGTCATCCAGGGTCTGTCAAGAGGAATTACGCTCAACAGAGGAACAAAGCAAAAGAGAGACAAGGCTTTCAGGCCAATATGGAGATTGTTCCCTGGGTGGGAAGCCAAGCCCAGAGCTGTGTGTGTGTGTGTGTGGGAGAGACGGAAAGAGAAGAAGAAGTAGCAGAAGAAGCAGGCCTGGGTTTATTTCATGAGTCTTACCCACATGCAAGGCCAAACCAGCAGCTTCAAAGTGCAGCCTATGGGGAGACGCTCAAACCATATGCAGCGACCATGAATAAAGCTGGAGTCTCTTTAACTGTAAGTCCACAGACACACACACACACACATACACACTAACACACCTCAAACACACCAAAACGCAAGAGAATCAGACTCATTATCAATCCGAATCACCTCTCGGCATAAAGTCGGGTCTGTTCTTAGGGTCTGATTTACTTCAAACTAAAATGAAAAGAGAGTTAGTGTGGAAGATTTAAAAAAAATGGGTCAAAATAAAGTTTGTTTGGAGTTTTTTTGGGGAGTATATAACAAAATACAAAAGCAAACATTTCAGAAAAAGTTGGTTTCAAATATTATAGAAACACTCCACTTTTGAGAGAAATAGGCTCAAGTCATCTATATGTCAACAGATGAGTTTTACTATTTTTGAATCTGTTCAGCTGATTTCCAGGTCTGACGGGAGCACTTTTAGCTTAGCTTAGCATAAATCATTGAATCAGATTAGACCATTAGCATCTCAATCAAAAAGACTTTCGACAATTCTCCTATTTAAAGCTTGACTCTTCTGCCTTTACAATGTGTTCAGCTGATTTCCGGATCTGACGGGAGCACTTTTAGCTTAGCTTAGCATAAATCATTGAATCAGATTAGACCATTAGCATCACACTCAAAAAAAGTTTTGACAATTCTCCTATTTAAAGCTTGACTCTTCTGCATTTACAATGTGTTCAGCTGATTTCCAGGTCTGACGGGAGCACTTATAGCTTAGCTTAGCATAAATCATTGAATCAGATTAGACCATTAGCATCCCACTCAAAAAAAGTTTTGACAATTGTCCTATTTAAAGCTTGACTCTTCTGCATTTACAATGTTTTTCAGCCGATCTCCAGGTCTGACGGGAGCACTTTTAGCTTAGCTTAGCATAAATCATTGAATCGAATTAGACCATTAGCATCACACTCAAAAAAGCTGTTTCGACAATTCTCCTATTTAAAGCTTGACACTTCTGTATTTACTTTGTATACTAAACACTCCACCTTTGTCAAAATAGGCTGATTTTACATGAGTTAAACAGATAATTTTAAAATTTTTGAATCTGTTCAGCCTATCTCTGGGTCTGACGAGAACACTTGATTTACTTCAAAATGAACTAAAACGAGAACTGGTGTAGTGTCATTTTGAGAAAACCGGTTAATAACAAATCAGTTTGGAGTTATTTTGGGGAGTATAAAACTGATTACTGCTTACATTCCAGGAAAACGTTGGTCTCCAGTATTAATAAAACACTCCATTTTTTTGTAAAGAGGCTCAATTTATAAGTCACCCAGAGTTGAACAGATGAGCTTCACCATTTTTAAATCTGTTCAGCAAATTTTGGTTTTGGCAGAAGCAGTTTTAGCTTAGCTTAGCAAAAGTCATTGAATCGGATTAGACCATTAGCATTTCGCTAAAAAAAAGTGTTTTAGTCTCATTTTAAATCCGAATAACAGCATAAAGTTGGGTTTGTTCTTAGGACCTAATTTACATCAAACTAAACTGAAAAGAAAACTGGTGTGGTGTCATTTTAGGAAATCCAGGTCAAAACAAAGTTTGTTTGGAGTATGGTTACCAAAGCAAACATTTCAGAAAATGTTGGTCTCCAGTGTTAAAGAAACACCAATTGTTTTTGGAAATAGGCTAATTTTACAAGTCACTTAAACAGATTTACAAGTCACTTAAACAGATGAGTATTGCATTGTTAAATCTGTACAGCAAATTTTGGGTTCTAGAGGCTTCTTAGCATAAATCATTAAATCAGATGAGACCATTAGCATCTCACTCAAAAAGATGTTTTGCCAACCTTCCTATTTAAACTTGACTCTTCTGTATTTAAATTGTGTACTAAACACAATTTTGTGGAAATAGGCTCAACTTCCAAGTCACTAGAGTTGAACGAAGGAGTTTTACCATTTTACAGAATTGGCGGGAGCACTTTTAGCTTAGCTTAGCGTAAATCATTGAATCGGATTAGACCATTAGCATCTCGCTCAAAAAAAGGGGGTTTCAGCAATTTTCCTACTTAAAGCTTGAGCCTTTCTCTATTAAAACTGTGTACTAAGACCAATGGAAAATGAAAAAGTCCTATTCCAAGGTCAATGCTAACACTAATGGTCTAATCCAATTCAATGATTTATGCTATGCTAATCTAAAAGCTAGACCCGGATATCAGATGAATGGATTCAAAAATGGTAACACTCTACTGTTTAACACTTGTGGAGTTGTAAAATGAGACTATTTCCCAAAACAAGTGTTTTTTTTTATACCATTGGTCCATATGGCGAATGTGTAATAGGTAGGTGTGGCTCTGAGGCCCCGCCTTCTTTTGAATAATTAATTTATTCTGTTCAGTTGGTGTGGTGGCACAGTGGCTCAGTGGTTAGCACAATCGCCTCACAGCAAGAAGGTCGCTGGTTCGAGTCCCGGCTGGGTCAGTTGGCATTTCTGTGTGGAGTTTGCATGTTCTTTCCGTGTTGGCGTGGGTTTCCTCTAGGTGCTCCGGTTTCCCCCACAGTCCAAAGACATGCGGTACAGGTGAATTGAATAAAATAAATTGGCTGTATTGTATGAGTGTGTGTGTGTGTGAATGAGTGAGTTTATTATCAACATTATTAACAAAACAAACATTATTAGTGTTTGTTTTCAGCTCTGCGTTCACCTTTTGGCCGCTCCAGCATCCAGCCAATAGCAAAACAGCAACTACTTGGGAGGTAGGCATAAAGATAGTATGGCCCCATCTGATTGGCCAAATTAAGATAAACAACCGATGATTAAAATAAATGTAATTTATTACACGTCTACATACCCTATTAATTGCAATAATGATAGTTCTATGATACTTTAAATGAAGCAAAATATCCATTGAGCAGCTCTTACGTAAAGAAAACAGCGCAATTTAACTGGGTTGTGTTTTCAGAAGATACACCAACTCTCCACCAACACTCTACTCTAGGCATTATAGCCTAAATTATTTTTAAACACAATTTTGTTTCAGCAAACCAATAAAAACCTGTCCAGCCTGACTCCTGGATATTACAAAAAGCCGACGAATCAGATTACAATCGAATCAGATTTTTTTCATTTTGTTCAGTAATATGCATCAGACGGTCCATGATCGCTCGCTGACACCATACGAGGCATCCGTTCTTCCTGCGCATCCTTCAAAATTCATCAGAATCATCAAAGCTTGATCAACAAAAATGTGACCTATAAATGTAGAGTTTATTGATGTAGCTTTGATGCAGATTAGTAGGTACAAGAGCATGTGTGTGTGTGAGTGTGTGTGTGTGTGAGACTGCTGATACAGCGAGTCGTCCGCCTCTAGAGAGACTGCAGCAGATGTCGGCATGTGTAGCGTAAGCATCAGCCCTGTGCCCACGCGCACACACACAAACACACACACACACATGCATGCTCAGGATGTGTCTTCTTCCATCTTCACACACACCAAGTCATCATCTCCGCTGTTAACACACCTCTCTCCTATTTAAACCAATTACAGCTGCTCGTCTACCAGCCGGACCGAGACCAATTACAGCAGGGGCCCGAGCGCTCCCGTATGCTGATGTGCCCTTTCTCCAAACTTGTTACTCTGCTCCATGCCCGAGTAGGTAAATGTCTTTTCTGAGCAAGAGACGCCTTTAGAATTTAGCAAAAGCTCTAAACCTGCAGATATGAGATTTGTATAGCTTTTTAATGAACTACCGAATAGAATTTACGGATGTGCAATATATCGGAAAAATATCATTAACGCGATAATATGCAATATCCATAATGAAGAGAAACATGATGAAATAAGTTAATTTTATATCACTTTTCATGAACTACCCGAAGAGAATTTAGGGCTGTGCAATATACTGGAAAAATATCGTTAACGCAATAATATGCAATATCCATATTATAGAGAAGCGCAATACATTAAGTTAATTTTACATACATTTTCATGAACTACTAAATAGAATTTGGGGCTGCGCGATATATCGAAAAAATATCTTTATCGCGATAATAGTATATGCAATATTCAAATCACAGGGAAGCACAATATATTAAGTAAATTTTATATAACTTTTCATGAACTACTGAATTGAATTCAGGGTTGTGCAATATATCAGAAAAATATTATTATCATGATAATAGTATATGCATTATTCGTATCGCAGAGAAGCTCAATAAATTAACTTAAGTTGATATAAGTGCTCATGAACTACTGAATAGAATTTAGGGTTGTGCAATATACCGAAAAAATACTGTTATCGCGATAATAGTATATGCAATAGTCATATCATAGAGAAGCAAAATAAATGAAGTTAATTTTATATCACTTTTCATGAACTACTGAATAGAATTTGATGCTGTGCGATATATCAAAAAAATATCTTTATCGCGATAATTGTATATGAAATACTGTATTCATATTACAGGGAAGCACAATATATTAAGTAAATGTTATATCACTTTTCATGAACTACTAAATAGAATTTAGGATTGTGCAATATATCGAAAAAATATCGTTATTGTGATAATAGTATATGCAATAATCACATCGCAGAGAACCACGATAAAGTAAGTTAAGTTTATATGACTTTTCATAAACTACCAAATAGAATTTAGGGCTGCGCAACATACCAAAAAAATATTATCGCGATAATAGTATATGCAATAATAATTTCTTAAGGAAGCACTATATATTAAGTTCCTTTTATATAACTTTTCATGAACTACTGAATAGAATTTAGGGTTGTGCAATATATAAAAAGAATATCGTTATTGTGATAATAGTATATGCAATAATCACATCGCAGAGAACCGCGATAAATTAAGTTAAGTTTATATGACTTTTCATAAACTACCAAATAGAATTTAGGGCTGCGCAATATACCAAAAAAATATTGTTATCACAATAATAGTATATGCAATATTAATTTCGCAAGGAAGCACTTTATATCAAGGGTATTATGTATAACTTTTCATGAACTACTGAACAGAATTTAGGGTTGTGCAATATACCGAAAAAATACTGTTATCGCGATAATAGTATATGCAATAGTCATATCATAGAGAAGCAAAATAAATTAAGTTAATTTTATATCACTTTTCATGAACTACTGAATAGAATTTGATGCCGTGCGATATATCAAAAAAATATCTTTATCGCAATAATATTATATGCAATACTGTATTCATATTACAGGGAAGCACAATATATTAAGTAAATGTTATATCACTTTTCATGAACTACTAAATAGAATTTAGGATTGTGCAATATATCGAAAAAATATCGTTATTGTGATAATAGTATATGCAATAATCACATCGCAGAGAACCACGATAAATTAAGTTAAGTTTATATAACTTTTCATAAACTACCAAATAGAATTTAGGGCTGCGCAACATACCAAAAAAATATTATCGCGATAATAGTATATGCAATATTAATTTCTTAAGGAAGCACTATATATTAAGTTCCTTTTATATAACTTTTCATGAACTACTGAATAGAATTTAGGGTTGTGCAATATACCAAAAAAATATTATCGCGATAATAGTATATGCAATATTAATTTCTCAAGAAAGCACTATATATAAAGTTCCTTTTATATAACTTTTCATGAACTACTGAATAGAATTTAGGGTTGTGCAATATATAAAAAAATATCGCTATTGTGATAATAGTATATGCAATAATCACATCGCAGAGAACCGCGATAAATTAAGTTAAGTTTATATGACTTTTCATAAGCTACCAAATAGAATTTAGGGCTGTGCAATATACCAAAAAAATATTGTTATCACAATAATAGTATATGCAATATTAATTTCGCAAGGAAGCACTATATATCAAGGTTATTATATATAACTTTTCATGAACTATTGAATAAAATTTAGGGCTATGCGATATATTTTTAAAAAATCATTATCGCGATAATAGTATATGCAATATTTATATGCAGAGAAGCACAATAAATTAGGTTAACTTACTATAACATTTGAACTACCGGAAAGAATTTATGGTTGGGCAATATACTGAAAAAATATTGTTATTGTGATAATTGTATATGCAATATTAATATCGCAGAGATGCACGATAACTTAAGTTAACTTTATATCACTTTTCATGAACTACCGAACAGAATTTAGGGCTGCGCAATTCAACAGAAAAATATTGTTACCGTGATAATAGTATATGCAATATCAGAGATGTGCGATAACTTAAGTTAATTTTTTATCACTTTTCATAACCTACCAAATAGAATTTAGGGTTGTGCAAAATATCATTATCACGATAATAGTATATGCAATATCCATAATAGTATATGCAATATCCATATCCATAGAGAAGTGCGATGAATTTAATTACTTTTATATCAATTTTCATGAACTACTCAATGAAATTTAGGGCTGTGCGACATTTAGGGTGTGTTACTGTAGGACAGTATGTAACTGTATTTTACAGTTGCCTTGTGAAAATTACTGTATATTTTACAGTAAAGATATAAAATAATGTAAATACTGTACATACGCAGCAAGATAAATGGTGCTGTAAATGAAAATACAGTATTTTTACTGTAATTGATTTACAGTAAGTTACTGGTAAACTGAACTATGATCTGAACTGAATTTTAATGTATGACAGTTATGCAGTGTTACTGAATTTTAAAGTTGCTTTGTAAAAATTACTGTATATTTTACAGTAAAGATAAATAATACTTTAAATGCATATGGAGCAAGATAAATGGTGCTGTAAATGAAAATACAGTATTTTTACTGTAATTGATTTACAGTAAGTTACTGGCAAACTGCGGCCAGTAAGTTATTGTAGATTCTACAGGAAATTGTTAACAGTGTATATGAGATTTTCAGTGTTTCAAAGATAGAGAAAGTTACTAAATTTGGACAAAAGATCAACAAACAATTGCTGATTTTTTTTTTCTTGACAACACCATCCACTGGTAAATCAATTAGACCAATAAAATAAGAAGGTAAATACAGAGTTACATACTTAATGCAGGTTTCAAGCAAAATATCTTATCAGAGTTCGTATCCAGATAAGATACAGCGGTGACCTTGTTGTCAACATCAAACTCACTGGAGAGATGGACGTGTTTGTCCATCTGCCTAAAAGCATTGCTGATTTCCGCTGCCCTTGTCTGTCAAAACGTCATTTGCATATTGACCCCTCGCCCAATAGAAGACAAGCTGCAACGTAACAGCATCGGCACGTCAAACTAAAAGGGGGCCAGATTGATAGCGACCATTTAGGAGAAAGATAAACCATCAATTTCACGTCCGTCTGACAAAAGAGATAGATTGGATCGTTTAGTCCTTTTGTCCAAAAGTCTCTCAGATCTCGGGAGAGTTAATGAATATTCTACGTGTTTCAGAATATCCAGGAACTGCTAATTGAAATAATTATATGAATAAAATAATAAACATTAAAATTAATAAACAATTATTTTTATAATTCATAAATTGCTGTTAAACAGTGAAGTTGTTTTCAACAGTTTTAAATATAATAGTTTTAATAACTAATTTATTTTGTCTTTGCCATGATGACAGTACATAATATTTTACTAGCTTTTTTGCGAGATACTAGTATTCAGTTTAAAGTGTGATTTAAAGGTTTAACTAGATTAATTAGTTTAATTAATTAATTAGTTTAACTAGGCAAGTTAGGTTAATTAGGCAAGTCACTGGACAGCGATGATTTGTTCTGTAGCCAACCAAAAAAATAAGTAAATAAATATTTATTAAAAAGCCTTTTTATCTTTATTACGAAGTTTATTACAAAGTTTTTATTACATTTTTAAAAATTGAAAATTGTACGTTATTTCAGCCAAACAAAAAGAAATAAGACTTTCTCCAGAAGATAGGTCTCTATGTTGCAACTGACCAATCAGAATGAAGTATTCTAGATAGGGCTGTGCGAGTCACAATCGAATCACAATCGCCTTTTGAAATGTTGCGATTAGCTAATCGTAAGAGGCTGCGATTTGAAATATTTATGTAAAATGTAATTTTCCCCAACCAGAGCAAATGCGTGACTGCCGTCTTTGTGTGACAGTCTTACTAGCCAATTGAGTGAGCACACTTTCGTTCTGCCCAATCAGAATTGCGCAACCGAACTATGCAGATCGCCCACAATAAAACAAACAAATAGGAAAGCGTGGACCCTTGGGATGATGGCGAAAAAAATGTGTTTAATATCTGAATATATAAAAACTAATTTTGAATAAAACTTAGAGTAAGTTAATATCTTTTCAGTTCCTCTTTTTAACTAACACTCGCTGCATTTTAGCAGTAACAAGCTATGATACAGTATATTGAGCTGAAGCTTAACTACAAAATTAAATCGCAAATCAAATCAAAATTGCAATATCAAAATCGCAATTAGATATTTTCCCCAAATCGCAGAGCTCTAATTCTAGATACAATTAATACCCGGCTGTCTGAGATACTTGACTCTTATCGGTCAGTTGCAACATTCCAAGTTATGTTATTACGAGATAACAACTGCTAAATAGCCTAGGCTCATACGCTTTATGCTTTATTCAGCCAGTTTCATTTCTGTCAGCTTTGCATTTTTGACTGTTTGGCGCCCTCTTGTGAGTGAATAATGCAAAGGTTAGTGTATACTCCATCAGCTGTTTTCGGGTCTCTTGGCTCAGAACAATGTTGTGTGTCTAATTTGTGGCAATTAGCCATGTATTAAGCGGGATAAAGTACATCCAGGCGGTTATTTTTGAAGAATAAATCCATTCAGTCGTACACAACAGTGCTAATTCTGTGATAACAACCTATAGATGTACTTTTTCCGAACATAAATAGTGCAAATAACTTTCAGTTATGCTTTACATTTTGGAATCAATCACTCATAGGCCATGTGTTGTTTAAATGAACCAATTTGGTGATTAAATCAGTCTGAAGACATCCTAGCAGCTGTCTGAATAAAGGACTCACATAATTAATTGAATCCTTTCAAATGGCTAACTTTGTATGCTCGCCACCTTAACAAACAGCTGCAAAAACTGAATCCTGTAGTAAATATTCCAAGGTGCGTTATTCCGAGATGACAACCCCTAAATAACACAGGCTCATACGCTTTAAGCTTTATTTAGTCAGTTTAGTTTCTGTCAGCTTTGCGTTTTTGACTGTTTGGTGCCATCTTGTGACTGAATAATGTGCAGGTTAATGTATACTCCATCAGCTGTTTTAGTTTCTGTTTCTTTGTGTTTTATTAAAGAATTAATACACTATTATGGCTCAGAACTATGTTTTGTGTCTAATTTGTGTGTTTTGTGGCAATTAGCCATGTGATAAGTAGGATAAAGTACATTCAGGCGTTTGTTTTTTCAGAATAAATCCATTCAGTCATATACAAGAGTGCTAATTCTGATAACAACCTCCTAGATGTACTTTATCCCTAACAAAAATAGTCCAAACCACTTTCTGTTATGCTTTACATTCAGAAATGATCACTCGTAGGCATTGTGTTTTTTAAATGAATCAATTTGGTGAAAATGATTCTGAAGACATCCTAGCAGTCATCTGATTGAAGGACTCGCAGAATTAATTGAATCTTTTTAAATGGCTAACTCGGTATGCTCGCCACCTTACCAAACAGCTGCAAAAACTAAATCATGTAGTAAACATGCCAAGGTATGTTATTCCGAAATGACAACCCCTAAATAACACAGGCTCATAAACTTTATGCATTATTCAGCCAGTTTAGTTTCTAACAACCTCCTAGATGTACCTTATCCCTAACATAAATAGTGCAAATAACTTTCTGTTATGCTTTACATTTTGGAATCAATCACTCATAGGCCATGTGTTGTTTAAATGAACCAATTTGGTGATTAAATCAGTCTGAAGACATCCTAGCAGCTGTCTGAATAAAGGACTCACATAATTAATTGAATCCTTTCAAATGGCTAACTTTGTATGCTCGCCACCTTAACAAACAGCTGCAAAAACTGAATCCTGTAGTAAATATTCCAAGGTGCGTTATTCCGAGATGACAACCCCTAAATAACACAGGCTCATACGCTTTAAGCTTTATTTAGTCAGTTTAGTTTCTGTCAGCTTTGCGTTTTTGACTGTTTGGTGCCATCTTGTGACTGAATAATGTGCAGGTTAATGTATACTCCATCAGCTGTTTTAGTTTCTGTTTCTTTGTGTTTTATTAAAGAATTAATACACTATTATGGCTCAGAACTATGTTTTGTGTCTAATTTGTGTGTTTTGTGGCAATTAGCCATGTGATAAGTAGGATAAAGTACATTCAGGCGTTTGTTTTTTCAGAATAAATCCATTCAGTCATATACAAGAGTGCTAATTCTGATAACAACCTCCTAGATGTACTTTATCCCTAACAAAAATAGTCCAAACCACTTTCTGTTATGCTTTACATTCAGAAATGATCACTCGTAGGCATTGTGTTTTTTAAATGAATCAATTTGGTGAAAATGATTCTGAAGACATCCTAGCAGTCATCTGATTGAAGGACTCGCAGAATTAATTGAATCTTTTTAAATGGCTAACTCGGTATGCTCGCCACCTTACCAAACAGCTGCAAAAACTAAATCATGTAGTAAACATGCCAAGGTATGTTATTCCGAAATGACAACCCCTAAATAACACAGGCTCATAAACTTTATGCATTATTCAGCCAGTTTAGTTTCTAACAACCTCCTAGATGTACTATATCCCTAACATAAATAGTGCAAATAATTTTCTGGTATGCTTTACATTTTTGGAATTAATCACTCATAGGCCATGTGTTGTTTAAATGAACCAATTTGGTGATTAAATCAGTCTGAAGACATCCTAGCAGCTGTCTGAATGAAGGAATTAATTGAATCCTTTCAAAACGGCTAACTCGGTGTGCTCGCCACCTTAACAAACAGCTGCAAAAACTAAATCCTACAGTAAACATGCCAATGTATGTTATTCCGAGGTAACAACTGCTAAATAAGACGGGCTCATAGGGTTTATTTAGGCAGTTCAGTTTCTGTCAGCAGTGCGTTTTTGACTGTTTGGCGCCATCTTGTGACTGAATAATGCACAGGTTAGTGTATACTCCATCAGCTGTTTTAGTTTCTGTCAGCTTTGTATTTTTGACTGTTTGGCGCCATCTTGTGACCGACTAATGCGCAGGTTAGTGTATATTCCATCAGCTGTTTCTGTAAGCTTTCCATTTTTGACTGTTTGGCGCCATCCTGTGACCGAATAATGTGCAGGTTAGTGTATACTCCATCAGCTGTTTTCGTTTCTGTTTCTTTGTGTTTTATAAAAGAATCAATATACTATTAAGACTCAGAACAATGTCCTGTGTCAATTTTTTCTTTGTTTTATGGCAAGTGGCCATGCAATAAGCAGGATAAAGGACATCCAGCCGGTTGTTTTTGCCAATAAACCTGTCAGGATTTATTCTGCAATAACAACCTCCTGGATGTGCTTTATCCATAACATACATAGTCCAAACAACTTTCTGTTAAGCTTTAATTTTTGGAATTAATCACTCATAGGCCGTGTGTTGTTTAAATAAATCAATTTGGTGGTTAAATCACTCTACAGACATCCTACTAGCCATCTGAATGAAGGACTCATAGAATTAATTGAATCCTTTCAAACGTCTAACTCGGTATGCTCACCACCTTAACAAACAGCTGCAAAAACTAAATCCTGTAGTAAACATTGATATTCACTCATAACATAAAACGCCGCAGCAGCCTTGAACCGCTTTACATTGACGAGCCATTAAATGCAACTCAACAGGGAACATGTGTTTCACAAGACAAACCCAATCATTTTTAATTCTGGGTCCACATCATCGCCTCCCTCTTTTAAACTGGATCCGTGTCCCGGTCCGTGTGGAATAATGCGTGTCACATGCGCTGCTTTAAGAACCAAGTTGTGACCTTTGCGATTGCACTCTATTTACGGCAGTATAATGCAACGGCTCTATTTCCTCCTAAACACGGGCTGTGGTAAAGCCCCCGAGAGAAAGACGGGATTGTGGAATTAGTCGCTTGAATGGTGCATTTGCAAAAGATTATGTGCGGGGTCATTGCTGTTATGCAGAACCACTTCATTTACCAAAAAAAAAAAAAACAGAATATACTTGTGCTGCCATTTAACTGCTGGTTTTAAAAGAAGAAACTTCTAGAATTTGATCTGGTTAAACTTAAAATGTATTCAAATTACTGGATGGCAAGAGATTATAAAATACAGAGGCTGTTGTTTATACAGTTGAAGTCAGAATGATTAGCCATACCTGTCAACATTGGGATATGAAAATAAGGGATACTCAACCATATTATGGAGCTGTTTCATTATAAATAAACTTCTGAAACGATCAGTAAAACGTTTTTATTATTATTTACAAAGGATATAATAATTAGTATACATTAGAAAAAGCTGCAAATAAATTAGCAAACAGTTCAGCTCATTAAAACTAATAGCTATTATAAAGAAATAGAATCAAGTTATCAAATCTCATCTTTTTTTCACTGTACAATTGATTAAAGAGCCGCGACTTAATCTCTCATTTAGATTGTTTTGGTTTGATTACATTAAATAACAGAGCTGTCACTTTAAAACTGCACAGATCATGAAAGCATTTGATTGTTTTCCTAACCGTTTATGCTCATTTAATACAAATCTGTTGTGTTTAAAAGAAAACCCAACAAGATCGACATGTCTAGATGTTGTTATTATTATTATTAGTATTATTAATTCATTCATTTATTTTCTTTTTGGCTCAGTCCCTTTATTAATCTAGCGGAATGAACCCCTTCCATTATTATTATTATTATCATTATGATGATGATGTGTATATGTCTGTTCAAACACGCACCCAAAACCCAGTGTCCACTTGAGCTCAGCATCAAATTGCGTACGTACAGAATCCGCTTGAAAAACAGCGTCTATTATCACTATGGAGCGCATCAGCTGACAGTCACGCATCTTTATATGAACTGACTGTTTTGAGGATTGCATGGGGGCAATGGCGCCTGTAATACAAAGGAAATGAATCGCACGGTTTTTATGTTTATTTCAAAGTGTTTCCATGAATAAATTAAATGAAAGCACAGAACTGATTCACATTTAAGAGCAAGGGCGGCCCCTGGTGGTTCGGCGGTATGGGTTGCATATAGGTAGGATCGGCTCTTCTCAGAAAGATAAAAAATACGGGAGAAATACGGGAAAATACCTTTACGGGATGACAGCGGGATAGAACTGTAAAATACGGGAGAATCCCGGGAAAAACGGGAGGGTTGACAGGTATGTGATTAGCCCCCCTGTATATTTTTTTTCCCAATTTCTGTTTAAAGGAGAGAAGATTTCTTGTTTCTTCTCTTGGTAAATGTTTTAAGAACACATTTATAAACATAATAGTTTTAATAACTACTTCCTAATAACTGATTTCTTTTATCTGTGCCATGATGACAGTACATAATATTTACTAGATATTTTTTCAAGATACTAGTATTCACCTTAAGTGACGATCAAAAAAATGTTGCTTAAAGGGGCTAATAGTATTTACCTTTAAAAGTTTTTTTTATAAATAAAAACTGCTTTTATTATAGGCGAAATAAAAATATAAAAAATAAGACTTTCTCCAGAGGAAGAAATATTATATAAAATACTGTGAAAATTTCCTTGCTCTGTTAAACATAATTCATGGAATGTTTGAAAAAGAAAAACAAATTCACAGGAGGGGAATAATTTTTGTCAACTGTACACTACCTGACTAAAGTCTTGTCACCTATCCAAATTTTAGGCACAACAAATAATAACTTGACTTCTAGTTGATTATTTGGTATCAGAAGTGGCTTATGTGAAAGGCAAAGGCCTTTAGATTACGCTTATTTCACCAAAATAAAATATGATCATGCCTTGATTTTTAATTATTTCATTAGGACAGTAAGGTCTGACTTTGCTTAGACAAAAGTCTTGTCACTTAACAGAAATAACGTCCAGTATAGAATATAAAGTCATGCTGCAGTGGAAACAGAATGAATATTGTGTCTGACTCCCATGAGCTTGGAGGACTGCATTCATACATCTCTGCAGTGACTCAAATCACTTATTAATAAAGTCATCTGGAATTGCAAAGAAAGCGTTCCTGCAGGACTCCCAGAGTTCATCAAGATTCTTTAGATTCATCTTCAATGCCTCCTCCGTCATCTTTCCCCAGACATGCTCAATAATGTTCATGTCTGGTGACTGGGCTGGCCAATCCTGGAGCCCCTTGACCTTCTTTGCTTTCAGGAGCTTTTGACGGGAGGCTGAAGTATGAGAAGGAGCGCTATCCTGCTGAAGAATTTGCCCTCTCCTGTGGTTTGTAATGTAATGGGCAGCACAAATGTCTTGATACCTCAGGCTGTTGATGTTGCCATCCACTCTGCAGATCTCTTGCACGCCCCCATACCGAATGTAACCCCAAACCATGATTTTTCCTTCACCAAACTTGACTGATATCTATGAGAATCTTGGGTTCATGTGGGTTCCAGTAAGTCTATTGCAGTATTTGTGATGATTTGGATGCAGTTCAACAGATGATTCATGGGAAAAATCTACCTTCTGCCGCTTTTCCAAATGATCAACTAGAAGTCAAGTTATTATTTGTTGCTCTTACAACTGGCATCATTGACAAGACTTTTGTCAGATATGGGTGATGCTAGAATTATATATAATTATAATTTTATAATTATAATGAAATAATGAAGTCTAATTGTCATCTTTTTTGTGTGTGTGTTAAATAAAAACTAGCATGAAACATCTTTTTTATGTACTATTTGTAATTCTCTTGAAAAGCACCAACAATCAAGAATGCATGATTGACAAGAAAGCAAGGTTTCATGGCTTTGCAATCAAAAAATGTGATTATAATGAAAGTCAATGGGGCAAAAACAGCCCTGAACATAACGAAAGGGTAGTAGATTTAAACAATACACAAGAGTTATAATAGATTAAATAATGACAAGAAATAACAAAGTATATATATTCATGAACACATACACATTCATGATCTAGACTCAGCATTAAGAATGCACAAAGATCTCATGGAGGAAACATCTACCTTATTTGGTCAATGCCGTGAGACAAATAGTTACAGTATGAGACACAGCCGGTCATGTGACCTGTTCTGTGAGATCTATATGTTACCAATGCCATCCTGAATCCGGCTTTACCACGACTTTGAACTCAGTTTCTTTGTTCTTTGACAACAATATTTCATGACAGCCGGTCCGAATATTTCAAAACACTGCGAGTATAATAGAGATTACAGCTAAATTACTGAAGCAAGACAGATGGCTTTATGGTTTTAATTAGCTAACGGTTTAATGTTTCACTTTCACGATGTCAGTAAAAGGTATTAGTGGTTGAGGGTTGGATAAACGCTAAAGACTTGCTAATTAAGCTTACCATAAGAGGAGTTATAACGTTGGCCTTTATAGGTCCTATATAAACACGCATGGGAAAGCTGCGGTGTGAAAAAAAAAAACACTTGTGGAAAGGGTGTGGTTGATGATGTCATTGCTATCACTGTATGGACAGCTCTGCCAGAATCACTGTATGTTTTGATATGATATGATCTCATCTACTGCAGTGTCTCTTCTACCGAGATCTCACTAAACTTTCTTTTTTTTTTTTCTTCCCCTAGGCTTGGCTGTAATAAGAACAGTGTGTTGTCCTTACTGATGCATCCATGCTTCCCTCTGCTGCTCGCTTTGGGAAGTGGAGCTTTATGAGTGAGTGTGTGTGTATGTGTGTGAACATCACAAGCATCCAGATCACTTAAATAATACTAAAATGAATTAATTGTTAGGTAATACAAGTTAGCTGTTAAGTTCATTTAAGTAAAACAAACTATTACAGTAACATATTGAAATACACACACACACACACAACATATGTGCTCAGCATGCTCAGCGTAATTGAGTACATCTCATTTTGATAATCAATATTGTTATCCATTTCTTAGTGAATATAGGCAATGTATTTTGGTGCATTTAAACAAAACAGATTTATTAAACAGATATATTTATTAAAAATGATATTTTAGCCATTAAACATATTTAAAAATTAAAAGATAATACAATTAAATTAATCTTCTCTTGATTTTTCCTTTTTTTTTTAATTTGTATTTAATATTTTTCTATAAGATATCAATTTGGGTGTGCTAGTTTTTGGACCGTTATTATAAGGAATTTTGTTAGATAAGCTCCAGATTTGGCTTTAGTACTGACTATTCTCATGTATATGCACAAATATTATATTGTATAGCTTCCTATTAAAAATATGAATTAAAAAGATTATGAGTGTACTTATATATGTTGAGCACTGACTGTACACATATATTCAGACATGCATACATATACACACAGTCATGAATACCGTGTTTATGTAATGTGAGTATCTCATAAAATAACTGAAATACCCTGTTTATTGCAATATTGCCCAGCAAAATGAAAGATTTTGTCATTTAATTATTACTTTTTCTACATGTTGTTATTTATTAATATTGCAATAACATAAATGACATTTTTTTAACCTAAAATAATTGTACTTTTGAAAAATAGGAAAACCATCAATACAACTGAGACAAATAGCAAAGGTTTTATGTATAATGAATAAAAAAAGAAAGAAAAAAAAGAACATTAAAAACATAAATTATTAATAAAATAAATAAAATAAAAAAGCAACTGTTAAAATTTTATTAAATCAAATCAAATTAAATTAAACTAAATTAAAAGATTTAACCTAAAATAGGCCTAATTTTACTTTTAAAAAATATGAATAGGAAAATCGGCAATACAACTGAGTCAAATACACCAGGCTTATGTATAATAAATAAAGAGAAAACATTAATACAATTAAAATACATTAAAAATAATAATACAATAAAATTAAATTAAATATTTTTATCATTATGTAAAATAAATAGAATAAATATAAATAAACAAATAAAATAAAATTAATGTTGTTTTTCATTATGTAAAATAAAACAGAATAAATAGATGTAATTAAATTAAATTAAATTAAATTAAATTAAATGTTTTTTTCATTATGTAAAATAAATAAAATAAATATAAATTAATTAATTAAATTAAATGGTGTTTTTCATTATGTAAAATAAAAAAGAATTAATAAATGTAAATACATATAAATAATTATAACTAAATTAAATTAAATTAAATGTTTTTTCATTATGTAAAATAAATAGAATAAATATAAATAAACAATTTAAAGTTAATTAAATGCTGTTTTTCAATATGTAAAATAAAAAAAGAATACATAAATGTATATAAATAAATAAATTACATTAAATGTTTTTTTCATTATGTCAAATAAATAAAGAATAAATAAATTTAAATTAATTAATTTAATTTAATTTAAAAATTTGTTTTATGTCAAATAAATAAATAAAAACAATTAATGAATTCAATTGGAATGATTTAAAAATTTAAAAATACTCTAGCAGACAGATGGATTGAATCCTAAATCAAACACTGTTTAAAAAAATTATATTATTATGTTTATGTTTCAACTTACAACATTTATTAGGTTTTAAGAGATTTAAATCAGTTTAATTTTACGTAAAGTGAATAACTTGTAAAGTTCATTATATTCAGCATACAAAAACTTAACTCAATAACTAATTATACTGTATATGGTGCTAGAACGTTGATGACAGAGTCTGCGTGATGCTATCATGTCAATATGGAGCAAAATCTCTGAGGAATATTTCCAGCACCTTGTTGAATCTATGCCATGAAGAATTAAGGCAGTTCTGAAGGCAAAAGGGGGTCCAACCCGGTACTAGTAAGCTGTACCTAACAAAGTGGCCGGTGAGTGTATATGAGAAAATCAGACACATTCCCATCCATTAATAAACAATGAAACACCGTTCAAATGCTTGGCTTGTTTTCAAAGAAACCTTTAAAGAGGATTAATTATGCATAAATCACTTTTATAAGGGGTTTAAACTCAGTTGTGTGACAACAGTGTGTAAATATAACCAGCTTCTAATGCTAAAAATGTATTAATTGTATTTTTTAATTGATAACACACTTGATAAAAACAGTCTGCAGAAAAAACTTTGACATTCTCCCTTTCTACGTGTCATCAGAGGGAAAGCCCCACCCATTAGTGATGATCTCTCCTTCATTAGCATGGGACGTTAGTCCTGTTTTTGAAACTGCCACTATGCTGACACATAGGCATTTGTAACGCCGCCCTCTTTTGAAAAGAGCACCATCTCATTTGAATTTAAAGTGACAGTCAACAAAAACGCCACAATTTGGATCAAAGCCTAAAGGGGTAGTTTCAAAATCATTATTTGGGGGGTATTTTGAGCTGAAACTTCAAACACACACAAACACACACACACACACTCTAGGGACATCAGATACTTATTTAGCATCTTGTAGAAAGGGGACAAACAGGTCCTTTTTAAGCAACTGTGATGGAGTGAATTCTTTATTAGAAAGAATCTAAAGTTCACTCATTCATGAAGTCATTGGCAGTGCCAGGGTTTGGCTTTTCCCATGTGGCAATGCATGTTACGCTGAGAAAGAGGACACAGAGTCTGCATAGCTCTGCTGTGTAGGACACTTTCGGCCTCGAGGGCCCCATTAACATGAAAGGGGCTGAGAACTCGCACAAACATGGCTGCGCAGCATCGATACAAAACCCTGCCATGCAACAAGACCGAACTGTTTTAGTTTATTCATCCAGAGAATCCACTTCAGGGCGTCTTTGTGAATATGTAAATTGAAAAAGAGAAAATGCGAAGAGAAATTGAACGCAGAAGAAAACAGAAATTTAAAGCTTATGATGATATTTGCAGG
Organism: Danio kyathit; assembly: GCA_903798195.1. Taxonomy (NCBI): domain Eukaryota; kingdom Metazoa; phylum Chordata; class Actinopteri; order Cypriniformes; family Danionidae; genus Danio; species Danio kyathit. Next base: position 5,093,331 of record LR812528.1, on the reverse strand, counting down.
GCTTAAACTGATTTTAGATTGAGAATGAACCAGGAAAATAATACAGCCTCAAATGTAGTTTAAAAGATTATGGTTTTAAAAAAGGTGTTTAAATATTGAGTCAATTTTTTAAATAGGTCAAGGTGGTTTAATAGGTGTATAGGTGATTGGTTTCAGAAATAGGTGACTGTCTTATGCTAATTAATTATGTTATGCTGGTTAAAAGTCTTCACATCCTGATAGATCATTCATTCATTCATTCATTTTCGGCTTAGTCCCTTTATTTATCCGGGGTTGCCACAGCGAAATGAACCGCCAACTTATCCAGCACGTTTTTACGCAGCGGATGCCCTTCCAGCCGCAACCCATCTCTGGGAAACATCCATACACACTCATTCACACTCGTGCACTACGAACAATTTGGCCTACCCAATTCACCTGTACCACATGTCTTTGGACTGTGGGGGAAACCGGAGCACCCGGAGGAAACCCACGCGAACGCAGGGAGAACATGCAAACTCCACACAGAAACGCCAACTGACCCAGCCGAGGCTTTAGCCAGCAACCTTCTTGCTGTGTGGCGACAGCACTACCTACTGCGCCACTGCGTCGCCCACATCCTGATAGTGATCATGAAATTTTAGTATTGTTAAACCACTCGCTGGTGATCATAACAGCGTGACTGAGAGCCCTGAATTACGCCGATTATTTTGACAGGTGTTTTGTGCGTCCATTTTTATTTATTTTTATTTCAAAGGGTGCAACATTTCCCTCAGTTTGCGTCATGTGTGCTGGAGGCGTTGCTTTGAATGGTGATTTACAGAAGATTCGCAGGGCCATTTCAGTTCTAGCAGGCTAACATTAGCAGTTTCCTATAGTACTTTTAACTACTTGACTGAATAATGAAGTTGTGAATTTAATTAGGGCGACGGTGTGGTGCAGTAGGTAGTGCAATTGCCTCACAGCAAGAAGGTCGCTGGTTCGAGCCTCAGCTGGGTCAGTTGGTGTTTCTGTGTGGAGTTTACATGTTCTCCCTGCGTTCGTGTGGGTTTCCTCCGAGTGCTCCGGTTTCCCCCACAGTCCAAAGACATGAGGTGAATTGGGTAGGCTGAATGAGTGTGTGTGGATGGTGGATGTTTCCCAGAGATGGGTTGCAGCTGGAAAGACATCTGCTGCGTAAAACATATACTGGATAACTTGGCGGTTCATTCTGCTGTGGCGACCCCAGATTGATAAAGGGACTAAGCCGAAAAGAAAATTAATGAATGAATGAATGATCTGAATTAAAAGTCTTTTCCTTCTAGGAAACTCAGCTTTTTGACAGTCTTTCTGAAATATATAATACTCAAGTACTCAAGCTTATTCATAGCATTTCGACAGTTCTGAATTTCTACAGCACGAAGTACTTAAGCTTGATGTTTCAGTATACATCAATTGTTTATGGGAATTGGTGCTATAACTAGTAATAAACGACTAATATATACTAAGAAATATTTACTTAAGTTATAGAAATTGTTTAAAACAATTGTCGAAATGCCGTATATCTTAGAATCTCTTCAATTCACAAATTCATTATTTACACAATTACACCTGACACTCTGGAATTGGATTACAGCCACGATTTGTTCAGTAAACCACTGTCTAATTTAAAAAAAAATCTAAGTTTCTATCTGCCATTCGAAAAATGTAGCAAGTCAAGATCTCAGATCTATTATTGTATGTAATTTTTGAATTTTAGCAAATGATAAATAAAATATTAAAAATGCTTTTACACATTTAAGGGAGAGTTCACCCCAAAATTGCAAAATTCTGTCATCATATTTTTATATATGCACTCACCGGCCACTTTATTAGGTACACCTTACTAGTACCGGGTTGGACCCGCTTTTGCCTTCAGCACTGCCTTAATCCTTCATGGCATAGATTCAGCAAGGTACTGGAAATATTCCTCAGAGATTTTGCTTTATGTTGACATGATAGCATCACGCAGTTGCTGCAGATTTGTCGGCTGCACATCCATGATGCGAATCTCTCATTCCACCACATCCCAAAGGTGCTCTATTGGATTGAGCTCTGCTGACTGTGGAGGCCATTTGAGTACAGTGAACTCAATGTCATGTTCAAGAAACCAGTCTGAGATGATTCACGCTTAATGACATGGTGCGTTATCCTGCTGGAAGTAGCCTTTAGAAGATGGGTACACTGTGGTCATAAAGGGATGGACATGGTCAGCAACAATACTCAGGTAGGCTGTGGCGTTGACACGATGCTCAATTGGTACTAATGGGCTCAAAGTGTGCCAAGAAAACATCCCCCACACTATTACACCACCACCACCAGCCTAAACCGTTGATATAAGGCAGGATGGATCCATGCTTTCATGTTTTTGATGCCAAATTCTGACCCGACCATCCGAATGTCACAGCAGAAATCGAGACTCATCAGACCAGGCAATATTTATCCAATCTTCTATTGTCCAATTTTGGTGAGCCTGTGTGAATTGTAGCCTCAGTTTTCCTGTTCTTAGCTGACAGGAGTGTAACTCGGTGTGGTCTTCTGCTGCTGTAGCCCATCCGCCTCAAGGTTGGACATGTGTTCAGAGATGCTCTTCTGCAGACCTCGGTTGTAACGAGTGGTTATTTGAGTTACTGTTGCCTTTCCATCAGCTGGAACCAGTCTGGCCATTCTCCTCTGACCTCTGGCATCAACAAGGCATTTGCGCCCACTGGATATTTTCTCTTTTTCTGACAATTCGCTGTAAAGCCTAAAATCTATAATATAGTCCCCTGTTGCTATTTCTCAGAAAGGTTTTTAACATGCTGATAGTCACTGTAAAACCTCTCCAACTAGTTAGACTTTAAATTCATTCCCTTTAAAGCTCAGCTCTGCCCGAATCAAAGCAATTTCTTAGCTAACAAAATCAGAACTTAACAAAAACTACAAAGACTCAGCTATGAGTGGCATTCCTGTTATTATATATAATCCACCGGTCTCAGCTGATAGTTCAGTTGAGTGTTGAGTAACAGTTAGATGCTGATGTCTGCAGGGCTACAATAAAAACCTTTAACATTTGTATTATTGTTGTTGTTTAGGACAAGACAGATCTAGCACAGTTTAATGCTGCTTTTTTTTCAAGATAAACTAGCCAACTTAGCGACTAGACAGTTTCTAAAATATATTTTGCACATTGCTATTCAATATGACCCGAATTTAAATGCTCTGCTGTATATCATAACTAGACCTCTGGAGATTTGAGGCGGTGTTTTTTTAATGCAGTATGTGTCACGCTAACGCTGAGCCCCTTTTCAGCGCGTCTCTCCGAGGAGAAAGAGATTACGGTGTGGTCTGAATATTGCTCTACAGGGACAGGGTGCGAGAGACGCAGTGCAGCATGGGAAAACAGCCCAGCGGTGGGTTATTATAGCTTTGGCGTCCAGATAGGAGAAGAGACTCACAAAAATGAATCAAATGGGTCGTTTCGATGGCATAAGGTGCTTGGATTTCAAAACAAGACATGTTCGCTCTGTCTGAAGCAATTCTGTGATCTGAATGGAATTTCCTTCTCTTAAAAGACCAAGCAGTTTCTTGTGCTTCACAACATGACTGTTGATTATAGTGCTGTAGCAGAAACCACTCGCAGGGTTCCCGCTCGAAACCAAATAGCAAATCTCCTGACTTTTACTGGCTAAAAAGTTGAATATACTGTGCATGAATTTACCACAGATCTTGAAGAAGAAAAAAAAGTGTGAACGTGAGCATTATACTAAGACTGAGGAGAACAAACTGTTGAAATAAATGTTTTTGTTTGCTTTTATATGCGCATAAAAAAATGTCTCGTAGCCTAATAATGTTCATTCATTCATTCATTTTCTTTTCGGCTTAGTCCCTTTATTAATCCGGGGTCACCACAGCAGAATGAACCACCAACTTACCCAGCACATTTTTACGCAGCGGATGCCCTTCCAGGCGCAACCCATCTCTGGGAAACATCCATAAACACTCATTCACACTCATACACTAGGTACAATTTAGCCTACCCAATTCACCTGTACCGCTTGGACTGTGGGGGAAACAGGAGCACCCGGAGGAAACCCACGCGAACGCAAGGAGAACATGCAAACTCCACACAGAAACGCCAACTGACCCAGCCGAGGCTCGAACCAGTGACCTTCTTGCTGTGAGGTGACAGTACTACCTACTGCGCCACTGCGTCGCCCGCTTAATAATGTTCCAACACTAAAAGACAAATGGTCTGTTTTGAGGGTGTTTTTTGGTACCTTTCTGGACGTCTTGGGACCATTGTTGTCTATGGAGGATGAGGGAGCTCTACGATTACATCTAAAATATCTTCATTTGTGTTATGAAGATGAATCAAGGTCTGAGGGGTTTGGAACACCATTAGGGTGAGTAATTATTAATATCATTTTTGTTTTTGGGTGAACTAACCCTTTAAGCAACTGACTTTTACTGGCTTAAAAGCTGAATTTACTGTACATTAATTATTTACCACAGATTTTGAAAAACAAAGTGTGAACATGTGCCTTATACTGACACTGAGAAGAATAAACTGTTGAAATAAATGCTTTTGTTTGCTTCTTTTATACGCATAAGAAACATTTCTCGTAGCTTGATAATGTTCCAACACTAAAGACAAATGGTCTGTTTTGAGGGTGTTTTTTAGTACCTTTCTGGACGTCTCGAGACTGTTGTTGTCTATGGAGGATGAGGGAGCTCTACGATTACATCTAAAATATCTTCATTTGTGTTATGAAGGATGAATCAAGGTCTGAGGGGTTTGGAACACCATTAGGGTGAGTAATTATTAATATCATTTTTGTTTTTGGGTGAACTACCCCTTTAAGCAATTGACTTTTACTGGCTAAAAAGCTGAATTTACTGTACATTAATTATTTACCACAGATTTTGAAAAACAAAGTGGGAACATGTGCCTTATACTGACACTGAAAAGAATAAACTGTTGAAATAAATGCTTTTGTTTGCTTCTTTTATGCACATAAAAAAACTTCTGGTAGCTTGATAATGTTCCAACACTAAAGACGTATGGTCTGTTTTGAGGGTGTTTTTTGGTACCTTTCTGGATGTCTCGAGACTGTTGTTGTTTATGGAGGATGAGGGAGCTCTCCAATTTCATCTAAAATATCTTCATTTGTGTTATGAAGATGAACGAAGGTCTGAGGGGTTTGGAACACCATTAGGGTGAGTAATTATTAATATCATTTTTGTTTTTGGGTGAACTACCCCTTTAAGCAACTGACTTTTACTGGCTAAAAAGCTGAATTTACTGTACATGAATTATTTACCACAGATTTTGAAAAACAAAGTGTGAACGTGTGCTTTATACTGACACTGACTTATTCTGTCCCTGACTTCCAATGTCTGGATTAGACCTTTTAAAATTCCAAGATATTCCAGAAATTCCATGGCCCTTGGGAAACCTGCACTACACTATACTGTATTTAAAAAACTGCATGTTATAGTTAGATTTTTGAACACTAATAATTATCTTTGGAGCAAAACGCGGCAAGAAAGTCGCTGGTTCGAGCCACGGCTGGGTCAGTTGGCATTTATTTGTGGAAGTTGCATGTTCTGCTCGTGTTCATGTGGGTTTCCTCCGGGTGCTCCGGTTTCTCCCACAGTCCAAACACATGTGCTGTAGGTGAACTGGATAAGCTTAATTGACTAATTGACTAATTAACTTGTCCGTAATGTATGTGTGTATGTCCTGCTCCTCCAGGTTGGGGGTTGAGCATTGGGCTAAAAAACTAGATGTTACGAAACACCGATATGGTGTGGCTAAATATCAACTTCGATATAAATGGCCCTGGGAGTAAGTAAGTAATAAATATCTTTATCCTCTATAAACATGTATATTAACTTTTTATGCTCTGAAATGTGGCTTTAAAAAGCTATTTTAAGAACATTTTATCACCAGAGTGTTGGCCATGGGCACAAGGAAAGCAATATCTTTGTCGATGAATATTTAATGTCCTTGTTTCCACCAAATAAAAGGTAAAGTACAGCATTAAAGATATATAAAGTTATTATAAATTAAAAAATACAAAGTTATCAAACTTTACCCTTTTGCTGTGTTCACACCAGACGTGGAAGAAGCGTCAAGCGCGAGTGATTTACATGTTAAGTCAATGCAAACGCGCAAATAGACATCCTGCGGCGCGATACGCGCGAATGACGCAAATTGCGCGAATGGCGCAAAACGTGCGAATGGCGTGGCGCGAATTAAGCATGTTGCACGTTTGACGGGCGAATCGCTCGAGTTCAAAAATCTGAACTTCAGCAGACATTCGCGCCGCGTTAACCAATAAGGAGCTTGCTCTTGTGGGGGTGTGATTATGACGTAGCGCCTGTTGTTGGTGTCCCGGGGGAAATCATCCTGCCTACACCGACAACAGTTCATCAAACTGGGCTCGGCTCAGTCAGAAGCACCGCTGAATGCTTCCATCATCCAGGTTCAGTTTCTGGAGGAGTTTATGAGCTCACAGAGCTGGCTGCACCTCTGAAAGGATCTAGTGGACTCAGACACTGCTCCAAACGAATCGACGCTGTTTTTCAGCCTCATAAACACAGTTATTTTATCAATAAAATAAATGTTAGTCATTTAGCAACGAAGCTACAGTCACCGGGCAGACAGAAGCCCTGCCCATGACTCGAATCCGCGTCTGTTCTGAAGCGGATTTGACGCGCGAATGAAGCGAGTAAACTCAAATGTTCACGTGTCTATTCACACGCGAATAGCGCGATTTATCCGTGCGTTCCACGTCTGATGTGAACACAGCATTATAAAAGAAATAAACAAGAAATGTACATGTCTATATGATTTTTTTGACTTATTGCATTTAGTTATGCACTGAATTTTCAGCCACCAAAAAACAGTGTTGAAAATTTGAGCCAAAAAACGAATATGAACGCTCAACATCGCAGATCCTGCAATGTGACTATTGCAGTTGCGCACATTGCAATATCAATGCTGAAACAATATAATGTGCAACCCTAACCTCAGCAGCTCAGATGCTGAATATATGCACTCGAATTCGGTCTGATAAATCCAGTACCAGAGAAATATACTGTATGTTCCCATTTTTATGGCTAACTGTTAAAATTACCTCAGTATTCACAAAATTGCCTTACTTTATATCATCATCAAAGAAAGCGACTTCTTTATCCAAGTATCTTGGTTAGACATGATCAGAGAAGATCAACCAGAGCTTAAAAGCAGGTGAGTCCTCCCGCTGCGTGCTGATCTTAAAATTGCAAGTCATTGCATGCTTCAAATTTGCATTCATATGCCAGTTCATGCATAATCCCTCAGTCTGTGTTTAAACAACACAGTCCACGGCATCTGTCTTTGATCAGCGCTAGGCCTGCACGCGGAACGGACGGAATCAGATTCAAGAAATAAAGACAGACAGGGTGAATCTGCATGAATAATCTCCCCCTTTGAAGTCCCATCGGCCCCCTGGAGGAACAGCCAGGTGCGGGACCACGCAGTTTCCCCATACCTGCTCATCTGCACCACTCAAAAAAATACTTTATACTTAAATAGTTCAAGTAGCAGCTCTAGTGTTGAAGAGGTTATTATTTTTCTCAATGAGATAAAACAACGTAAAGACGCCAATACTTTATACATCCAATAGTGTAAAAAAAAAAAAGAACACAAGAAGTTTCATCGATTGAGCTCCTCCAAGGGGTGTTTACTGTAGCTTCAGCAGCTCCGGGCACGTGAACGAAAGTGACAATCTGATTGGTGGAGAAGGCTTTGACGCGGTGCATTAAAAAAAATGAGCATGAGGCATTTCTTTAAAAATGACACCTGGCGTTTCGCGCGTTGGTGTGCACGATCACATGGGCGCCCTTTATTTAGTCATGAGGCGTTAAACGTCAACAAAAAGACACAAGCAAAAAGCATCCCAGTGTGAACAGGCCTTAATGCTGGGACTTTATCCTAATAAAAGCCATTAAAATGGATAACAAGGAGGAAAATAAAGTCTAGACGTCCTCTCAAAAAAATAAAAAACACTTCAATTTAAATAACAAAGGGATAAAAACTGGCATTTAAAGACTAAAACCTCACACTTTCAGTGTTTTTGTGGCTCTCGTGCACATGTTTGGATGCACGGTGCAGCTTCCACTGTTTTTCTCCTTCCCATGGGCCCTCTAAAGGGGTAAAACATGGCTATTGTGCCAACATGGTCATCTATGCGAGGCCGGGAAGGGGAGGAGGCGGTCAGTAAGCGCTGACAGAAGTAAATAGCCTTCTCAGAGCGCCCGGCGTTATTGAGCCTTAATTAAAGTGGACCTCAGCTGGTGACCCTGCCGTGACGAAACAGCAGGACTATTGCTATGACCCTGCCCCGCATGTCACCTCATGTATCTTCACTCCACTGCACTGCGCTATGGCATGCAATTCTGCTACAAAGCTCTAAGGTGCTGAGACTGAGAGTACGCATTGTGTTATATACAGGATATATACCAAATGAAACTACTTTCCATGTGCACTGAGAAAAATGAGTCACTTTAATACATTTTTCAAGGTAACTGGTGGCAAACTATTTATTGAGTTCTTGATTAATTAAGTTACTAAACGTAATTTGTTTGTTAAAAATGTAAAACTGCGTTCAGTCCAGAATGCAGAGAAAATGTCCTTGCTCCATTAAAAATCACCTGGGAAATACTTTAAAAAGAATAAAATCTTAATAATTTTTATGTCAATAAAAACATGAAATGACGTTGATATTTGGTTGTTTTTAGGTTGTGTTGAAAAGTAACCAAAATCTAACATCGAGCCAACATCTTAAACCAACGTCATATTGACGTCAAATACTGACATTTATTTGTCAGGTATGTCAACCAAAATCCAACATCTGATAGACGTCATAATGGTAACGTCCACACAACGTCAAGCTGTAACATCATAAGACGTTGATATTTGATTCGTTTTAGGTTGGACATTGATGTCAAGCTGACGTTGGGTTCTGATGTCAACCCGATTTTCCTTCCCAAACAAAATGCAACGTCCCACAACATTGGGGTACAATGTCAATCTGACGTCATGTTACTGTCATGTAAAAAATTTTTTTAAACATTTTGTTATGATATTATTGTGAATAGGTCTTTCATATCATTTGTTTAAATTTATGATTTCAGTGATTTAGTTCAATATGTTGATTTGGTTATTTGTATAATTTGATATCAACGTTGGGTAAGTTACTTCAAAAGAACTAATGCCTTTCTAAAACATTCAGTTGTTTCTTAAGCATGTGCAATTGTCAGAGAAATAAACCTTCTTTAGGTTTAGACACACACACAATTACTCTGCTTCTCTGAATCTATATCTTATATTGACATGAACAAATATTTGTGTATTTTTGTGAACTACTTTTCTGAAGCAGATGTAACTGACTTGATATACTGTATTATTCCGCAATATACTAATAATTAATATATAATTAAATAACTGCTGAATTAATTTATAGTATTTCAGGCAAGTATATTACAGGCAATTATATTACTTAATATGAATATTCATTCATTTATTTTCCTTCAGCCTAGTCACGACAGTGGAATGAACCGTCAGCAACTAAATGGTCTAAAGATTATTTAATTCCAGTACTTTGCAATTACACTCAACACTGCAGTCCACGATTTCATTTAAAAACACATATTTTCTCTCCGCTTTGGCCTTCCGTTTACACAGAAACAATGTTTTTAAGAAACAAAAAATATATATATTTTTGCTGTCCAAAGAGGATCAATTTGAAAACTGAAGTAATGTTATTTCATTGTATAGAAAAAAAATACTTTGAATAATTTTAAAATATAAAATTAAATACTTTTTAAAAACAAAGTCGAAAACAATAATAAAAGCCATTTTTTATAAAGTGTACACTTTATTCACTGAAGAATACTTACAAAACAATTATTCATATTTTATCAATGTATAATTAACTTGTAAATTGATATTGAATTAGAAATTCAGTATTATTCTAAGTTGCTGTAATATATATATATATATATATATATATATATATATATATATATATATATATATATATATATATATATATATATATATATATGAGCAATTCCAGCATTATGGATGTGACATTTGCAGTAAAAACTCAAAACATAAATTCAAATTGAAAATATATGTTAACATTATATTAAAACATCAGTTAACATTTTTTATACTTTAAATGAGGAAAATAAACATGCGTTATGGATGTGACAAAAAAAGTCTGCGAGTTTACAGTACACAACATACTTTGTAGAAATTCTGTCAATTAAACTGCACAACCCAAAATAAACAATGCTAATCAAACATTACGAGTCGGCTCACTAAAGAATAAACATGATTGATTTTATTTTATTTAATATTTTGGCATTTATGGGGCAACCCAGTGGCGCAGTAGGTAGTGCTGTTGCCTCACAGCAAGAACGTCGCTGGGTCGCAGGTTCGAACCTCGGCTGGGCTGGGTCAGTTGGCGTTTCTGTGTGGAGTTTGCATGTTCTCCCTGGGTTCGCGTGGGTTTCCTCCGGGTGCTCCGGTTTCCCCCACAGTCCAAAGACATGCAGTACAGGTGAATTGGGTAAGCTAAATTGTCCATAGTGTATGAGTGTGAATGTGTGTGTGGAAGTTCCCAGAGATGGGTTGCGGCTGGAAGGGCATCCGCTGCGTAAAATCGTGCTGGATAAGTTGGCGGTTCATTCCGCTGTGGCGACCCCGCAAGGGACAAAGCCGACAAGAAAATGAATGAATGAATGATTTTGGCATTTATGAGGAAAAAGTGTCGTTATGGATGTGACACCTGTGAAATTGCCACTTGTGTGATTTTGGCAAATTAAATATAATAGTTTTAAACATTGACAGAGACATTTTTGAGTATTTCTAATGTACTGTAAAATACTTGCTTACACAAAAAGTGTAGAAACGGTTTCTCTATTTTTGTGAAAACTTTTTCATGGCAAGGTTGACATTTGCATGGAATTGCTCATATATATATATATATATATATATATATATATATATATATATATATATATATATATATATATATATATATATATATATATATATATACACACACACACAGTTGAAGACAAAATCATTAGCCCTCCTGTGATTTTGTTTTCTTTTTCAAATATTTCCCAAATGATGTTTAACAGAGCAAGAAATTTTTCACAGTATTTGCTATAATATGTTTTCTTCTGGAGAAAGTCTTATTTGTTTTATTTCAGCTAGAATAAAAGCAGTTTAAAAAATGTTAATATTATTAGCCCCCTTCAATATTATTAGCCCCCTTAAGCAATTTTTTTATCAATTCTCTACAGAACAAACCATCATTATACAATAACTTGTCTAATTATTCTAACTTGCCTAATTAACCTAATTAAGCCTTTAAATATCACTTTAAGCTGAATACAAGCATCTTGAATCTTGAAGCATCTTTAAAATGTCATCCTGGCAAAGATAAAAGAAATTAGTTATTAAAAATGAGTTATTAAAACTATTATTTTATTTATTATTATTATTTTATTTATTTAAAATGTGTTAAAAATAACTTTAAAAATATATTTAAAAAAACATATTATATTGACACTGCCAGCTCTGACTCCATGTCCTCGTATCATGAGACTAAGCTCCAAACATACTGAATCTGCACCTCCGCAAGCACAAACACTCAACATGATGGATAAATACAGATAAAAACACTGATGTCTGAAGTCTTTCGCCGTCCTCCAGCTCTCGCCGATGAATGCTGATGAAGCGACACTTGCCTGCGTTCATTTGCCTTCTCTTCACATTCATCACTCGCCGTGGCCTCTCATAAAGGCTCGAGAGGCGTCTGAGTGTGTGTGACGAAGAGGAAAAACATCAACAGCTTTCAATCAACACAAGGACTTACATCCAGTTTATCATTCCGTCGCTACCGCATAGCTGTCAGGTGTGAAGCACTGGCTCATTGAACTAGTTTCCTCACAAAAAGACCATTTTAATGTCTACTGTGTCTTGTTCCTCACATACAAGAGTTAATCGCAGAATAAAACATTCAGAGATGTACGTACACACGACCAGGTTACAAATGACATAAACAAACACTTGAAAATGTCCTTGATTAGACCGAGTGCTTGTATCTGTATAAAATGCAGGAGAATCCTCTCTGAGAAATAACTTTTAGTTTTTGCTCAGTTACTTACTAACTTGTGTCGAAGTACAGTATAAAAAATTACTTTCTTATTTTACCTTTTGATAAAATTCTTGTAACACTTTGCGCAAGTAAAATTCAAATAAATTTTACAAATCTTATATCAAATAGATTTAACTTGTCAATATCATGTAAAGTTTACTACTTAAGGGCGCACTCACATTAAGTACAGTTTCCTTGAACCATGCCAAAGCGCGACTGTCCTGATCCCCTCTCCGCCTGCACTCACATTGCATTTTTACCTAAGCACGCTTACATCATCGATGATGCGACTGTTCAGTTTAAGAGGAAGAGAAGCGCTCTTGCTCAGGGGTGGGTTTCCAATCGTTAGCCAACTAAGGTCGCAAGTTCTGTCGTTACAAACATAGTTTGTTGATTTGCTGTTTCCCAAATCCATCGCTCCAACGAACATTCGCAAACTGCGTCGCAAACTTGAGCACTTGAAACGACACCTCTGGAGCTGTAGTTAAAAGCATAGTTCCTGGCTGTGTTCTATTCCCACTTATCCCCCCTGTGCCCTATTCATTAAGAACATTCTAACATTCAAAGTTGGAATTATTAAAAATAAAAAAGCATTAAGCTCATCTCTCTTAGGTGTAATTTGCTTTCAAAGTATTTTTACAGTTCAGTTTTAGCGATCTTCATGTTTACAATTGTGTTCCCTTCGCAGTGCACTTTGAAAACATTGATGTCATTTTGAACACAGCCTCATGGCGAAAGCTATAGGTATATTTAAAAGCGGAAATTATGTTACATCTCCAAAGCTTGTGAAAATAAAAAAAACATAGCACATTTTATTTTGGAACAAAATTACCCTTCTGGAACAAGGTTTTATCGGAAATGGAAAAGGTCTTAGGATACCATGTACCAAAACACTTTATTACAAATTTTCTTGGAAACTATGAAGAGGTGGTAGTGAAGGAGGATGTTTACCTTGTAAATATAAAATAAATGTGGCAAGCAAGAAGAGTATTACAGGCAGTGCAGAATTATTAGGCAAATGAGTATTTTGAGCACATCATCCTCTTTATGCATGTTGTCTTACTCCAAGCTGTATAGGCTCGAAAGCCTACTACCAATTAAGCATATTAGGTGATGTGCATCTCTGTAATGAGAAGGGGTGTGGTCTAATGACATCAACACCCTATATCAGGTGTGCATAATTATTAGGCAACTTCCTTTCCTTTGGTAAAATGGCTCAAAAGAAGGACTTGACAGGCTCTAAAAAGTCAAAAATAGTGAGATATCTTGCAGAGGGATGCAGCACTCTTAAAATTGCCAAGCTTCTGAAGCGCGATCATCGAACAATCAAGCGTTTCATTCAAAATAGTCAACAGGGTCGCAAGAAGCGTGTGGAAAAACCAAGGCGCAAAATAAACTGAGAACTGAACCATGAATTGAGAAAAGTCAAGCGTGCAGCTGCCAAGATGCCACTTGCCACCAGTTTTGCCATATTTCAGAGCTGCAACATCACTGGAGTGCCCAAAAGCACAAGGTGTGCAATACTCAGAGACATGGCCAAGGTAAGAAAGGCTGAAAAACGACCACCACTGAACAAGACATACAAGATGGGCCCGTGGTTGGATCGGTAAAGGGCAGAGAGCTCCAGTCAGACTCAGACGCCAGCAAGGTGGAGGTGGAGTACTGGTTTGGACTTGTATCATCAAAAATGAGCTTGTGGGGCCTTTTCAGGTTGAGGATGGAGTCAAGCTCAACTCCCAGTCCTACTGCCAGTTTCTGGAAGACACCTTCAAGCAGTGGTACAGGAAGAAGTCTGCATCCTTCAAGAAAAACATGATTTTCATGCAGGACAATGCTCCATCACACGCGTCCAAGTACTCCACAGCATGGCTGGCAAGAAAGGGTCTAAAAGAAGAAAAACTAATGACATGGCCTCCTTGTTCACCTGTTCTGAACCCCATAAAGAACCTGTGGTCCATCATCAAATGTGAGATTTACATGGAGGGAAAACAGTACACCTCTCTGAACAGTGTCTGGGAGGCTGTGGTTGCTGCTGCACGCAATGTTGATGGATTCTGTCAGTGTTTTGATCCGTTCACCATGGATGGCAGGCTTTTGAGTGTCCTTGCAAAGAAAGGTGGCTATATTGGTCACTGATTTGTTTTTGTTTTGTTTTTGAATGTCAGAAATGTATATTTGTGAATGTTGAGATGTTATATTGGTTTCACTGGTGAAAATAAATCATTGAAATGGGTATATATTTGTTTTTTGTTAAGTTGCCTAATAATTCTGCACAGTAATAGTCACCTGCACACACAGATATCCTCCTAAAATAGCTCAAACTAAAAACAAACTAAAAACTACTTCCAAAAATATTCAGCTTTGATATTAATGAGTTTTTTGGGTTCATTGAGAACATGGTTGCTGTTCAATAATAAAATGAATCCTCAAAAATACAACTTGCCTAATAATTCTGCTCTCCCTGTATATAAATCTGTATTGTAAATAAATCATATGAACATGTTAATATTACTATTATTATATCACAATAATATTAGTGAAATTTAAAAACTGAATAAATATAAATTTACACACTTTTACACAAGTAAATATATAGACTCGATGATGGGCTAAAAATCTGCGGAAATCTGTGGATTTCTGCACGCGCAGATTCCGTGTGGGCCTAGTCTTGACATAAAGATTCATTAATAGTTCATGTTAGTTACATTTAGCTTAAACTATGATGTTAATTAATGTATTCATTAATTAATTAGGTAAACTTTGGTCCCTGAATTAAAAAAAAAAGAAGTCATAACTTCATATTTCTCTATTTATTTATGTTATTCATACTTTCTTTTGGCAGAAAAGTGTAACGGGGCAAAGCTGCAGTGTTTCAGAGGCCTGTAAATGTTAGGAATGTTACTGTTATTGCAATTATTGTCCTCGCAGCGCAAGTTTGCAGTTGAACCAGTCCAGGATTTCCACAACAAAACAGCAGCTCGGCTCCACACCCACTACTTCCTGCTATTCTGTTCCAAAAGGAAGCTCGGCTTTTCTGATACTGTCCGCTCGTTCCCACAAAAACCTCCCCAGCTAGATGTCGGAGCGCGGTACCAAGTGCTGCACTTGCGGCGTGGGTTAGTTAAAACACTCCCCGCTGTCTCTCAGAGGAGCCCGCTGCTCATAAAGAAAGCAATTTCACACATTTTGGTTCGGTAAAATGGAACCCGTGTTTCTGCCCTTTAATGTGTGCCAAAGGAGAAAGTCCCGCCTTTTTGGCTCAGTGCAGCAAATTAAAAGTCAGAAAGCAGAAGACGGACAGCTTCTGCATGCCGAGGTTTACGTTCCTCACTGGGTTTGGGTTTTGCCACATGTGCTTTGGGCCGGGGAGGAGAGGATTGTGTGGTCAGAGCGAGACCAAACCGAAGTACCACTCAGAACGTTTCTCTTTTTTTTTTCTCAGAGCGCTGAGGCTTCCACGCTTTATGAATGAGGAAAAAAGCTCATTTCAATATCCTTCGTAGTAAAGCCAGCATGTTTGGCCGATTACAAAACACTTAGGACTAGAGCTGTTAAAGGGATAGTTCACCCAAAAAATGAAAATCTAGTCATTATTTACTCGCCCTCAAGTGGTTGCAAACCTTTATGAGTTTCTTTGTTCTGTTGAACACTAAAAAAGATATTTTGAAGAAAGCTGAATATCTGTACCATGGAAAAATTCTTTTCTTACTTAGATTGTTTGTCTTTTTTCTAGTCCAAATATCTAAAAAATCTTAAATCAAGATGAATTTTCTAGACAAGCAAAACATGTTGTCTTGTTTTAAAAAATAATATGCCAAATTTAAGTCAGTTTTTTCTTAAAACATGCAAAATAATCTGCCAATGAGGTAAGCAAAATAATCTTATATCAAAAGGAAAACCAAAATTATTTTGCTTACCCCATTGGCAGATTATTTTGCTTGTTTAAAGGAAAATCAGACTTAATATTGGCATATTATTTCCAAAAACAAGACATTATGTTTTGCTTGCCAAGAATGTTTCTTGATACAAGAATTTTTAGATATTTGGACCAGAAACAAAACAAAAAATCTAATTTTTTGCAGTGTAACCATTGCCTTTCATAGGAATAAGAACAAATACTGTGAAAGTCAATGGTTACCAGTTTCCAGCTTTCTGCAAAATATCTTCTTTTGTGTTCAACAGAAGAAAGAAAGTCAAATCAGTTTGAAACAAGTAAAGAGTGAGTAAATGATGACAAGAATTTTCAGCTTGGCGTGAACTGTACCTTTAAGAATGCACACATATGTGTCTACTGCCCTGCTCAAAGCTAAGCAAAAACTTGATATTGAAAAATCTATTTTATTGATATAATGCAAATACATTGGCTGACATCACATCTACTTTAGAACCTGCAACACTTGTATTTGAATTATAAAAAAACTCAAACTACAAACATCATACAATATGAGACAAAAGGACTTTCAAAAGGATTTTCAGCCTCATTACTCTTCAATGTCACATGATCCTTCAGAAATTATCATAATAACTTAAAATTATTTACTCTCCTTCATTTGTCACACAACAGATTGAGTTTCTTTCATCACTAAAGATCCTCTAAAGAGGATTTCAAGAGTTCACACTTAGCTCATGATTTATACATAGCTTGTTTGGCGTGCTGTCCCGGGAACGAGCCCTGAGCTCAAGGGATCCTCGGACCCAGGGCTCCCCCCTTTCGCAGGGCGAGGGGAAAATGAGCTCAGGTCGATCTCAAACTCCCAAGCTGCTGAGGCCAAGGTGAACTTCCTGAGAGTAAGACATTAGAAAAAGATTTAGGCTTATTTTAACTATAATATAAAGCATATTTGGACGGTGGGAGGAAACCGAGGAACCCGGGGAAAACCTACGCGGACATGGGGAGAACATGCAAACTCTGCACAGAAATACCAGATGGCCCAGCGAGGACCCGACGCCATTGGTATTCTTGCTGTGAGGCAACAGTGTTAGTCACTGGGCCACCGTGCCGGCCATTCTGGATAAAGGCTGATTTATACTTCTGCGTCAAGCGCACGCGTATGCTACGGCGCAGCCTACACTTGGACGCATAGCCCCTCGCCGTGGCTGTCGGCGTCGTTGACGCGCACCTCTCAAAAAATGTAACGCGTACGCGTAGCGCAAGCTCTGTGATTGGTCGGCTTGGTAGTGCTGACGAGTGTGGGTGGAGGTGAGAGCCGCGCGCCCGATGCAGCGAGTGTTTACAAGTGTGGAGTCCCGTAAAGGAGCTCTGGATGGAGACTGTCGTTTTGTGTTTACCTCATGATTAAAGTTGTTCTACGTCCAACGGTTCCCGCCTCAAAATGAGCGAGTTTGAGCCACTTGTACATTAAGGAAGTGTTCAGGAAAAACAAAAAACCAGCGAAGAAACTCGACAAAGAGGAACATAAACACCTACTGCCAGCTAGCATTTCGGAAGTGTATTGCAGAGAAACAGAAACAGCGCGCAGAAGTATAAATGCACGGCTACGCGCGAGGCTTGCGCCGTGGGTTACGGCGATCACTTGACGCAGAAGCATAAACCAGGCTTAAAGGTGGAAGAAGGGGAGGAGGGGGGTTTCTTCCAGACAAAGATAGTTGTAGATAGGAAATGAGGATATATATATATATATATATATATATATATATATATATATATATATATATATATATATATATAGTGACTTGGGATCCTTTGATTGGAGGATCATGATTAGCTAATGTGGGCCAGCTGGGTCAATCATGAGCACGTGCTCCTCCCGAAATTAGTTTAAAATTAAACTTCACATTTTGAAAAAATCAAAAACTGGTAACCATTGACTTTCATTTGTCTTACCTACAATAGGGGCCCTATCGGGGCTTAATTTGTGCCGGAACAAGCCGGATCCGGCACCTCTGAAATCTGATCCACCACCTCATTTTACAGACCTCCTCTGATAGCATGCCGGATCCATTACCCCGATCTGTTCCGGCACCTCACAATTTACAAAGTAAGCACTAGGCCCTATAATACACCCGGTGCAATAAGTCACAAGGTGTGCATGGCGTGATTTTTCAGACCAGCACAACTGTAATTTTCACGTTTTCCACCACGTTGTTTAAATAGCAAATCTATTTGTGCCACTTTGTGGATTTATGGGTGTGCTGGTCTGAAAAGAAGGTGTGTTAAGGTGCATTGGCACATTGCTAATTTGAGGAACTGAAATAGACAGCACCATTGACCAACTAAAAGCTGCTCCAAAGTCCAGCGCAGAGAGCGTTAGTTATGCGCCTATGTGGGTTCAAACGCTTACACATTGCTGTATACACACAGGATGTACAGCGATACACAAATATCTTTACAGATGAAAACAATTAAAGGATTAAAATGTTACAAAAAATGTTATTTTCTACATAAATATAAAAGCCACTGCCTCCATGCCTTCTTCGCCTCGGGGGGCTTTTTTTCAGTTCATTCATGACAATTTACATTTGTATAATGTTATTATTATTATCAGTATTATTTATTATACTGTATGTATTTATATTTGTTTTAATAAAAACAAGATTAGATTTGTCCACCTGTCGGGTTTTGGAGATGTCTGCATCACCATATGGGGTATAAGAACAGGACGCGTGTTTGGATATAACTCAGTTTTTTGACCACACTTCATTATTATTGTTCATTTATTCGTTTGCTGGAAATTAAAACTGAATTTAGAAATAGTTTTGTAACAAATCTTTGCGCTTAACACACTAAATTAAATATGTAGGCTAATGGATGTCTTCAGTGGAGTGAGTTTCCACCGTTTTCTCACTCCACAAAAGTAAAGAGTAAAAGTAAAGTAAAGGGAAAGTAAAGAGGCTGAATGGAGGAGGCTCGTTCTTTATCCTCGCGCTGCAGATGGTCTGTTTAACTGTTTTCTCGCTAGTGAAGCGTTCAGTTTTTCAACTTACAAAGTCTGTCATGTAAACAGCAAATGCGCCATGGCGCGATGCAACTGACTCTTAAAGGGAATGGAAGATGAGACTCTGATTGGTTTAATGCACGTTATGCTCAAAACACACCCATAACTCATTAAGAGAATAAGCACAACCCTGTTAGACCATGCGCCGGGGCGCAGAGCATATTTTTCCATCCTTAAAATAGCAACAGTGAATTCGGACATGCCCTTAATGTATTTGCGCCATGTGCTTTAGACTTTGTGCCTAGATCATTAAAATAGAGCCCTAGAAGTCAATGGTTACAGGTTTTCAGCTGTCTTCAAAATATCTTCTTTTGTGTTCAACAAAGAAAAAAAAATAACGTAAAGGTTTGGAGCCACTTGAGGCTCAGGAAATAGTGAGTAAAACTTTACTTTAATGACTTGCTTGCATCCATACAAAGGGGTTTTCCAACAGCAGATGTCGATGTAAATGATAACAAATAATCTCTCATTTTACACTATACAAGTTCAGAAAAGAATAACAGAAAATGTTTATAATTCACTTACACAATAAGAAACTAAGACATCAGTCCTTTCTAAAACAATCATTATGCCTACTAATCAACTGGACAACATTATCAAAACCTAGCAACGACTGGGAGAATTTAGCAAACATCACAGAGGTACTAGAATTCACCAACTACTGTATATACCAGAACACAAATTCCTCAAATAAATCTAATGAGGAATATCAGACATATGGACATTTCCCAGAAAAAAATCCAGCTAATCAAATCCTTTTTGCAATTAATCAAATGTAACGCTTAATCCGAGACTACCATAAGACTTGCAGTCAAACAAAAAAGAGCTTTAAGCAGATATTGATGTCAATTATGATAAATAATAGCACCATTAATTGCGGTCAAGTCCACTAAAGGATAGCAGGAAATGTTAATAATTTGTTGGCACAAGAAGAAAGGAAAGCTGTGAGGTTCTCACCAATGCTAATGCTAACAGCTTGTTATGTCTAAGCATTTAACAAACAATCCATATGTAACCTTCATGCCAGAGCTAGAAAATAATAACAGATATTTATGAAAACTATTTCAGAATCAAATCTACCTATAATCGAATGATCTCGCTAATTCATTTAGCATAATACATGTTTGTGCCACAGGGAATTTTAGCATAACACATAATGCTTGTAGCACCAGGATGACAAGTCAAACAGAAATTAGTTTCGTTGACAGATAATAAACATATTAATTGCTCAAATAAATCATACAGTCATACAAGATAAAAGCACAGAAGAATAACAGAAATGTTAATAATTCATTGACAAAATCAGGAAGTAAAGTTCTGTCCACTGAAACCAGGGGTGCGTTTCCCAAAACCATCGTTAGCAACCATCGTAAGGTCACAAGTTCTGTCATTACAAACATAGTTCGTTGATTTGCTGTTTTCCGAATCTATCGCTCCAACGAACATTCGCAAACTTGTCGCAAACTTGAACACTTGAAACGACACCTCTGGAGCTGTAGTTAGAAGCATAGTTCCTGGCTGTGTTCTATTCCCACTTATCCCCCCTATGCCCTATTCATTTAGAACATTCTAACATTCAAAGTTGGAATTATTAAAAATAAAAAAGCATTAAGGTCATCTCTCTTAGGTGTAATTTGCTTTCAAAGTATTATTACAGTTCAGTTTTAGCGATCTTGATGTTTACAATTGTGCTCCCTTCTCAGTGCACTTTGAAAACATTGATATCATTTTGAACACAGCCTCATGGCGAAAGCTATAGATATATTTAAAAGCGGAAATTATGTTACGTCTTCAAAGCTTGTGAAAATAAAAAACATAGCATACGTTAATTCTTTTATTTTATAGTGGGTTATTTATTAAGTATCTCTACTGTATATGACATGGGTCTGTTGGTTAGAACTTTCTGCTGTGGTTTGCACGTGTCAAATTGTAATTTTTTAAAAATAAATAAACAATATCCTAAATGATAATAATCATCATCATCATCATTAATATTATTAATATTATTATTAAAGTAAATATAGTTATAATAAATCGCCTCATTATTTATTTATTTATTTGATTTTTATATGATATTAGAATAGTGTTAGTATTTGTAAGTGATTTTATGTTTTAGAATAGACTATGTAATGTTCAACTTCTCAATAATATTAGTAAAGCAAACATTGGCTCTATATGTGCTTTTTACATATATTTTAATTAATATGGCAAATGAGTGCATGTTTTTACCAAAACTAATATTGGATTTTATTTTAAAAATAAACAATACAATTAAAACAATATAATTTGCACAATAATGGGGTTGTTCTCTAAAGAAGTTACTCCACCCCGTTTAGAGCATCATTATGGGCGTTTTACGTTATAACTAACGTGGTTCAAGCGATGGATCTGCGACAGAGAAACTACGGGTTTTGGGAAACACTCGTCGCTACATCGTTCTTTTGCCAAACGATGCATCGCACTATGATAGTTCAGCCACGAGTTACGTCGTTGTTTGGGAAACACACCCCAGGTTAGTTTCTCATTAATTAGCGATCTAATAACATTAGAGCTAATACATAAAAAATAATGCATCAAAACAGCAGCTAGTAACTGATATAATCAACCACATGGAAATATGTCAGAAATATCTCAGAAAATGACTCCAACTAATGAAATTCGTTCTATAATTAATCATGATTAGCCCTTA
Source organism: Danio kyathit (assembly GCA_903798195.1). Classification (NCBI taxonomy): domain Eukaryota; kingdom Metazoa; phylum Chordata; class Actinopteri; order Cypriniformes; family Danionidae; genus Danio; species Danio kyathit. The sequence continues at coordinate 5,071,483 of LR812528.1, read as the reverse complement.
ATATTTGTAGCGGTAAGACTACACAAAAACGGGTTTCAGCAGATATTAATGTCAATTATGATAAATAAAAGCACAATAAATTGCGGTCAAGTCCACTAAAGGATAGCAGAAAATGTTAATAATGTGTTGGCACAAGAAGAAAGGAAAGCTGTGAGGTTCTCACCAATGCTAATGCTAACAGCTCGTCATGTCTAAGCATTTAACAAACACTCCGTATGTAACCTTCATGCCAGAGCTAGGAAATAATAACATATTTATGAAAACTATTTCAGAATCAAATCTACCTACTCAAATTATCTTATTAATTCATTTAGTGTAACACATAATGCTTGTAGCACCAGGACGACAAGTCAAACAGAAATGAATTTCATTGACAGATAATAAACACACTAATTGCTAAAATAAATCATACAGTCATACAAGATAAAAGCACAGAAGAACAGCAGAATTGTTAATAACTAATTGACAAAATAAGACCGTAACTTTCTGTTCACTGAAACCAGGTTAATTAGCAAATGACTAAAGAATCTAATAACATTATAGAGCTAATACATGAAAAAAACAATTCACCAGAAAAGCAGCTAGTAACTAATATACTGATAACCTCAAGAGGCAGATTAACAAACCAGGTTAGTTTATCGTTAATTAGCAATTATTTAAGATTCTAATAACATTATTGAGCTAATAAATACATTTTAAAAAATCACCAGAACAGCACCTCGACAAACCTAGTACCTAATGTATCAAGCACATGGAAATATGTCAGAAATATCTCAGAAAAAAAAGTCCAACTAATGAAATTCGTTCTATAATTGATCATGATTAATGCTTAATCCTTGTAGCGGTAAGACTTGCAGTCAAACAAAAAGGGGTTTTAGCAGATATCGATGTCAATTATGACAAATAATATGTTCACTAATTGCCCTCAAGTCTGCTAAAGTATCACAGAAATTGTTAATAATTCATTGATACGAGAAGAAAGGAAAGCAGTGAGGTTCTCACCAATGCTGGTAATCTCAACATGGCCAAATATCAGCCAGTTAACCAGCCGGGCCAGTTTATCAGTCTTTACACTGTAAAAAGAATGTCAGCAACTCCAATGGTAAAACCAATCTACATCCATAATACTACAGTAAAAATCCATATAATGGTAAGTTTCCTTATACACATATATTAAATAATATATACAAATGACCATGAATTCCCTTTCTGGATGGATGGATGGATGGATGGATGGATATTTGGATGGATTGATGTTTGGATGTGTGTTTGGATGTTTGGATGTATGTATGCATGTTTTGATGGATGGATGAATGTTTGTATGTTTGGATGGATGTATGTATGGGTGTATGTTTGGATGAATAGATGTATGTTTGGATGCATGTATGGATCCATGTGTGTACGTATGGATGGATGGATGGATGCTTGGATGGATGGATGGATGGATGGATGGATGGATGGATGGATGGATGGATGGATGGATGGATGGATGGATGGATGGATGGATGGATGGATGGATGGATGGATGGACGGATCGATGAATGTATGTTTGGATGGATGGATGGATGGATGTCTGGATGGATGGATGGATAAATGGATGGATGTTTGGATGCATGTTTGGATGTTTGGATGGACGAATGTATGTTTGGGTGGATGGATGGATGGATGGATGGATGAATGGATGGATGTTTGGATGGATGCGATGGATGTTTGGATGTTTGGATAGGTGGATGTATGTTTGGATGAATGTATGTATGAATGGATGAAAGGATGGATGGATGGATGCATAGATAAATGCATGGATGGATGGATGGATGCATGCTTGGATGGATGGATGGATGGATGGATGGATGGATGTTTGGATGCATGTATTTTTAGATGGATGTATGCATGGATGCGGTTGTTTGGATGAATGGATGGATGTTTGGATGTATGTTTGTATGGATATATGTTTGGATGGATGGATGTTTGGATGGATGGATGTTTGGATGGATGTATGTATGGATGGATGTATGCATGGATGCATGTTTGGATGTATATATGTATGTTTAGATGGATGGATGGTCTTACTGGTACAACTGAAAAAGTATTACCAACAATATATATGAACTGTTCAGTTAAAAACAGCAATACAGAAAAACAACTCATGATACTCCGCTGGCAAATGCTGACATGTTCAGTGTAAATCCGAACCCAATTTTTTAGCACGGTTTGCCCTTTTCCCGTTGCCAAGAGCAGATGAGCTCCTGCCCCAAGGCCACTAGCTGTGATCATTTTTCAGACACTGACTTAGCAATGATGCTCTGCTGTGAGCGCCTGTTAACATCACAGCTGAGAAATGTTAAGTAAAGAGCCCATTTGGCAAAACCTCACACTCTTGACTCACTCAACCTGCAACCAATGCTAAAAGTACAAACAAACAAATAAAGCATGGAAGATTGAGAAGATCTCTGCTTAGGATCTCTTAGCTGAGGAAAATCCCTTAGTTGTTCTTTCTTGTTTTCTAGTACAAATCAGGGTTGTTATAGTTCACCCAAAAATTAAAATTCTGTGATCACTCACTTACCCTTTACTTGTTTTAAACATTTATGAGTCCCTTTCTTCTAATAAAGGGCACCTATTTAACCCATTTTTCAAGATTTAAGATAAGTCTTTTTTGTGTCTCCAGAATGAGTCTGTAAAGTTTCAGCTCAAAACACTCATCAGATTATTGATTATAACTTTCAGAATGTTAAAATTTTCTGCTCTGAACACAATGTAGCTGTTGCCTGTGCCTTTAATGCTAGTTCTCCCCGCCCACCATTCCCACGTGCCTGTCAGAGTGTGCTTCAATCTCCAGCTCTGTCAGATAAACAGCACAGTGACGGACATGACGGAAGCAGATCTCACGTAACGTTTGTAAGAAATACTATAGCAAGAACTTTCCCAATGATTATTTGATGTATTTGTTGTGGAGTTGATTCAAGCCTACAACACAATGTTGTTACAAAGTTCATGCACACACACACACACACACACTGCACGTGCATTTAACTTTGCGTTTTTTTTTTTTTGAACGGCAAATGTGACAGGATACACGTTAATATCCACCGCTGTATGGATTAATGTACAAAGTATGTTGCATGTTAATGTACAAAGTAAACCTGATATAACGTCCACAAACCGGGATTGAATCGTTTTCTTTTAGAATTGTACTGACATGCGACTGTGGTGATAAAGTGAAGACGGTAAAATAGTTCAAAAATTCATTACAAACATGCACTGTTTTAAAAACATTTTAAACTTGTAAAACCAACCCAGGTTCATTCTGAAAACGTAGTCCTGTGGATGTTTCTGGAGACTGTGAAATACGGAGGTACGTATTTTTGCAGTTTTTGTTTCCGCGAATCCGCGAGAGGCCGCTGTGTGCACTTTTTCGTATCTCAAATGTCTCTCGCGAGTGCCATTCGTGCCTGCGCTGTTCTCGCGTAAACCCACCAGAGGCCGCTGACGACCGACCGTCTGTCTGTCTGACTGAATGACTGAATGATTGACTGGGCGACCGGCCAATCGACTGACCCACCCTCCTCTTTCCCTAAACCCAACTAATTTTACCGATTGACCCGCCCAGCCACATACTTCTCTAAACTCAACCAACGGTTTACAAAAGTCGTCCAGAAAAAGAAAAGCCCTCGTCTGATTTTTACGTTTTCGGATTTTACTACATTCTCACGCTGTTATTCACGAGTTCATTTTATTTTTTTGGATTCTGTTTTTGTCTTACCTGATTTCTAGAACTGCTCTTCCCCGGACTCGACACCAATCGAACTCCTCTCTGCGTCTCAAGTCCGCCTACGTATATGACGAGCTAACAGGACAAACTTGTGGCGGCAGGAAAGGCGGAGCTAAGCGGTGAGCCAGTAAGCGCCAAAAGGAACGGCATCATACCACCCCGTAGCGTTCGCTTAAAAAATGAAATGCAGCCATATGTACCTCCAGCTACATAATTCGCGGTCTCCAGAAACGTCCACGGGACTACGTTTTCAGAATGAGCCTGTGTTGCGCAAGACTCATTCTTGATCACATTTGATGATGACTGATGATCACAGAGTGCTAAACAGATCTTTTTATCCCAGTTGTTTTGTGACCTGTTGATATGATTATACATGTTACTACGAAGACATGTTAATACAAGGCTGTCAATCATTTGGGTGGGTGGGTGGGGAAACCGCACTCCTACGTCATGTTGCGGTGGGATTTGGATCTATTTTAACGCCAGGAAATTAAAAAGAGACTTATTGTGTTTATATCCCCCCAGTATGACTGTGGACATACTATACCTACACACAGTTCTGTCCAAACAACTTATTTTCGTCATAGGTGCCCTTTAAAACAAGAGAAGTAAGCTAAAAAAAACAGTAACCATTGACTTCAATAGTATTTGTTTTTCTTACTATGGAATTAATGGTAGCAAGTTTTCAGCTTTCTTTAAAATCTCTTTTTTTTGTGTGTTCAACAAGGTTTGGAACTAATTGAGTGTGAGTAAATAGTGACATTTTCCTTTTTGGGTGAACTATGCCTTTAACTAGAACCATAACTAAAAATAAAATTAACCCTAACTGCAATATTTTTTAGACATTATATGCATCACATTTTCTTCTCAAATAACTAAACCCATAACTAAAATAAAACATTAACAGAAACCATAAAGACAACATAAAAAAAAAAACTAAACAATGTCAAATGCAGTCAACAAAATGACCAAAATGCTATGCACCTGTAAAACACTGCACTATAAAATAAAAATGAAAATAAAGTATCATTAAAGCCTATAACCCTACATCGATAATGTTTAAATGACACTGGTACAAATATGAAAACATAACAATATCTTCACCAGCATGGACCACGCCACACTTTGAGCTAGACTTTATTGTGATGTAGGGATGAAAGGGATGTTAAGGAAACGGAAGTAATAGGATAAACAGTGAACAGGTAGGTTGATCGGGTGTCCTACAATGATGCCCAGAGACTCAGAGTGGGGGTACTGTCTCTGTAATATTTTGGTAGAGTGATTGGATAGGAGATTCAATCTAGGAGGGAAGAGAGGGTTACAAGTTTTGTTAATGGGAAGCGAGGAAGAGTGAGAGAATGAGAAGAACGGTGCTAGAGGGCTGGTCTGCCTTAAATAAGTTTTAGGGAGTAGGTGATGGGTTAAGGAGGCTAAGTGAGGCGTGGTCCGGCTGCCAAACCTTTGTTAACAAGTTAACTCCATTTAAACTCCATTTAAAACTGTAAAATGAGCAAAAAAATCAGCCAATAGCGTAAGTGAAGTAATTTTATGTCAAAAGGAAAAACAAGATTATTTAGCTTATCCCACTGGCAGATCATTTTGCTTGTTTTAAGGAGAAACTCACTTAATTTTGACTCATTATTTCTGAAAACGAGACAATTTTTTTGCTTGTCTAGAAAATGCTTCTTGATTAAAGAATCTTTAGATATTTGGACAAAAAACAAGACAAGTAGAAAGGCATTTTTTCGCAATCTCAAATAAATATCTTGATTGTAATGTTTAGACATTTGAACTGGAACACAAGACTGCAGAATGTTAAAAACTGAGCATTGAGGGATGTCTTCTGTAAACCTGCAACCAATGAAATGCAGCCACACCCGCAAACTTACCTTCGGCCATTTAGGGTTGAGCAGGCGAGCTTTGACAGCGTCGTCCAGGGCGGTCTGGTACTGGCCCAGTTTGAGGTGGGCGGCGGAGCGGTTGCTGTACAGGATGCAGTTCTGCGGGTCGGCGCGCAGTGCTTCGCCATACAGCTTGACGGCCGTCTGGAAGTCTCCCAGCTGGCAGGCCTCATTGCTCTGCCGCACCTTCTCCATGAACTCTGGCTTGCTGAGGCCCGGGCCTTCAGATGCGGCGTGGACGGCCCTGCCCAGTGCTCGTGGCCCAAACAGGCCAAACTGACCAGGAAAAATACAAATCAGATGCATTAGTGGATTGTAAGATTATTAGACTTACACTTAAACCAAACACAAGGCATTTGAAACTAGGCTTCTGCTTGCATCAGATCCTCCTCCTGCAATCACGGTATATACAGTAATTATCGTGATATTGATCGAAGCTACAGCTAGACAGCTAGATAGATAGATAGATAGATAGATAGATAGATAGATAGATAGATAGATAGATAGATAGATAGATAGATAGATAGATAGATAGATAGATAGATAGATAGATAGATAGATAGATAGATAGATAGATAGATAGATAGACAGATGGATAGATAGACATTTACATTATATGTGTACTTGAGGAGGAAAACAGAACATGACCCATTTAAATAAGAGGGATGCTGACTCATGTTCAGTTCAGTTCACCTCTGATGTATTTGTATGCTACATCTGTTGTGTTTAACGTGTAGCTAAGCAGCTTTGCGGGGTTTTGGGATTATATTGGCAGGGGCAAGCACAAAGCGATCGCAGAACAAACCTTTCTTCTTAATCTCCTTGAGAGTACCAAGGAAACTCTTGAAAAAACACACAAAAAAAGTAAAAGTACGAGGATAAAGAACAGGCCATGAAACGAGGCCATAACAAATATCACAACAGCATACGTTACTACAGAAATGGGGGAGTATTACAAATGAACATACTTTAAGGTATTGTTCACCTGAAAAAAAATCACCTTTCTACTGTTGAACACTAAAAAAGAATTTTGAAGAAAGCTGAAAAACTGTAATCACTGATTTCCATAGTAGGAATATCAAATGCTATGGAAGTCAAGGTTTCTTTAAAATAACTTCTTTTGTGTTCATCCGTGCAAAAAAATGAACTCAAACAAGTTTGGAAGAACTACACTAATAAAAAAAATTGCAGTGTTTTACACAACTCCAACACTAATCGAGGTTAACTTAACAAATTTAAGTGGATTGAACATAAAAGAATTAAGTTGTCCCAAAAAGTCTCAGGAATTGCATTGTTTCAGCTCAATATAAATAAGTAGTTTCAACAGGAGTGTACAAAGTGAGTACACTGTAAAAATGCTGGGTTTCACACAATTCCTTCATGTTGTCCTAACACAAATTGTTTAGGTTAGTGTAATAGCATTAACAAATGTAACTGAACATAAAACATTTAAGTTGTTCCAAAAAAAACCTAAGAATTGTGTTGTTTCAGCTCATTTCAAATCAGTAGTATATCTATTGGAGCTGCACAATATATCGTTTCAGCATCAATCAGGATCTGAAGAGTGTTATGATGACCAGCGATCCAGCATTTGCCAACCGCTGGAGAACAACAAATCTGTGTATGTGTGTGCTGTGTTTATAGTCCATTTGATCAGTCCTTCAGCAGTGTGTGTTTGCAATCAGGGGGAATCTGGGCCAGTAGTACAGTGGGTAGTACAGTTGAATGTGAGCTAGGGTTGGGCGATGTTGACAAATTTGGCATCGTACGATGTCTGATGTGAACATCGGCGATGGACGATGTTATCGTCGTTGTAGGCGGGGTGGGGGTCTTTGTTGTAAAATATCAATTAATTCATAACGAATTTATTAATTGTAGCCTATCGTTTTCACTACCTGACCCACATGGTCTTTGCTTTACCCATGACCATACCAAAAATAAATAAAGTTATACACAAATTACCACCTGTCAATCACTTTTTTTCCGCGGGACTTTGGCATGATCAGGCGGAGTGATTTATGTCCTTATAATGGCTTTTCCCCACAGCTGGTGGCGGAGACGAGACGAGAGTTTGTTTGGAGTTCACTGTAATTTATTGTGATTAATGATAACTTCCTTATTTTATTATGAGGACATAATAACAAGTAAAGATGCTAGGGCTCGACCGTTTTGGTCACACTTGCGCCTGATATTTTATGCAACCTAAAATATATATTTGAAAGCATTTGTGCTAGTGCATAGCATTTTTACCGTGCGACCTGTTTTCACTGCAAAATCCTCACTGCGTGCGCAGATTTAGGAGACATTTATGCAGAATGCATCTTTGCACCTAAAGACTGAACGCGAATGGATTGGTTAATATCAGCTGTCAATCACTCAGTCAACGCCTTCACATGACAGGAGCAACAGCCGCAGAAATGTGACGCGCTGAAGATGAGAGAATGAAAATAACACTGACAGATTTAGTTTTAGAAACCACCTAAAGTTAAATAATGGCACATCTTGTTAGTGATCATGTGCTGAATGTTAATCCACCATTTACACTTTTCCAAAAGTAGATAAAAGACTTCCAGTGGCTTCAAGTCTGCTATGAAAATCTCTAAAGCCATTCACTGTAAAGTCTGTGGGACGGGGTTTGCAGGTAACAGAGTTTGCCACTGAATCTACACATTTTAAGCGCGAGAGGAGCTGTGTAATCCTCACGATGTATTTAATCCTCACGATGCTGACAGTGCAAACAGCAGCTATAAGTATAATATAACACAGCTCATGAAAAGACCGTTATTGCTATTAAGATGACATGCAAATAATAAGTTATATATCAATATAAATGTGGGGCGGGGCGATGGATCACGATGCCGGCTCAGCATCGTGAAGTTTATTAGCCATCGGCGATGGACGATGACATCGTCTATCGGCCCAACCCTAATGATCACTAGCATTTGCATATCGCTGGAGAACTACTAATCTGTGTATGTGCATGCTGTGTTTATAGTCCATTTGATCAGTCCTTCAGCTGTGTGTGTTTGCAATCAGGGGGAATCTGGGCCCATTTTAAATCTAAACAGATAAACAAAAATAAATATACTGTAGTATATTTCATAAAATAAATACATATTTATGGACATTATATAAGTACAATATTATACTTTCAAAAAACATTCAATGAAGACAATACATTTGCACGTTAACAGTTTGTTTATAGCATTTTATATTAAATTAGTATTTTTCACTCAAACATACCTGTTTGCAATTTAATGTCTTTGTTTAGGGGGGGGGCTAATAATTCTGATTGCAACAGTACATATATGTCATCACATTATAATACATGCTAATCGTTATTTTATAGTATAGTGTTCGAAGGATATTTTAGAGCATGTTTTTTTAGACCAACATTGAATTACTGTCATTTACTCTTTGAATAGTCATTTATTTGTCATACATATTTAATTCAGTTATTTCAATTTCAAAGGGCATAAATAAATCAAAAACATCACGCTGCAGGCACATGCAGAGTTCATATTTTTTTCTATTCTTATTCTTCTTATTAATTTTTTTTTATCTATTTTTATTTTATTTTATTCATTCATTCATTTTCTTTTCGGCTCATTCAGTAAAGGCACAGCTAAACAGATGTGTTTTCAGTCTTGATTTGAATGTGCCTAATGTTGGAGCACATCTGATCATTTCTGGAAGCTGATTTCAGCAACAGGGGGCGCTGTTAGTAGCTGAAGGCAGATCCACCCTGCTTTGACTGAACTCTTGGAATTTCTAGTTTATATGGTCCTACAGATCTGAGTGATCGGTTTGTATTCAGTGAGCATATCTGTAATGTATTGAGGTCCTAGGCCATTTAGTGATTTACAGACAAGTAATAATACTTTAAAATCTATTCTGAATGTAACTGGGAGCCAGTGTAAAGACCTGAGGACAGGTGTGATGTGCTCTGATTTCCTGGTTCTGGTCAGAATCCTGGCCGCAGCGTTCTGGATGAGCTGCAACTGTCTGACTGTCTTTTTGGGAAGGCCAGTGAGGAGGCCGTTACAGTAATCCGCCCTGCTGCTGATAAAAGCATGAACAAGTTTCTCTAAGTCTTCACTGGAAACAAAGCATCTGATTCTTGCAATGTTTTTGAGATGATAGGATGCTGATTTACTAACTGCTTTGACATGACTATTGAAACTCAGATCTGACTCAGAGTCACACCAAGATTCCTGACCTTATTTTTTGTTGTTTGACCCTTAGAGCCAAGGTACGCATTCACCTTGAGAACCTCATCTCTGTTCCCAAACGCAATGACTTCAGTTTTCTCTTTGTTTAACTGAAGAAAGTTTTGGCACATCCAACTGTTCATTTCATCAATGCATTGGCAGAGGGTGTCAATGGGGCTGACGTCATTAGGCAGTAAGGCTAAGTAGATCTGAGTGTCATCAGCATAGCTGTGGTAGGAGATTTAGTTCTTTCTCATTATTTGGCTCAGTGGGAGCATATAAAAGTTGAACAGGATAGTGCAGATTTTTTCAACAAGTTTCTAAACATAATAGTTTTAATAACTCATTTCTAATAATTGCCATGATGACAGCACATAATATTTGACTAAATATTTTTCAGGGTACTATTATTCAGCCTCAAGCAAATTCATTGCATTTAAAATGGTTTTTAAAAAAATTAAAAACTGCTTTTATTCTAGCCGACATAAAACAAATAAGACTTTCTCCAGAGGAAAAAATATTATAGGAAATACTGTGAAAAATTCCTAGCTCTTAGTCGGCGCCAGTGGTGTAGTGGTTAGTGCGTCGACACATGCACTCCGGTGTTCACGGCGACCCGAGTTCAATTCCGCCTCGCGGTCCTATGCCGATCCTTCCCCTCTCTCTGCTCCCCATTCTTTCCTGTCAATACTCTCTACTGTCCTGTCCCGATAAAGGTGAAAACCCCGAAAAAATAATTATAAAAAAAAAAAAAAAAAAATCCTAGCTCTGTTAAACATCATATGGGAAATATTAGGAAAAAAAACAGACAGTCAGTTGGGTCTAAATGGTTAATGCCATTAAGTGATTAAGCTCACGTAATTACTTTCTAATTAATATTGCATATTCCCAAGCCTTCAGTTACATACGCCTGCACGCAATATCAGGCCAGACTCATTGTTTTGGCTGTGAGGTGGTTTCCTCGGGGAGACACACACCAGTGGCTCCTGCTGACTTTAGAGAATGCAGCAAATTTATGACCGGCCACCTAAGAGCTTCACATCTGGACAATTCCCAAGAGCGACGGAGGAAAAAAACAGGGAGGGGATGGGGAGACAGAGGGAGAGGGAAAGTAAAAACGGCAGGCAAAGCAAGGGACTCCGGCCTGTAATCTCAGAACACAGGACACACCCCTCTTCCTTTCTGCATGAATTCTGGGATAGCACAGCGGGATAATTACTTCCAGAAAGGCCAAAAGGAAGAGATGCAGCGCTAGAACGACAGTATAAGTGAAGGAGAGAAAGAAAAAATGGACAGGCGGAAATACAGCGCATCAGGGGGAGAGAAATACAGTGCAAAAATGCAAAGAAATGATGACTTTTGCACCAATTTGCAAGATCAAGTTGTACAACAGCTCAAAGATTTAAACACAAAATGAAAAAGATTATTTAATCAAAATATAAAGCATAATAAATTCAACTAAATATATTAAATACATTATTTTAATATATTATATAATAAAATAACTGTAGTGAAAATAAATGGCTAAAAATGACAAAATAATTTTATTGAATATAACAAAATTGTGTACCAATTAAAACAACACTTATTCTGATCTGTACTTACAAAAATATTTTCAAGAGTTCACACTTAGCTGATGATTGATTATAAGCAAGTTTGGCATGCTGTCCCGGGAGAGAGCCCTGAGCTCAAAAGGTCCATGAGCCCTGGGCTCCCTCCCGTTTGCAGGGCAAGAGGGGAGCTTTGAGCTCAGGTAGATCTCGAGAACTCTCCCTTTTTGATAAGAGCTGATGACAGAAAATTATTGCTATGAAGAGATATGGTGCTGGATTAGGGTTTGACTGTAGTGCTAAATTTAGATTGATCAATTAACTTGTAGTGCATTTTTTTGGAATGTGGGAGGAAACCGGAGAACTTCACACAGAAACAAGAGCCGGCCAGTTAAAGGACTAGAACTGGTGACGTTCTTGCTGTGAGGCAACAGTGTTAATCACTGAGCCACCATGCTGCCTTATGAAGGTAAAGGTGGAGGAGTAGGGGTGGTAGGGTGGATTCTTAAAAATCGAAGATGACTGTAGTGGGAAACCCTGGCTCTTTATAGTATGATCATATCACCCCAATTTTATCCTCCTTACACTGGCTGCCTGTTAAGTTTCATATTAAATATAAAATATTGCTTCTTACCTATAAAGCCTTAAATAATCTAGCTCCTGTTTATCTAACGAACCTTCTGTCTCGCTACAACCCAACCCGCTCTTTAAGATCTCAAAATTCAGATCTTCTGGTAGTACCTAGAATAGCAAAGTCGAGTAAAGGAGGTCGAGCCTTCTCATTTATGGCTCCTAAACTCTGGAATAGCCTTCCTGAAAATGTCCGAGGCTCAGACACACTCTCGCTCTTCAAAACTAGATTAAAGACCTATCTTTTTAGCAAAGCATACACTCAGTGCATCACTTAGCGGTATGACGCATGTTGTGCCCCACGCAGGTTTTGCATCTCGTTTATATACACTGAACAGCAGCTACGCTAATTATTCTCTATATTCTCTATTTCCACCTGGGGGTACTCATCCTGAGGCCCTCAGACTATGCAGCGCCACTGATTCGATCCAAGACCAGCGATGAGACGATCCCAGGGTTTCCATAATCCTGGACCAGGCCGTATCCTGAGCAGTTGCTGTGGTGGTCATGGACGAGTGGAGAGCATGAGACTGATTCCTGTGACGCTCCAGGGACAGACGAGTCTTCGCTGAGGTCCAGCATTCTCCAGCCTCCGGCGCCTAGACTGCAGCTCTGCACAAGACGCTTGGCTATAGGAGAAATGGTCGTGCCCAACTGAGGCAGGTTTCTCTCGAGGTTTTTTAAATCTTCACTTTCGCCAATTGTTGAGGTTTTTTCCTCGCCGCTGTCGCCACTGACTTGCACGGTTCGGGATCTGTAGAGCTGCGCATCGATGGATTTGCTCTTCAGTGTTTGGACTCTCAGTAGTGATTATTAGACCACACTTAACTGAGCTAAACTGAACTGAACAAACACTGAAAACTGAATGGACACTGTTTTAATTTACTATAATCTTCTATGTGAAGCTGCTTTGACAATCTACATTGTAAAAGCGCTATAGAAATAAAGATGAATTGAATTGAATTGAATAACATGGGTTAAGAATCGTCTGATTGGTGGATCATACATAGTTAATGCAGAACCAGTCGTGTTCAATCATAATCACGTGATCCTCTCGAAATTAGTTTATAAATAAACTTCACAAAGAATGTGATCATTGCATTTGATTATATTTTACATTTCTTAAAACCTTACTGACAAACTAATAAAGCTCAACAGTTTACATAACATAAAGATTTTAATTAATATACAGTGGGTACTGAAAGTGTTCATTCATTTTCTTTTCGGCTTAATCCCAACTTATCCAGCATATGTTTTACGCAGCGGATGCCGTTCCAACCCATCACTGGGAAACATCCATACACACCTCATCTCAACATCTCATTCACACACACACACACACACACACACACACACACACACAACGGACAATTTTAGCTTACCCAATTCGCCTACTGTATACCACATGTTTTTGGACTTGTGGGAGAAAGCACCCGGAGAAAACCCACACGAACATGGGGAGAACATGCAAACTCCACACAGAAACGCCAACTGACCCAGTGACCCACTGTGCCACCATGCAGCCCGAAGAAAATGACAACAGCAAATATGAATTAGAGCAGGGGTGCTCAACCCTATTCCTGGCGATCGACCTTCCTGGAGTTTTCAGTTGCAGCCCTTATCAAACACACCTGCCTGTAATTATCAAGTGCTCCTCAGGTTCTAATTAATTGGTTCAGGTGTGTTTGATCAGGGTTGGGGCTGAAATCTGCAGGAAGGTCGATCGCCAGGAACAGGGTTGGTCACCCATGAATTAGAGCAGGGGTGCTCAACCCTGTTCCTGGCGATCGACCTTCCAGCTGATTTCAGCTCCAACCCTTATCAAACACACCTGAACCAATTATTTAGAACGTGAGGAGCACTTGATAATTACAGGCAGGTGTGTTTGATAAGGGCTGCTACTGAAAACTGCAGGAAGGTCGATCGCCAGGAATAGGGTTGAGCACCCCTGAATTAGAGTATCTGCCAAGGTCTTCAGTCATAGTGTTTTAAAGTCTGTAAAAACTGGAAGTTGCCAAGACTTTTTTCTTCAATTAGGTTGATGTACTTTCAACTGAAACATTGAATATAGAGTACCCTGCTGAAAAATCCAGCTTAAACCAGCCTAAGCTGGTTGGCTGGTTTTAGCTGGTCGACCAGCCTGGTTTTAGAGGGGTTTTGGCCATTTCCAGGCTGGTTTCCAGCCATTTCCAGCCTGGTCTTAGCTGGTAAGGCTGGAAAATGACCAGCTTAAACCAGCTTGACCAGCAAAAACCAGCTATGTCCAGCTTAAACCAGGCTGGTCAAGCTGGTTTTAGCTGGTTTAAGCTGGTCATTTTCCAGCCTGACCAGCTAAGACCAGGCTGGAAATGACTGGAAACCAGCCTGAAAATGGCCAAAACCCCTCTAAAACCAGGCTGGTCGACCAGCTAAAACCAGCCAACCAGCTTAGGCTGGTTTAAGCTGTTTTTTCAGCAGGGTAGAGTACTTAAATATTGAGTAATTGAAGATTACTAAAACAATAATCGATTTGTATTGGTACAACATGAGTGTAGATACAAATAAATACATTCCGGCTGAATAAAATAATTAAAAGTAAAGATTAAGAAAAAGATAGATAGAAATGAAGAACAATTCTAACCGCGTAAATCCAGATGAATAAACATATCAAAAGTAAAGATAAAAAAGAGATAGAAATTAACAGACATCCTACGTGATCGCTTTCTCCATGTATTACAGAGCTCTCATGCAAAACAGGACAACGATGCAGCATCATTAACAATGATGTGCGGGCCCTAATTATCAATGAATTAAAGCTGACCTCTGTTTATGCACATCGCAAACACAGGCACAATAAACATGGAGGACAATGCTTTAATAAGCGTGTGTTTGTTATTAGTAACAGCACAGGGTCGGCCAGAGGACGCCGAATTATCCAAGCGTGGTGTGAAAATTGATTTGGGTAAAATATAGAAAGGTTGTTTCCCCTTACCTGCTGTTTTTCCCCCGTCTGATCACAGCTCACACTAACAGTTGAGCTGATACTTAAAGGGTCACGAAACACCAAACCACATGTTTTGAGCTGTTGACAGTCATATATGTGTCCCATGCTGCTATAAACACTATTAGGACACATATATTGCACTAATAAATAAAAATTGGTTGTTTTTGCGTTATTTCGAGCAAATTCGTTCTTCCGGTTTGAAACTAATTTTTGAAGCTGCGTCACGGCGATTAGATCCTTGTGTGTAATCCAGCATGGAGAGTGGATGTCTACCTGCGAGTACATTGTGATGTCTCTGAGTGTGCAGCATTAATTCATGAGAAAGACTTGGCTCAAACCAATCAGCATGCTCTATGGTGTGGTGCAACTTCATTAATATGCATGATAGCTTCGAAGACTGTTTTACCTGTTACAGTGTTCAGACGACAGAGAGACGCCACGTTGTGTTGCCAAAACAAGTGAAAGAACAAGAATTTGGAGACATGGGTCGTCAGTGATGCATTTATTAATGTGCTGCGATTATTATTGTGCTGCAACGAAGGTTTTGTTTTCATTTCCCGCTATGAGAGCGCAGCTGGACTCACGTGTGGGCTACTAGTGCACGCGACAGAAATGCGTTTGTAAGGAACATTTTTTTACCCGAGAGCTTTTCGCATCTGGAAATGATGAAATCCGGATTTGCCGCTCGTCTCCTTTTAAAAAAGACAGTTCCAGTTTGTCTGGAGCAAAATAAGCAAAATAATCTGCCAATAGGGTGGATGTCGGAAGGAAAAACAAGATTATTTTGCTTACCGCATTGGCAGATTATTTAGCTTGTTTTAGAGAAAAACTCACTTCATTTTGGCATATTATTTCTTAAAACAAGACATTATGTTTTGCTTGTCTACAAAATTCTTCTTGATTTAAGAATTATTAGATATTTGAACTTAGGGGTGTCAAAATTAATTGTTTCTTCGGTGCACCGCGATGCAGACGTGGACAATTCGGTATCGGTTCAGTAATAATCAAAACCGGTTATTATGTACTGACGTCATTTATCTCATATGCGCTATGTCGCAGTAGCTTACTATGGTGAGTGTGGCGAGCGTGAGTATTTAAAACACTTCAACTACTTAAAAAAAATCAGAAAATGTGCACAATTTCACTGCGTGTGTGTTTACTGAACAGTCTTTCACTGACACTTACAGCAGAAGCCCCTATTTCACTGCGATTGAGAAAATGAAAGTACTCCTTTTCTCTCTCTCACTGTGGCCCATTTGACCTGCTGGCGTGACTTTTCATCTCCTCTCGGCTGTTACAGTGTTACTTCTGGATACAGACTCGAGCGAGTGTCTGCAGAGTTTCCCCCACCGCGTCTATCATGGATCCATAGCCATGGATCAGCTGTGATCGCCGCTGCCGTGTATCAGTGTTTATCATCGGTGCAGAGCGCCAGCGCGTAAGAGCCAATCGCAGATCTTTCTGTTGAGCGCGTGACCAATCAAAGAGGTGTAAGAAAGAAATCACCAGACAAGGCTCAGAAAGCGAGCAGCATATTTATATTTGTTTATTTGCTATAAATGCTCGGGTTGTTCTGTGCATGTACTTGAGTTTTTAAAGGTACAGTTCATATAT
The DNA here is from genome assembly GCA_903798195.1 of Danio kyathit. Classification (NCBI taxonomy): domain Eukaryota; kingdom Metazoa; phylum Chordata; class Actinopteri; order Cypriniformes; family Danionidae; genus Danio; species Danio kyathit. The sequence goes on along the minus strand of LR812528.1, from coordinate 5,054,822 downwards.
CTGACTGTTTGCATTAAAGGACACAATTGTATTATAAATAGTATATGAATATAAATATACATTTTAATACAAGAATTGCTGTGCTGTGAAGAAAATATTAAATTGTGTATGGAAAGCATCGTCAATGCACCGTGATGCACCGAGATATCGAATTGAACCGAATCGATGGCATGATAATCGTAACCGAATCGAACCGTGAGACCAGTGTAGGTTCACACCTCTATTTGAACTAGAAACCAGACAAAAAAATCTAAGAAAAGCATTTTTTGCAGTGTTCTGGGGAGGTGGGGATAAAGATAGTTTTATTCTGCACCCAACCTCTCCAGTCGTATATTCAGTCTTTGTTCACCAGCTGCCTGACCCACCCCATTTCCTACCCGACCCGACCGCTCCCACTAAATTTTGCTCTGGTTTTCAAAATCTCACATAAATGGGGCACTACCAAAAGAGAGAGATAACAGATAAAACTGTAGGTTGTGCAAAGATTGTAGGCTAAGCCCCAATAAAGCAAGAGATCGCGATGACATATGATGACGTGTGCAGGTGCTGTAGAGGTGTCCCATTTCTTAAGGGTAAATTTTGAAGCCCTTCCCCTTCACACTCTGTTTCAAGGGCCATGGGGAAGGGAAATGGGTAGGGGTACAAAAATAAAATTGGGATTGGGCCTAAATGTCCATCTTGTTTGCCCCTTTGTGATGAGACATAAGTGCTGCCTTAAATCTGAGGTTCCAGTCTTGTGATTGCTAAAGGGTAAAACTTTGAGGTAGTATCGCATCACACAAAGGGTAATTTTTTTTCCATTTGCATATATGACGCATGAAAAAAGACGCCCATATGTCATGTGTTCATCATGTGCAACAGACGTGAGTACTGGCTGCACCGGTGTTCAATAAGAATGAGGAAATCACAGATATGCTGCTCTGGAATATCGTTGGGACTCGGGAGCGCTATATTGTTAGAATGACCACTCCCGTTCATATTACACCAGAGGGTACCGACTGCTACTGTGCTTTATTCGGAAATTTATTCCCATGCCGCAAGAAATCTGGTCGGGTCCTGCGCCTGCTTGCTTTTAAGTGTGGAGTCCCGTGGAGGAGCTCCAGTTGGAAACTTTTGTTTTGTGTTTACCTCATGATTAAAGTGGTTGCACATCCACCAGCTCCCGCTTCTGAATGAGTGTGTTTGAGCAACATGTACATTAAGGTAGCGTTCAGAAAAAACAAAACACCTGCGAAGAAACTCAGAGGAACATAAAATCCTGCTGCCAGCTAGAGTTTTGGAAGTGTTATTGCAGAGCAACACAAACAGCACGCAGAAGTATAAATGCAAGACTACATGCAAGGTATGAGCCGTGGGTCACGCCGATTACTCGACGCAGAAGCATAAACCAGCCAGTAAAATGAACCGCCAATTACTCTGGCATATGTTTCATGTGGCAGATACCCATCCAGTCTTAACCCAGTGCTGGGAAACAACCATACTCATTCACACTCACATTAATTCATTCATTCATTTTCTTTTCGGCTTAGTCCCTTTATTAATCTGGGGTTGCCACAGCGTAATAAACCGCCAACTTATCCAGCATATGTTTTACACAGCGGATGACCTTCCAGCTGCAACCCAGTACTGGGAAACATCCACACACACTCTTTCACACATATACACTACGGTCAATTTAGCTTATCCAATTCACCTATAGCACATGTCTTTGGACTGTGGGGGAAACCGGAGCAGCTGGAGGAAACCCACATAAACACGGGGAGAACATGAACACAATGAACTCCACACAGAAATGCCAACTGACCCAGCTGAGGCTCGAACCAGCAACCTTCATGCTGTGATTGGAACACACGACAGCGCTACCCACTGTGCCACCGCGCCACCCCTACACATTTTTATAATCTCTCTAATTGTGATCCTTATGTTTCTAAAAAATAAATGTCTTTTTTGTTGAAGTGCCTTGTTTATTTGTAATTTACCAATTTGTTACTACCATGTTATTAGTCAATTAAAACTCCTTACTAAAATATTCATTCATTCATTCATTCATTTTTTTTTCGGCTTAGTCCCTTTATTAATCAGGGGTCGCCACAGCGGAATGAACCGCCGAATTATCCAGCCCATGTTTTACGCAGCGGATGCCCTTTCAGCTGCAACCCAATACTGGGAAACACCCACACACCTTGCACACACTATGGCCAATTTAGCTTATTCAATTTACCTATAGCACATGTCTTTGGACTGTGGGGGAACCTGGAGCTCCTGGAGGAAACCCCACACCAACATGGGGAGAACATGCAAACTCCACTCAGAAATGCCAACTGACCCAGTCGGGCTCAAACCAGCGACCTTCTTGCTGTAAGGCGATTCTGCTACCCACTGTGCCACCGTGTTGCCCTACTACAATATTTCTAAAAAAAAAAAAAAAAACAGATTTCTGTTCTATATATACATAATTTATAGAAGACGTACACTCACAGGCCACTTTATTAGGTACACCTTCCCAACTGCTTGTTAACGCAAATTTCTAATCAGCCAATCACATGGCAGCAACTGAATGCATTTAGGCATGTAGACATGGTCAAGACGATGTGCTGCAGTTTAAACCGAGCATCAGAATGGGAAAGAAAGGTGATTTAAGTGACTTTGAAGGTGGCATGGTTGTTGGTGTCAGACGGGCTGATCTGAGTATTTCAGAAACTGCTGATCTACTGGGATTTTCCTGCACAACCATCTCTAGGTTGTGAGATAATGGTCCGAAATAAAGAAAATATCCAGTGAACAGCAGTTCTGAGGGCACAAATGCCTTGTTGATGCCAGAGGTCAGAGGAGAATGGCCAGACTGGTTCCAGCTGATGGAAAGGCAACAGTAACTTAAATAACCACTTGTTACAACCGAGGTCTGCAGAAGAGCATCTCTGAACACACAACACGTCCAACCTTGAGGCGGATGGGCTACAGCAGCAGAAGACCACACCGGGTGCCGCTCCTGTCAGCTAAGAACAGGAAACTGAGGCTACAATTCACACAGGATCACCAAAATTGGACAATAGAAGATTGGAGAAATGTTGCCTGGTCTGATGAGTCTCGATTTCTGCTGCAACATTCGGATGGTAGGGTCAGAATTTGGTGTCAACAACATGAAAGCATGGATCCATCCGTCCTTGAATCAATGGTTCAGGCTGGTGGTGGTGTAATGGTGTAAGGGATATTTTTTTTGCACACTTTGGGCCCGTTAGTACCAATTGAGCATCATGTCAGCGCCACAGCCTACCTGAGTATTGTTGCTGACCATGTCCATCCCTTTATGACCACAGTGTACCCATCTTCTGATGGCTACTTCCAGCAGGATAACTCACCATGACATAAAACGCGAATTATCTCAGACTGGTTTCTTGAACATGACAATGAGTACACTATACTCAAATGGCCTCCACAGTCACCAGTACTCAATCCAGTAGATCACCTTTTTGATGTGGTGGAACAGGAGATTCGCATCATGGATGTGCAGCCGACAAATCTGCAGCAACTGCGTGATGCTATCATGGTAATATGGAGCAAAATCTCTGAGGAATATTTCCAGTACCTTGTTGAATCTATGCCATGAAGGATTAAGGCAGTTCTGAAGGCAAAAGGGGGTCCAACCCGGTACTAGTAAGGTGTACCTAAAAAAGTGGCCGGTGAGTATACTTATTTATCATTTATCACATGTGTATGAGAGTGTGTGAGGAGTTTCCCAGCACTGGAGGTTTACTAGTAAGTGTATTCTCAGTGCTGGATTGCGGCTGGAAGGGCATCCGCTACATTAAAAATAACATATGACAGAGTATTTGGCAGTTCATTCCACTGTGGAAACCCCTGATAAACCAGGGACTATACCCAAGGAAAGTGAGTGAGTGAGTAAAATGCGACTTGGAAATGTTTTCATAAGATTCACCACTAGTTTGATACACCAAACATTGGTTGATCCCTGTCTCACTGCTTCCATGTCTGTCTGGCTGCTCTTGATCCCACCCTCTGTCTGGAGCAGGTCAGGGGGCTGAGGCGCATTCCTGTCAAAATGAAAACAACCCTTTCCTCTGGCAGGCATCAGGCCAATGGAGAAGTGGATGCCCGCTCTGAAGGGCCTGTGGGGCGTTAGCTCAACTTCACACTATCTGTCTGTCCAACAGCTGTCTTAATCCTTCTCCTCTGCCCAAAACATTTCCAAACGTCTGAACGTCTCACGAAATTCTCAACACTGACTGACCCTATAATGCTGCTAAGAACAGTAAAACAGCACTGCCAGTGCTGGACACTGTACACAAATCAAGTGCAGTACCTGAAAAGATACCAAAATATAACCCTAGTGAAAGTACTAAACTCAAATAACTAGACTATTATTAGATTTGTATGCATTTAGGTATTAAAATAATAAAGACGTTTCCACAATATAAAATCAGTCAGTCTCTTTATTAAAAACACCAGAAAATATTAGGAGTGTAACAGATCATGGTTAATCCGTGATTCTTACGGATCAAAACCCACAGTTCGGAACACACATGACCTGCGGATCAATACCTTTTTTTACTGGTAGATTAATCCTAAATTTGTAACGATCACAGAGAGATCGCCTCTCGTGTCATTCAAATCACATGCATGAAAGCATTTAGGCTTTCCTGTAAAATATAATGATGACGGAAAATGTTGTGGTGGCTTATTCAGGATGTGGTGGGTTTCTTAGGTTATTAAAGGTGTTTTCTGTCACTACTTGCTTAGCCTGCATCAATATATTCAGTGTAATCTGCACAATTAATCATTAATAGATCAAGATCTCAACACCTACGCAACATAAATTATAAATTATGGTGATTTGCATACGTTTACTAATCCTTCCAATCGCTGCATTCAAATCAGTGAAAAACGAAAGAGATTCTTTAGTCTTTTGAGTTAGTTATGAAGTTACAAACAGGCAATTAACACAGAAGTACTGGGATAACAGTTATCAGTTTAGATAAAACCACTGATGTTTATGGTAAAGATTAAAATCACAATAATATGCATTTAACAACGCTCAAAACTGAAAGTTGTAGGCAGCAATTATATTATTTAACCAACAGGTGGCGACAACCAGCCATCAAAAATATGCCACTGAATAATTCTTCAGAATTGAGCATCTAGCAATGAAACATGAAGCTTTCTGATGCAGCGTTCACACCAGACGCGGAACGCGCGGATAAATCGCGCTATTCGCGCGTAAATAGACGCGTGAACATTTGAGTTTACTCGCTTCATTCGCGCGTCAAACTCCGCTTCATTCGCGTGTCAAATTCACTTCAGAACAGACGCGGATTCACGTCATGGGCAGGGCTTCTGTCTGCCCGGTGACTGTAGCTTCGTTGCTAAATGGCTAACATGGATTTTATTGAGAAAATAACTGTGTGTATGTGCTTTTATGAAGGCTGAAAAACAGCGTCGATACGTTTGGAGCAGTGTCTGAGTCCACAAGATACTTTCAGAGGTGCACCCAGCTCTGTGAGCTCATCAACTCCTCCAGAAACTTAACGTGGATGACGGAGGCTTTCAGCGGTGCTTCTGACTGAGCCGAGCCCAGTTTGATGAACTATTGTCGGTGACGGCTGGAGGATTTCCCCGGGACACCAACAACAGGTGCTACGTCACAATCATGCCCCCACAAGAGCAAGCTCCTAATTGGTTAATGCGGCACGAATGTCAGCAGAAGTTCAAATTTTTAGTCGCGCAAAACGCTCAATTCGCGCCGCGACATCCACGACGCGCGTATCGCGCCACAGGATGTCTATTCGCGCGTTTGCATTGACTTAACATGTAAATCACTTGATCTTGATGCTTCTTCCACGTCTGGTGTGAACGCAGCATGAGTGAATAACTGAATCATTTATTGAAGATGAGACTAAAATAAATATGGGTTGTACAAATTATAATGTTAGATTTCTACATTTAGCGTTATCAGCGACAGTAGTAGTAACAGTGATTTTTTCACAGTACTGAATATTTCACCATTTATTTTGATTCAGCTGATTATTTCTTCATTTTATTTTTAATAAAGTTACAGGTTCTAAGTTCTGTCTGTTAAAACCAAAAGTGTCTTACAGTGCTGTTTTTGTTATAAATGGAAAGCAAACTACATTTGTCTCCTACCCTTTTGGCTGATACAAAAAACGGTCCGATCCGTGACTAAAAAGCCATAATGTGATCAGAACCATGAGATTTGTGGTCCGATATACTACTAGAAAATATAGGAAATATGTACAAAAAAAACCAACAACACAATGTTTCTCTTTAAAGGTGCTGCATGTAAGTTTATGACTCTTCTAAAGCATAAAAATACCATAATATGTGTGCAGATTTTCAAGAAACATCCTAAGTGAACATACTGATTTAACTGAAAAACAATGCTGAAGTCAGATATTCTGCTTTGAAAATGTGTTTTCTGTGCCGGAACGCTGTCTCTGTTTAGGTAAATGCAAACCTGGCCTGCAACAATCTGCTTGTTGGAAAACTGCGAGTTTCATTCATTTATTCAGAAAGGCTCTGAAAGCATGCGTCCGTGAGCGAAATGCGACAGTGTCAGACGTCGAAATGAGACAGATTCACTTCCACATGAGGTTATTAATTAGCAAATGATATAAATATTACGAACGTAAACATTAGGTGAGCAGGTTACATTGTAACCGCGTGTCCTAACAACACGCTTCATGACGAGATACACGGCAATTTGGCTGTTTGCACCAGACGAAACATGACAGCCATTGGCTAAGTGGCTAAATACAGCCATTCAGAAGCACAGAATATGCACTCACTCACGAAATGGTAAGGTTTAGAATCTATTTAATACATGTTAACCCTCTTTAACATCATTAAATGTAGATGCTGAATCACTCATATGTGTTTAGTTCTAAAGTTCAATTTCAAACGGTTTATTTTATTTTCAAGATCTGAGGTGAACTGTCTGCTGCTGCGCTCAGTATATGGCAATAAATGTCCTGTAAAATGGCATTCAAACTCACATTGTTAGCATTTAGCACTTAATAAAGCACACGAGGTTTACCTGAGGTGATCACTGTCATAGGTTTCTGTTGTTCAGCTGTGAGAAATAGAAGCCGTTTCTAATATATCAATTTGAGGTGTTGAAAACTCCTTTTAATATGGAAAATATTCCCTCTATCGTGTGTCGTTTCTTTTATTTAGAACACAGTTTAAATCACTCGCTCCTGTACTCAATCTGGCAACCCGCGCTTGCGTTTGTTTTGATCCAGGAGTGCAATACCTAGTTCAACCACTGGGTGTCAAACTTACATACTGCACCTTTAAGCCTCAAAAGTATATGTTTAATATGGCTTCCCTTGGCACCAAGCACAGCTTGAACTGCTTTATTCTAAATGTCCTGACATTTTCTGAAATAATGTGCTGTGTAATAACATCAGCAATTCTCTTCTTTAGGTTTAGAGTGTTTTATATTTCTTTTTCTTTCCAGATGATCTCATACAGCCTCTATAAAATTCAGGTCAGGACCTTGTGGAGGCCATTGCATGAATGTCGATGTTTCATCAGCTGTTTTCTTTCTCCAAATAGGATTTCACTGCAATTAGTGGATCATTATCATGATGGAAATGAAAACTATTACCACTGAAGTCCTTTCCAGAAGCAATGAAATAATTGATTAAAACCTATCTGTACTTTTCAACATTCACAATTCCATCGATTCAGACATATTGCTAACAACACTGGAAATACAGCTCAAACCAGGACAAACCGACTCTCTCCAACACTGTCTTTCACCCGTCTTAAACAATAAAATTAATATCCAAGAAAGGATTTTAAATGTAAACTGATATTTTCTATTTACACAAGGCAGAAATAACTGGTGAAAACACTAGTGTTCCAATTATTTTGGCCACCGCTGTTAAAATTACAGGAAGTAAACATGTAACATTGAATAAAATAAAGATTTGTTTTGTAAAATGTTCTCCTCAAAAACATTTTTACAGTGTAAAACCAAGTCAAATAATAAACAAAGATTCACTCGCAACAAGGACAGACATGGTTTGCGTCAAACACAACAAAGTTTTGAAATTAATGCATTTCTATGTTTGATTTTAGATCTGTTTATTTTCTTGTATGATAAACATAATTATTCCTGCATTGGTTCATGTAGCATCTGAGTATTGATGAAAAACAGAAAAACAACTGGACTGTCACCACATATTTTGGCAAATATTTTCCAACGTGTCGTATTTCTGCAATCAGGATGCATTAGGCACTTCCTTATATTTAATAACGCAAGAATGGGATTTCATAAAAACAGCATAAGTATATGACTGTAGGCATGCAGGGAGTGAGGTTTATCTTTGATTTCTGTTGCTAGAGATGTTTGACGACTGCTGCTAAATATTTCATTCAGCATGGTTTGTTTAAAAACACCAGGATGCACTCAGATGAGTGTGTGGCCATCTGCTGCCCCCTGAAACATCCCCCTTGACTTATTCATTTAGAGATTTTCTCCCCATTCTCGCAGTCTGAGTTCAAAGAAAGCACAGGTGCACCCGCCAACATCTGTGGAGTCTGAAAACACCACGAAACACGTCATGGTCTGCAGGGAATGACCACTACGCAGGTTGCCTGGAAGACAACGTGTGATGTAACCTGTCAGCACCTGCTATCTAAACACATCCATATAGGCTACAGTACACATACAGCTGGAATCAGAATTATTCGACCCCCTGTATATTTTTCCCTCAATTTCTGAAGATTTTATTCAACACATTTCTAAACGTAATAGTTTTAATAACTATTATAACTGATTTCTTTTATCTTTGCCATGATGCTAGAACATAATATTTGACTAGATATTTTTTTAAGACACTAGTATTCAGCTTAAAGTGATATTTAAAGGCTTAACTAAGTTAGTTAGGTGAGTTAAAGTAATTAGGCAAATCATTGCATAACAATGGTTTGTTCTGTAGACAATCGAAAAACAAATCTTGCTTAAGGGGGTTAATCTAAAGAGGGCGAATCATTTTGACGTCAAAATAAAGGCCGACTGGAGGAGGCTCATTCTTTACCCTCGCGCTGCAGATGGTCTGTTTTAACTGTTTTCTCGCTAGACATGCACTGTCAACCCTGGGCCCTTATATAGACAGGTGTATGCCTTTTTAAATCATGTCCAAAAACAAATCTTGCTTAAGGGGTTAATAACATTGACCTTAAAATAATTTTTAAAAAATAAAACCAAAATGAAGTACTCCAGAAAATAAAGTCTAGAAGAAAAAAATACTCCAGAAGATTATTATCAGTATTATCAGACATACTGTGAAAAACTCCTTGCTCTGTTAAACGTCACTTGGGAAATATTTGAAAAAGAAAAAAAATCGTAAGAGGGCGAATCATTTTGACTTCAACTGTTCATACACACTATGGGATATCACTGACAAAACTGATTCATAAAAAAATTAATTAAAATGCTGTGGCTGATCAAGTGGCCAGTTCGAATTTGCTTGTCAACTATACATATTTTTGGTGACACTTTGCTAGTTAAGGGGCCCTACAGTATCATACACCCGGCGCAATAAGGCGCAAGACGTGTTTGCCCCGACGTGTTGCTAATTTAAGACCAGCGCAACCTTGATTTTGCGTTTTCCACCCAATTTCTTAAATAGCAAATCCATTTGCACCACTTTGTAAACTTATGAGTGTTCCGGTCTAGAAAAGAGGTGTGTTAAGGCGCATTGTTGGCACGTTGCTGTTTTGAGGAATTAAAAAAACAGCTGAAAGCAGGTCTAAAGTCCAGCGCAGAGTGTGTTAGTTGTGTGCCTCGCAATGTGCAAATATCTTTACAAATGAAGAAAAATAAAAGGATTAAAATATTACAAAAATTATTATTTTCTAAATAAATAAAAAAACACTGCCTCCATGGCTTAATCTCGGGAGGCTTTTTCAGTTTATTCTTAACAACTTGCATTTGTATAATGTTTGTTATTGTTAGCAGTATTATTTATTATATGCATATTTATATTTGTTTCATTAAAAACAAGCTTAGCTTTGTCCACCTGTCAGGTTTTGGACCATATGGGGCATAAGAATAGGACATGTGTTTGGATATAACTCAGTTTTTTGACCACACTTTGTTATTATTGCTCATTTATTCGTTTGCTGGAAATTAGAACTGAATTTAGAAATAGTTTTGAAACAAATCTTTGTGCTTAACAAACAAAATTAATTATGTAGGCTAATGGATGTCTTCAGCAGAGTGAGTTTCCACTGTTTCCTTATCCACGAAAGAGAAAGTCAAAACAAAGGCCTATTGGAGGAGGCTCCTTCTTTACCCTCGCACTGCAGATGGTCTGTTTTAACTGTTTTCTCACTAGATATGAACTGTCAACCCTGGGACCTTATATAGACAGGTGTATGCCTTTTTAAATCATGTCCAATCAACTGAATTGACCACAGGTGAACTCCAATGAAGCTGCTGAAACATCTCAAGAATGATCAGTGGAAACAGAATGTACCTGAGCTCAATTTAGAGATCACGCCAAAGGCTGTGAATACTGATGCACATGTGATTTTACAGGTTTTTTATTTTTAATAGATTTGCAACAATTTCAAAAACTCTTTATTCACATTGTCATTATGGGGGATTGTGTGTAGAATGTTGAGGAAATAAATGAATTTAATCTATTTTGGAATAAGGCTGTAACATAAAAAAATGTGGAAAAAGTGAAGCGCTATGAATACTTTCTGGATGCACTCTATGTACACCGTTTTGTACAGTGTTACCCATATAGCGCTGTCTTGTGATACCATCATAGAGAGACTATAAGTCACTTTCCAAAACCTTTTCATTCAATGTTCCTCGCTTGAATGATCTATCCATTTCCACACAGACTGCTGATTCCCTAGCATCATTCTAACGACAACTAAAAACCCATCTCTTTCGTGATCACCTGAACCCCTGGGAACAAAACCAGAACCTCCACTTCTCCACTTCCACAACCACACCAAACAACAACTTCTCTCTGACACTTAAACTGACACTTGCACCAGCTTTTGCACATTTGCACCAGACACTTTCTTACAATTCCTGCATATGAGGCCTGTCACGATAAAGATTTTTTGTTGTGTGATATACAGTACAGTATTGTCAAAGAAATTGTTGCGATAAGCAATATTTTTGTCATTTTGAGATCATTTTAAGCCAATGTTTATATAATATATAATTATATAACGCATAATAATGCAAATAGCCATAAACACTTTAAGATATGTATCATTCTTAAAGTTATTTATATTCTAAAAGTTGATGTTAAAATAGTAAATGTTAGAGATGCCACAATTCTCAATACAATATTGAACCGTTCGGTACGACATCCACGGTTCAATACGCGCTTGTGAATTGCGTTTTTTCCGGTTTTACGTTTAAATAATTTATGTGCGTTTTATTTCTCTCCGAATAGACTGTGTGTGCCTGTAAGTCTACGAGCTGAAATGAGGAAACTCCTCCCCGCGAGTAAATATTCAATCACTATGCTCTTAGGTTAGGGGGCTCTTAGTTAGGGGGCGCTCCACCATCATTACACACTTTAACATCGTGATCGGCAGTGAAGTGAGGGAGCAATAAGAGGAAGCGCCGGTATCTTTCAAATCAGCGGTGTTGGGACATTTCGGTTACGTGTATAGACTAAACGAACGAAAACACTTCCAACATGACTGCACATCTGCGGCGCCATCACCCAGCAATATCACTGTCTGAAGATAGAGGTAAAGTTGGTTTTATATTCGGATATTCAGAAATTCTCCTTAATAATATAATTTCAGAAATGTATTATTTACAAATTCTAAATAGGGACATCATATAAGTAGCCAATTACTATCAAAGTGCAGCATTGTTCACAGTCAATTAGATAGTGTTAATGCTGTTTTGAAATCGTGCTTGCATGCTAATTCTAATCGAATATTCAAAGTAACATGGTAAACAATATAGAGACTTCTAAATGAACGAATGTGTGAATATAAAACTACTTTTACCTCCATTGTCTGAAGGCAGAATAGCAGAGAAGGTAATAAAGACCTCCATAAAACAACAATCCCTCACTGAATCCTTCCAGCAAACATATCCAACTGGTTCCGAAAGACATATAAAAAAATAACAAAGGCAGTGTTAAGTTTAATTAAGATGGTTTATTTATATTTACTGAAGTACAAATGTGTTTATTTGAAATGGTCAATTTATGTTTATTAACTTCACATGCGTGTTTATTTTTAAAATGTAGGAATTTATGTGTTGCCCAGTTTGTACATAGGTTACCAGCAGCTGAGAGATTTCAGTGTTAATTTTTTTATTATACAATACACTAGGAACTAGTGTACCGTTCTTGGCTTTGAAGTAAAATAAAGGAGTATTGCTTTTATTTTTTTCTCTTTCTTACTGTTCCTATTGCCTAAGCATAGAATAACAATTAAAAAAAAAAAACTTATGTGTTCAGCCATCAGAACCGAACCCAACCGAAAACCGTGTTAAAAAACCGAGGTATGTATTGAACTGTAAGCTAACTGTATTGTTGCATCCCTAGTAAATGTCCTATTATATATACACTATTAAATGTAGGGGTGGACGATTAGGCCTAAAATCAAAATCTCGATTAATTGAGCCTTTTCACTCGATTATGATTAATGAACAATTCTTTTATTTTATTTGTTATTTTTTTGCTCTCTCTGCATGGCCCACACTCGACAACGCTACCAAGCTGACTGATCACAGAGCTTGCGCTATATGTCGTCACAACAAATGTAGTTACATTTTTTGGAGTGGTCAGCATAGGCGTCAGTCACGTGAGGGGTATGCGATCACACGAAGGCTGCGCTCGACGCAGAAGTGTAAACAGAGCCGGGTCGTGTGACTCCACACGTGGTAGGGAAAGTACTTGAAAAAATTGACCTAGAAAAATTAGATCGATTATAGGTTGTGAATGTCAATTTCGATAACTTAATTTCGATATATTAATCGTCCAGCCCTAATTAAATGTTCTATTAGGTAAATGTACAATTATAAACTTTGTCACCGGTGAGGTAGAACGTAATTGCCATTGTAAAATGGCTCTAATGTTATTGGTGAGTTTGTAAATATATATTGCAATGCCAAAACAATATTGAGGTCATCTCCAAGTATTGCACAGTAAGACGCTATATTAATTATTGTGACAGGCCTATCACATATCTCTAAAACAAACATTGTTCATTTATTAAATGTGCTTCACACAGGTGAGTGGGCTTGACAAACCACCTGTAGAAACACTCTTCTCTCTAATAAAAAGCACTCCCCCATCCTTACGTTAGCACTTAATTCTCTGAGCACAAACAGTTGTATAATTAGCATTTCTTGTGTGTATTGCCTCTTCTTGTCGAATCGCTGAATGCCTCCTCAATTGTAAGTCACTTTGGACAAAAGCGTCTGCTAAAGCTAAATAAATTATTGTCAACGCAACTATGCATTTCTAGTTTAGTCAAATATAAATTAGCAGTCAATAACATCAGCCGGCAGCTAGATCTCTGCAACTCACACATGGTCGCCCACTGAAGCTAAACAGGGCTGTTCCCAGGTAGTACCTGCATGGGAAACCACATGGGAAAGCTAGGTTGATGTCGTAAGTGGTGTTAGTGAGACCAGCAGGGGGTGCTCAAGCTGTGGTCTGTGTAGGTCCTAATACCCCAGTATATTGATGGGGACTATATACTGCTCAGCAGAGATGTATAGTAACGAAGTAGAACTACTTCACTACTGTACTTAAGTACTAAAAGGCTGTATCTGTACTCTACTGGAGTATTGTTTTTTTTTCTCCTACTTCTACTTTTACTTCAGTACTAATTTTCGACAAGCTTAATAATTTTACTCCAGTAGATTTTTTTATGTGTTGCATAGTTACTCGTTACAATTATAAAAATGTTACGAATCAATCATTTATTGATCAGACGATCAAAGAAGACAGTGCTGCCTGCCTGCATTGAGAGCACTTCAGTTTGTTTTAGACATGGAAAACCCAGAAATTCCACCTTCAACTCCTTCACTTTCAACAGTTCGTGGCGATGAGGAAAAAGACCACCCATGACCCTATTTAGAGCCAATGTTTGCATTTGTCGGAGTGAAAGACAGTTCATATAGAATGAAGTGCATACTCTACCGTCAAATTTGAAGAAACATGTCAAGTTAAAGATAATATAATACACAAAACAGCAGTTTGAGCTATCCATAAGAGCTAGATAAGTTAACTACCGTTAGCTTCCCGCGGTTCATATCACATCTGCAATGTTCACATAACGTTAACTGTCTATCATAAAGGCTGTCACGCTGAATGGTGTTTTTGACCCATCATATATATATATATATATATATATATATATATATATATATATATATATATATATATATATATATATAATAAATAAATATATATATTATATTATATTATATTATAACATAAATTGTAAACCATGTTTCTTTTTGTTCTGCTTAATCCTGTGCCGCAAAAAAGATATTTAAAATAAACAAAACAATATGTCTTTTGACTGCTTTTTTAAAAATAGCTACATAACGCAATACTTGTACTTTTACTTTCAGTACTTGAGTAGTAAATTTTTAAATAAACTACTTGCAATACTTAAGTACAAAAATTGTTGAATACTTTAGTACTTCCACTTAAGTATTGTGCTTAAAGAGCACTTTAACTTCTACTCAAGTCACTTTTTTAATAGAGCACTTGTACTTTTACTTAAGTCTGGGTCTCTAGTACTTTATACATCTCTGCTGCTCAGTGAGCTCTGTCATTTGGATGAGACATTAAACCTGGTTCCTGACTCTTTCTGGTAGTTAAAGTTCCAAATTTGCCCACTGGCCTCTATCCATCATGGCCTCCTAATCATCGCCATATCATAATTGGCTTCATCACTGTCTCCTCTTCACCAATCAGCTGGTGTGTGGTGTGCGGTCGGGTGTAATATGGCTGCTGTTGCGTCATCCAGGTGGATGCTGCACACTGGTGGTGGATACGGAGATTCCCCCAAAAAAATTAGGTAAAGCACTTTGAGTGTCCAGAAAACCGCTATAAGGAATTATTATTATTATTATTATTAATTCATAATCTAAATATGTACAAACATTTACAATGAAATTGTACAATAGAGCAAAATGATACAAAAAGTAATGCTTTTTGACAGAAATAATCACTGACTAAACCTGCTATAGGACTTACTCTGCCACTTGCCTAGGAATACTCACCAAACCAATTTACACTAAACAATAAGCTAATTGTTTTCATTAAATTTCAAGAGTGTCCATGATGTAGACCATTTTGAGGGTAAAGTCTAGATTGGATACGCGCCCGGCGGAAGTGTGATATGCACATTAATATAGCGGCATTTTTGTATGACACTGTATAACAATAATTAATATTTTTACAGTACTGTGACGGTTGGGTTTAGGGTTGGGGTGGGGGTAGGCGTTATAAAATACAATTTATTGGGTAATTTAATAGATATCATAAATAATACTCGGTACAACTACTGTTTTTACACTTCTGTGATGGTTGGGTTTAGGGTTGGGGTGGGGGTAGACGTTAATAAAATACAATTAATCTGAAATTTCATAAATAACATAAATAATTCTCGTTAACTTCCGGCCGCAAACGTATCCGATCTAGCAACAACCCATTTTGAGGGATGTAAACAAAAACAATGGTCCCAATGTATTTCCTGTTTTACATTTTTAATTTCTATAATTTCCGAGAACCCAAAAAGAACCACATATTAATAAATAATGTTATGATAGCTGTTTTAACATGAAGTTATGATTGAATTGCCTCTTGTTACAGTTATAAAATAGTTTGGAAACAAGCTGGAAATGTTCATGGGCCAAAGACATAACACATTGAAAATGGTCTATATAAAACCTGCTACCTCTGAGTGAGCGCACCAAGTGTATCTCCAAACATCTGTTCATGGTCTGATCGATGATGGATGTCATCATGATGACTACTGTCAAATGTGTCATTTTTGATATCCTGTATTCTGATATGAAAGGTCAGGACGTGCATAACAGAAATGCTTAAGTACAGATTGTTTAACTGTAAACCAAACTGGCAGTTTAGTCTTTTAAACCATCTCATGCAAACACACACTGGTAACTCTATTAGTAACAAAAATGACATGTTAATCTAAAATATAAAGTTTCATAATGAGCACCCTAATGTTAAAAAAAGAGTGCTGGAAAGAATCTATAAAACTGAGGGCATGTCAAATCTGACTTTCTGTTTTCAGTGTAGCCTATGTGGCTTTGCTACTGCACTTTGAGGCACGCCAACAGGAAAGCCAGTCTTAATGAAAGTACACCGCAATAATACATCCAGTTTTACATCACATTGTTACACAACACAGTCCAGTCTCACGTTTCACTAAAGTTGTGCGTTTATTTACCTTTTCGCGTCTCGTTCCTTGTTTCTCCATCCTGTCCGTCTTTATTATTGAACTGTTTCAAACTTCCATCCCATGATACTTCACACGCTCCGAATCCATTGAAATAGCCTCGTTTCCGCGACTAAAGCGTCTTCAGAGTCCGTTTGTGTTGATGCATAGGTTGGTTGATGCACAGGGCTTGCAGAATCGCTCAGCAGCTCCTCAGAAAACAGTTATTCCAGAGGAAAGTTCGCCATGTTTTTCTTCTCTCTCCTCCCGGTAGAGGCGGTTCAGATGGTTTCAGTAGTTCAAGGGCTTCAGTTACTATTTATGACATCAGACGGGAGTTAAGTTACCTACTGTGACTAGTTACTAGACGTGGACCATAGGTGCACTTCACAGACAAGAGACAAGCATCTTTCATAACTTTTATGAAGCTGTAATTGTAAATAAATATTTTTAAAAAGACAGAACATTACATAAAATGAAAATTAAAAAGAAAATAGCTGAAACGCTATTATTATTATTATCATTATTATTATTATTATTATTATTATTATTATTATTATTATTATTATTATTATTATTATATTGACTTTATTAACAATATTTTTCAATGATTTGCAGTTGATACATTGGCTACAGACACATACATACATACATACATACATACATACATACATATAGCTATAAATTATAAGGTTGTACAACTTTGTGAACTTTTTGAACATGTTATCATAGTTAAAATAAAATTAAATGTAAAATTAAATTAAAAATGCAGACCAAAATTAAGATGTTTCGTTTTTATTTAAACAGATATACAAGCTTTTTACAAATTTACAGACATTTACAACCCTACTGTATTCACATATAGTGCAATATTAGGTAGGTAGAAACGAAGACATATCGTAACGCTTTACATTCAAGGCACTTCTTTCTCCTGCGCATGCGCAATTACATCCCGCTCTACATTGAGAAAAGAAGCGGGAAGATGCACCTCAGATGAAAGATATAAGAAACGCAAATGGTTGAGGTATGAAAACTATTTTATAATGTCTCTCTAAAGTTTGTATTTTCTCTGGGCTAACTTTTAGCATGAATGAAGTTTATCTCAAGTGCTTCAATTTGATCTTGAGAGTGGGGAAATGGTAAAAAGCAACTTTAACAAACTTTGATGCCTTTCATGATTTGCAGTTAGCTACATACACATCTATAAATGACAAGGTAGTACAACTTTGTAGAGTTTTTGGACACGTTACCATAGTAAAAATAAAGTAAAATGTAAAATTTAATAAAAAATATAGACCAAAATTTAGACGTTAATTTTATTTAAACAGATTTACAAATTATTTACAGACATTTACAACACTCGCTCACTGCATGTATTTACATATAGTGCAATATTAGGTAAGTTATAGAAACTAAAACATATCGTAACACTTTAAATTCAAGGCACTTTCCTCCTGCACATGCGCAATATGCCCGCTCTACATCAAGAAAGATGCACCTCAGATGAAAGATATAAATGGGACCCAAAATGTTGAGGTATGAAAATAATTTTATAATGTCTAATGCTGCTCTCTAAAGTTTGTACTTTCTCTGGGCTAAACGTTAGCATGAATGAAATAGTTTATCTCAAGTCCGTCAATTTGATCTTGAGAGTGGGGAAATTATAAAAAGCAAGGTACTTTAACAACCTTTGATGCCTTTCATAATTTGCAGTTGATACCCAGATAGCAAGAACATTTGGGCCAAATGTGGGTGATAGCTGGCACATGTGGCGTAGGTATGGCACGGCTGAACAGATATGGGCCAGATTATTACCATATATGTTTTGCCATACATTCAGAATAGGCGGGAATGTTCTTTTGGTTCACAGCTCCTTTTGCAGTATGTGGGCCAGATAACAAAAAACACATCAGATCCTAGTAAGGTTCAGCTATGGCTGACACCGGTAAACATCGACTTCTGGCTGACTTTGGGATTGCATTTGGAAAACACGTGAAACTGAACACAGGTGTATCGTTAGCAGACATCTGCCACGCCACACTTCAGTTGCAAAGACTTCTGTGCAAGTTTGACATTCTTCCCCTCTTCATTTGCTTCAGGTAAGTGATAATTTGCCATTTAAAGTTAGTTTATTTAAATATTCAATATTAAATATAAAAGTTAGAACTCATTGAGTGGTTAGTTAATCATTTAATTAAGAAATGCGTCGAGTTGAATAGTATTTTCCTCTTTAAATGTGGTGTTTACATAACGTTAGTGCTGCAACAGTTTGCTGTTTAAATTGACGTTAGCATTAAAGTTATTGCTAATTTCCAATTATGACAGAATATGGTTTATTTATTATAGATACATATCAATTTGTGTAAATGTTCAGTCACGCTTCACTGTGGTTAAGTAAGGTTTAAAATAAAAGCAATCCCATAGGCCTAACATGATAGTGGAAGCCAATAGAAAAATTGTCTTATAATTGTAAAATAAACTAACAATATGGGTATAATGTTTCTGTACAATATAGAGCTGAAACTCAACAACAAACATTTATGAATCAACAAATTTTTGTTGTCTAATGGTCATTTGATATCATTAAATGTAATGTAACTGACTTGAATGTTGTAATGGAGACAGTTTTCAGCTCTTCTGGGTTCAGTTCAAAAGAAGAAGAGACCTTTACTCTTAATAACAAACTGGACAACAAAAATGACAGCACTTAGAAAGCATTTAATCAGAGCGATGTGATAATGGCACGATGTAATCTCTGCAATCTTCACTGCGACCAAAGTATGTTCAGTTATATTAAATTCATACAATAGATTTAAAGCAAATATACAGTATTGATCCTAAAAAAATAACAGTGAAAAGTTTAGAAGTTATTAAGCTGCTCAAATATAAATGTAAAAATAATATTATTGCATGTGTAAGTAGTTTGGTTTTTAAAGATTAACCTATGTTAGCTCTGTTTTGATAATTTTAACTTTTAAAAGGATAGTTCACACAAAAGTTGTAATTGTCATTATTTAATCTTCCTTCACTTGTTCCAAACCTGTTAAATTTCTTTCTTCTGTTGAACACAAAATAATTTATTTTGAAGAAACCTGAAAACCTGTGACAATTGACTCCAGTAGTATTTGTTTGTCCTATTATAAGTCAATAGTTACAGGTTTTCAGCCTTCTTCAGAGTTTGGGGGAAAATTTTTTTTTTTTGTATTTATTTATTTATTATTTAAGTCAATACACTACAAAAATGCCTTTCTTAAATTTTTCCTGTTTCTAGTCCAAAAAAAAAAAAAAAAAAGTTCTGCAGCTTTATTTTACAAATCTGTACACATAATCTAATATGTCAAAACCTGGAAAGTGTCAAAAATGAGATCTAGGCAATGTGGGCTGAACATTTAAGTCAAGTGCAGGCCAGAAGATAATGACCTAGTAACTAGTGCTTGGGTTAACGTTCAAAAAGCTGGAACACTTTAGATTTGCAGAACATTTTAAACTGATTTAAAATACTGGGATATTTATCAATTTATAGCAATTGTTTAAATAATGTGTAATCGGTAAAAAAACAACGCGTTTGAAAATGGTCAATATTTGAAAATATATAATATTTGAATGAATATTTAAAAATGTCACAGATTATATGTATTTGGTTACATCACACAGTTTAGCATTTTGTTTTGTATTGTAATTTTGCAGATGTACCTCCAGGTTGTATTAATGATCATATTATTTACATTTTTCTTCACTGCAGGTGCTGTCAGACTGAATCCTCTCACTCCCACTGCTTTTAACTCGCCCAAAAACTTGTTCAAGCACTTGAACAGAAGGCATTCTAGGACAACACTCGTCACCAAGGAGGATACCGGTGCCCAAAAACACAGCAGTCCAACTCAGCCTAAACAAGCTAAATTGGACTTTTGTGCAGGATCGGGAGTGAAGGTACCTTCTGAATGTGAAAAGAAGTGTAGCCGCTTATAGGGCCGTTCACATATTGCATCTTTAGTGCACGCGGGATCACATTGGGATTGCATATTGTGCGCGCTCACATTTCCCAAGCTCACCCAGTTGAAAACCATGAGTCACATGGCAAGAACTGACTGATCAGCTTCAGGCTTTGTATGGAATGTACATTTCTGTAGACTAATTACCTCAGACAAACACAGAACATCCAAACAATGCCGTGCTTTTGCATATTATGGATGTCGGTGGTTACAGGTATCCAGTTTTTTTCTAAATGTCTTGTTTAAAAAAAAAAAGACAAACAGGTTTGGAGCAAGTGAATGATGAAAGAATTTTAAGTTTTGAGTGAACTCTATGTCTTTTGAATTTGTCAAGCTTCTGTGATCAACCCATTGTAATGTTTTTCAGTGAATATTAAATTAAGAGCTGCAGTTTATTTAGTATTTTATAGGTATATTTTATCTTTTTTAAAAGTCACTTTAAAGTAATTAGTAATCTAATTTTTACATGAAGTAATCTATTACTAATCTATTTACTTTTTACATCTGTAATCTATTACTTTTTTAAGGTAACTTACTTAACACTGTATATGTATATACACTACCAGTCAAAAGTTTGGGGTCAGTTTTTTTTGTTTTGTTTTTTAAATAAAATTATTCAGTTCATCAAGGCAGCATTTATTAAATGTAAAAAAGAAAATCCTAAATATTTATTTAAATTCTTATTGTATGTAGTTTTAAATGAAATGATTACTCCAGTCATTATTGCTTTTATTACTATTACCATTAATAATAATAATAATAATAATAATTAATATTAGAGTGATTTCTGAAGGATCATGTGACTCTGAGGACTGGAGTAATGAAGCTGAAACTTCATCTTTAAAATCACAGGAATAAAGGATTAATTTAAATGATAAACTACTTTAGAACAGTTATTTTATAGTGCAATAACATTTCACAATTTTACAATTTGCACTGTGCTTTGATGAAATAAATGCAGCCTTGGTGAGCAGGAGAAGCTTATTTTAAAACTATTACCAGTCATACTGACCCCAAACTTTTAATATATATTTTATATATAATTATTTTTTTATTTAATTTTTTTTTTAAACCTATGTACATTTATATGTATTTATGCATGTATTATATCATATTTGCATCAAAAATATATCACATTTATATTTAACAAATATAAAAATACAAATAAATAATTTTTTGTATTTTTCTGTTTGTATGTTGTTAAAATGTTTTCTAACTCTTTGTCCATATTTTGTTCAATAATTGTTTTATCTGAATGTAATTTGCATTGATTAAAGTAAACTATTTGATTGTAATTTTTGTTGTGTGATTGTGTGATCGTGATTGTGTGATTACTCGGTTAATATATGTGGTCAGCCACATGTGGGCCACATAAGGGCCACAGAACTCAGCCTTACTAATCTTGAATACAAGGCCCATATCTGGGCCACATAAAAAATGTATTACTTGGCTCAAGCTTGGTGGAGTTGTGGCACTGCTTTGGTTCAGTTCTGGCTAAAAGGATGTGGGCCAGTTCTGGGCCGGGGAACACTAACTTATCTGGGCCACATCTTAGCTGTTGATTTGGGCCAGATCAGGGCCAAAGGAAATTTGTTGACTGGGTATTGGCTACATACACATACATACATATATAAATGACAAGGCAGTAAAACTTTTTGCACACGTTATCATCATTAAATAAAATGTAAAGTTAAATTAAAAGTATAGACCAAAATTTAGACGTTTAGTTTTTATTTAAACAGATTCACACGTTATTTACAATTTTATTTACAACACTCGCTTACTGCATCCGTTCACATATAGTGCAATATTAGGTAGTACAAACTAAAACATATCGTAACACTTTAAATTTAAGAGAGTTTTCTCCTGCGCATGTGCAATTACATCCCGCTCTACATCGAGAGAAAATAGCGGGAAGATGCACCTCAGATGAAAAATTTAAATTGGATGCAAAATGTTGAGGTATGAAAATTATTTTATAATGTCTAATGCTGCTCTCTAAAGTTTGTACTTTCTCTGGGCTAAACGTTAGCATGAATGAAATAGTTTATCTCAAGTGCTTCAATTTGATCTTGAGAGTGGCGACATGGTAAAAAGCAACGTACTTTAACAAACTTTGATGTCTTTCATGATTTGCAGTTGATATTGGCTACATACACATACATACATATATAAATGACAAACTAGTAGAACTTTTTGGACATGCTATAATCATTAAAATAAAATAAAATAAAATGTAAAGTTAAATTAAAAATATAGACCAAAATTTAGACGTTTAGTTTTTATTTAAACAGATTCACACATTATTTACAATTTTACATACATTTACAACACTCGCTTACTGCATGCATTCACTTATAGTGCAATATTAGGTAGTACAAACTAAAACATATCGTAACACTTTAAATTCAAGGCAGTTTTCTCCTGCGCATGTGCCATTACATCCCACTACATCGAGAAAAGAAGAAAGATGCACCTCAGATGAAAAATATGAAAGGAACGCAAAATGTTGAGGTATGAAAATGATTTTATAATGTCTAATGCTGCTCTCTAAAGTTTGTACTTTCTCTGGGCTAAACGTTAGCATGAATGAAATAGTTTATCTCAAGTCCGTCAATTTGATCGTGAGAGTGGGGAAATTATAAAAAGCAAGGTACTTTAACAACCTTTGATGCCTTTCATAATTTGCAGTTGATATTGGCTACATACACATACATACATATATAAATGACAAGGTAGTAGAACTTTTTGGACATGCTATAATCATTAAAATAAAATAAAATAAAATGTAAAGTTAAATTAAAAATACAGACCAAAATTTAGACGTTTAGTTTTTATTTAAACAGATTCACACATTATTTACAATTTTACATACATTTACAACACTCGCTTACTGTGTGCATTCACATATAGTGCAATATTAGGTAGTACAGACTAAAACATATCGTAACACTTAAAATTCAAGGCAGTTTTCTCCTGCGCATGTGCCATTCATCCCACTACATCGAGAAAAGAAGAAAGATTCACCTCAGATGAAAAATATGAAAGGGACGCAAAATGTTGAGGTATGAAAATGAGTTTATAATGTCCAATGCTGCTCTCTAAAGTTTGTACTTTCTCGAGGCTAGTTAGCATGAATGAAATAGTTTATCTCAAGTGCGTTGATTTGATCTCGAGAGTGGGAAAATGGTAAAAAGCAACGTACTTTAACACACTTTGATGCATTTCATGATTTGCAGTTGATATTGGCTACAGCCTAGCCTACACATACTGTAGGCTTACATGTACAAATGACAAGGCAGTACAACTTTGTGTACCTATTGGATGTTTGGTATTTATTTAAACAGATTTACACGTTATTTACAAATTTACATACATTTACAACACTCACTTACTGCATGTATTCACATATAGTGCAATATTAGGTAAGTTAGTACAGACTAAAACATATGGTAACACTTTAAATTCAAGGCACTTTTGTCCTGCGCATGCGCAAATGCATCCCGCTCTACATCGAGAAAAGAAGCGGGAAGACGCGCCTCAAGATGATAAATATGAAAGGGACGCAAATGCCCAGTGTTGTCTCTAAAGTTTGTACTTTCTCTGGGCTAAATGTTAAACATTAATAAAATAATTTATCTGATCTTGAGAGTGGGGAATGGTAAAAAGCAACGTACTTTAACAAACTTTGACGCCTTTGAAGGTTTAAATTGCACTTTTTTCACTTAAGCATGTGAATGGAGGTTGTACCCTACGAGATAGCTGTGTAACACTCTGACCTATTTGGGCTAAATGTAATATTATAACCCTGTACTTCTCAATATAAATATATTTTGCACAAACTCCTTAGCTAAACGTAGATTTTTTTTTTACAGGTTACACAAACAGACTCCCTAATGTGCATAAGCTCTGTTTCACAAGAGTTCTGTTTCATAATTTGCATTGCTACATTGTTTTTGCTGATTTGTTAGGCTGAGTGGTTATTACGACCGTTTCCGTTCAGGTCTCTGCAGTTTAGTGTGCATCCTGATGCATTTCTTATATAATCTGACTGCAGAGTCTTTTCTCTTGGAGCGCTTGAGGTTCATCCTCTTGAGTTTGCGTTTGAAGTCCACTAGATGACGCCCTCCCGCCATGTCTATCCTCCAATTTTGGATGAGCTGGGTTGAACAACTAGAAGAGACGCCACAGATATTGCTTATGTTTCGTGGTTTACACCTCAGAAATGTTTACATTGTGGTATTATTTGTATTATTTTGTGCTCAGCATACACACCCTGCTGAAAAATCCAGCTTAAACCAGCCTAAGCTGGTTGGCTGGTTTTAGCTGGTTGACCAGCCTGGTTTTAGAGGGGTTTTGGCCATTTCCAGGCTGGTTTCCAGCTATTTCCAGCCTGGTCTTAGCTGGTCAGGCTGGAAAATGACCAGCTTAAACCAGCTAAAACCAGCTTAACCAGCCTGGTTTAAGCTGGACATAGCTGGTTTTGGCTGGTCAAGCTGGTTTTAACTGGTCAACTCCCAGCCTGACCAGCTAAGACCAGGCTGGAACTGACTGGAAACCAGCCTGGAAATGGCCAAAACCCCTCTAAAACCAGGCTGGTTGACCAGCTAAAACCAGCCAACCAGCTTAGGCTGGTTTAAGCTGGATTTTTCAGCAGGGCATTTTACTGTACATATTGCACCACAGACGTAAAGACACTAGCTTGCATCAAGCAACTTTATTGAGTGTACTGTATAGGGGTAGTTCAACCAAAAATTCTGCCATCATTTATTCATCTAGAGTTTCTTTCTTCTGTTGAACGCAAAGGAAGATATACTAAAGAATATTAGAAAGCAGCAGCCATTGACCTCCATAGTATTTTTTATTCATACTATGGGTGTGAATGTCTGCATTTTTCCAATATTCTTCACAATGTGTTCCTCTGTGCTCAACAGTAGTAAGAAATCCATAAAAGTTTAGCAAGTGGTTCTGATTTTTTATTTTTATTTTGGGGTGAACTACCCCTTTAACAGTCCATATTTAGACATAATGTTTGTACCTTTGTCTATTGAGACAGCCCTGAAACTTTGGAAGATTGAAGCAGGATTGAGAAACAAAGTCCATTAACAGTGAATGGACAGGGTCCGTTTCATCCAGTTCTTTGGATATGATCTTTTGGACAAGCCTGTGAATGGAACATATATCAGTATATAATATAGAAAAACTTACTCAGTGTCAGATTAATCCTAAAATATATTTAATTTTTTTGCATTACTTAACCCAAAGTGCACTTTGATGTCAAAACGACATCCAGCATGACGTCAAAACACTCAAATCAATTTGATGTCAAAACCCTGACGTCCATAAGACATTCACACATTGATGGCCATTTGACCACAAACATAACGACACAAAAAGTATTATAATAGAAGTTTTATCAATGTGAAAGCTTTGGTTTTGCATTCACATTGGATTTTGTATCCCTACATTGCATGTAAACTACCTTGAGGTCAAAACGACATCAAAAAACACACAAGAAAATCAATTACAGAACTGTGCTGTAATCAGTTTTTGACATGTTTTTTGAAGCCAATGTTAGAAATCAATTTGATGTCATTCTGACAACAAAATAGTCAATTTACATCAAATCGATTCACATTTTTGACGTGTTTTTGAGGTAATTTTGACGTCAAGGTGCCCATTGGGAAAAATCATTGTCACACAAACCAATAGAAGAGAGTTTGCATCAATAGCATTTGGCTGAATATATGAAACATGCATTCACCTGGCAGTACAGTTACAGTGATAAAGGGTTCTCCGGTCAGGATTTTGCACACCAAATTTCTCCTGTAAAGCAGGGATCTGTAGATGGCATGAATCCAGGTCCTTATAGAGGTTACACATCTCAAACTTGCCTATAAAAAAAACCATTATAGCATAACTTATTCGGTAGGCAGCTTAAAAAATAATATAAATTATAGTAAATACTATAGCGTTTTTGAACCAAAGTGTATTATACAGTATATATTATAGTGTTTAAAACTCTCTGTTAATTAATGCTCCAGCACACTATTATTACCATAATGAGCTAAATACTGTAATATACTTTAGTTTTTACTACAGTAAACTGGTGTATTGTAGCATAATATAACTTAAAGTTGTAGAAAAAAACTAAAGTAATTTGTTTATATTGCTAAAGTGTTATTATATCAACAATAAATTCAATTCAAGTGCTTTACTAAAGTATTGTTCAAAAACACTGTAGTATTTACGATAAACTACTATGGTATTTTATGTGATTGAAAGCTCTTTTAAGTAGTATTTAGTTCACCTTGTGGTCTGTCTGGTTTATTTTGGGCGAGTGTTGTCTTTGGTGTGTATGTTGGGATGGCGGAAGCTTCAGATTTCCGGGACTGCAGTGTTGTAACAGATGGCCCTGGTGATGTTGAAACTGGACTCGTTTTTTCAGTGCCGTTCCTGGAATCTTTGGATTGAATTATAAGCGATTCTTCCATCTTTTTGGTGACTTGGTTCTGTCCGATTGTGATTGCTTGCTGAAAACTCGTTTCCAGGGACTCCATTTCTTGTTCAGGGAGTGTGTCGGTGTAGTTTGCTGCATCTTTGACCACAGCATATTGAGCAAGTTCAGACATGACACACCTGCCAATGAGGGAATAAGCAAGGGTTCTGTAACTGTGTACATAACATTATGTGCTTAGAGATTGTGTAAAAATCACACGAAAGAGCCAAGTTTTGCCAATTTCCAAAGTTCAACAAGGTGTTTTTGCCTGTTTGTGGTCTGTCTATGAAAGCTTTTGATTTAATGCAAGCATTAGTTCACTAATGAGTCTCAATATTAATTAAAATGTTGGGATCAGTAAGATTTTTGGTCTGGAAAAAATATACACTACCTGACAAAAGTATTGTCACCTATCCAAGTTTGAGGAACAACAAATAATAACTTGACTTCTAGTTGATCATTTGGTATCAGAAGTGGCTTAAATGAAAGGCAAAGGCCTCTAGATTACTCTCATTTTACCAAAATAAAATATGATTATGCCTTGATTTTTAATTATTTAATTAGGACAGTAAGGTCTGACTTTACTTAGACAAAAGTCTTGTCACTGAGCTTGGAGCTTGGAGCTTGGAGGACTGCATCATACATCTCTGCAATGACTCAAATCACTTATTAATAAAGTCATCTGGAATGGCAAAGAAAGCGTTCTTGCAGGACTCCCAGAGTTCATCAAGATTCTTTGGATTCATCTTCAATGCCTCCTCCATCTTACCCCAGACATGCTCAATAATGTTCATGTCTGGTGACTGGGCTGGCCAATCCTGGAGCACCTTGACCTCCTTTGCTTTCAGGAACTTTGATGTGGAGGCTGAAGTATGAGAAGGAGCGCTATCCTGCTGAAGAATTTGCCCTCTCTGTGGTTTGTATTGTAATGGGCAGCACAAATGTCTTGATACCTCAGGCTGTTGATGTTGCCATCCACTCTGCAGATCTCTTGCATGCCCCCATACTGAATGTAACCCCAAACCATGATTTTTCCTTCATCAAATTTCTGTGAGAATGTTGGGTCCATGCGGGTTCCAGTAGGTCTTCTGCAGTATTTGTAATGATTGGGATGCAGTTCAATAGATGATTCATCTGTAAAATCTACCTTCTGCCACTTTTCAAAATGATCAACTAAGTCAAGGTACTATTTGTTGCTCTTACAACTGGGATCGACGATAAAACTTTTGTCAGGTAGTGTACACTGTTAAAGATCAAATTATTAAGCTTCCTGTAAAATGGTTATTCTTTTTTAAATAATTGCTAAGTGCTGTATATTGGAGAAAATGTATATTTAAACAATAGTTTTAGTAACTCATTTTTTTAAATCTACTAACATAGTTTTGTCTTAGCCGTGATGACAGTACATAATATTTTGCAAGCTATTTTGCATGTATTTGTGCTTGTAATTAGCTTAAAGTGCATTTAAAAAGCTTATAAATATTAGGGTAATAGTCAAGTCATTAGACAATAGTGGTTTATGCTGTAGCCAATTAAAGTGCTTTTTAAGGGGACTAATAATACTACCCTCAGCATTTTTGTTTTTTATTTATTAAAAAAAAAATCGACTTTTATTATTCCAGCTAAACTAAACAAAAAATCATTAACATTTCTGTAAAATTTCATAGGTTAATTTGCCTTTAACGGTATATATATATATATATATATATATATATATATATATATATATATATATATATATATATATATATATATATATATATATATATATATATATATATATATATATATATATACAGTTGAATCAGAATTCTTAGCCCCCCGTTTATTTTTTTCCCCAATTTCTGTTTAACAGAGAGATTTTTTTCAACACATCTAAAAATAATAGTTTTAATAACTCATTTCTAATGACTGATTTATTTTATCTTTGTCATGATGACAGTAAATATTATTTGACTAGATATTTTTCAAGTCACTTCTATACAGCTTAAAATGACATTTAAAGATCTAACAAGGTAATTAGGTTAACTAGGCAGGTTAGGGTAATTAGGCAAGTTAATAATGATGGTTTGTTCTGTAGACTATCGAAAAAAATATAGCTTAGAGGTGCTAATAATTTTGACCTTAAAATGGCTTTTAAAAATGTAAAACTGCTTTTATTCTAGCCGAAATAAAACAAATAAAACTTTCTCCAGAAGAAAAAATATTATCAGACATACTGTGAAAATTTCCTTGCTCATTTGGGAAATATTAAAAAAGAAAAAAAAAATCGCACTTCGGCACGGTTCAAGGCAACTGTACCTAGTGTGAGCACGCCCTCAGACTGCATGTCTCAGCTTGCATGTTGTCCCAGCACAATGTCTCACTACATGTTTTTTTTTTTTTTTTTTTTGCAAATGATTGCACATAAAACATAAACGAATCCCAAAAAAACTCAAGAATTGTGTTGATTCAGCTCGTTTTAAATAAGTAAAAATAATCATTTTTGAGTGTACCAAAATGTATGAATCCACAGTACACATCACTCTAGGGGAGAGCGAGGCACAAAGTAACACTTTTTGGTTTTGGTCAAATAATGAACAAAGTAATAGGGTTAGACAAACCATATGTTTTTTTTACCAACAACACACAAGCCTCTAATGAGCACTGGAATCGGAATGATGATCGCCGGACCTGTGGTTTCTGTGCAGTATTGGCAAAAGTGCCAGGAGTAAAAATGTTACTATTTACCCCACCCGCGGGGCAAGTTGTAACAGACAGGGGGTTAGTTGTAACACATGCTTAAAAAGGCAGCTTTCACACAATTAATTAAAATTCAGTTTACTTTAAATAGTAGCTGTATTTCCTCAGTAATTGGCTCATTTCTTTTTTATTCTATATAGCACAGTATGTTTATTTATTTTTGTGTTTATTGGATAAACACATTTGAATCTATTTGCATTATTATCCATTTATCCATTATTATACAATGCATTTATTTGCATTATTAGCAATAAAATGTATTTTTTTTTTTATTAAAACAATATTTTTATTTAAAAAGTTATCAACATTACACTCAAAATTCAAAAAATTATTTTGTTAGTTTAATTGTTGTCCAACAGTGTGTGGCTTAATTGCAACACCATGCAAAAATTCCAGTGTCAAATATACAGTGTGATTTTTTTGGTGTTGTTCAGTGTTAAAACCGGAGTAAATTTTAATCCATGAGTGTGAAAGAGTGTATATTTAAGAGTTTTTTTTTCAGTGTTAAACTTTTAACCCAATATGCAGTGTATTTCCCACTAGTGATTGGAAGTACAGTTTTTTTATTTGAACCGGTTCTTTCAGGCGAACATTGATCAAACCAGTATATTTTACTTAAACTTCAAACATGTCTTGTTGCATTTTAAAATGTATTGAAATTATTTCTGAAAGGATTAATGAACATTTAATAAATTAAAACTATTTTCAACATATTTGATCACTGTTATCTGTCACGCACACCAATTGATAATATAGGAAAAAAGATAATATATTAACACACACTCCAGTTTGATGTAAGAATAAACTCTTACTGTGTTAAAATGAACTCTGAGAGTAATGTACAAATTTCACACTTTAGAAAGTGTTATTTTAACTCCAAAATGGAGGGAGTCATATGTACACCCAAGGAGTGTTAAGTTAAACTCAAATTGAGTTAAATGTACACTGATTTTTTTGCTGTGTGTTACAACTAACCCCGCTGTGTCATGTTTTCCTCAAAGCTGGCTAGCAGTCACTGTGTGTTTTATACATCTTTCAAAATGCTTTCATTGTTTAGCCTAGAAGACGGTGCTCACAACAATATAATATTTTACTAACATACTTTCACCGATTTTTTTAAATTAAAAAATATCGACTGTAATAAAAAATACTTTTATGCTGCAAAGATGATTTCTCCTGGGTTTCTCATCCAAATTTCGCCGAAATTGTTCAATAATTGACAGGAAGACGTCTGCCGACACTGTGGTGAAAACCTCGGAAGCATGCCATGGTTAACCCTGAGCAAAAACCTTAAAACTTCATGTTACATTTAACCCCGCGTTACTTTGTGCCCCGCGCTCCCCTAATACGGCAGATTTTGAGTTCAAATCATTTTCACTGTTCAATCTCTTTAAAATAGGATACACACCTGCCCCACCATGTTCTCTTCGCACACTGCGTTCGCTGAGAGAACTCAAAGCAGCTCATCTTTAGCACGTTAAAGAACCCGTAGCCCACAAGGTTGGACATGCTATTATTAACACCCAGGAGACAGCGGCGGAACCTGAAATTGATATCACAGGGGCTGATTACAACGTTATAGAATACAGTAATACAAGACACTTCCTCTGTAAAATTACTGGACATGTCTCATGTTACACAATATAACAGTGTAGAACGAATGTAAGCTATAGGCAGCATGCTTATCAGTATAATGATGCTCACATTTTTACACTTGAAGGGAACTTGTTATGCAAAAGTCACTTTTAGAATTGGTTTAAGCACAGTTATGTGGCAACAGTGTGTGAATATAGACCATTTCAATGTGGTCATGTCATTGGCCCACGAGCATGTCCTGCTTGTTATCAATCTATTTCATAATTGTAACAAGAGGCTCTTTTTGGATTTTGGAAGTTAAAGAAATTAAAAATGTAAAATAGGAAATACGCTGGGACCACTGTTTTTTGTTTACATCCCTCAAAATGGTCTATAGGCAGCCTCTAAAGCACAGGTGTCAAAGCCAGTTCCTGGAGGGCCGCAGCTCTGCACAGTTTAGTTCCAACTCTAATTAAACACACCTGATCAAACTAATTGAGTGCTTTAGGCTTGTTAGATACCTACAGATAGGTGTGTTGAAGCAGGGCTGCAACTAAACTCTGCAGGGCTCCGGCCCTCCAGGAATTGACTTTGACACCCCTGCTCTAAAGGGACAAATTAATTACTTCTATTTTTTTATAATTGCACTTCATAAAAACAGAAACACTTTGATTGACTTTCTCCCTTCGTACATGTTATCAGAGGGGGAAAGCCCCGCCCAGTAGTGATGATCTCATTAGCATACACTCTAAAAAAATAACTCAAGAGGTCTGTTACCACTACATAGTTTAATACATTGTTTTAACTTAAAAATTCTAAATAGCTGATTAGATTAAAACTTTTAAGTTGTCAAAATAATTTTATGAAGTTTTCACAACAGGAAAATATTGCTAATTACATCAACTAAAAAATGCAGCTAATTTAAGGGTAAATATGTCAGTCAATTAGTTTGAAACAATATTTAACTAGTAGCAACCCAAAGAAATTGGGTTGATAATTCAATTTTTCTACAAAAATGGAATTCTGGATTTCAGAGCTCCTCCCCCTCTGAACAAGCAAGAAGCAAGCCTGGACAAGTTTTAGGCAGACTGTTTGGCACAAAGGACATTGTAGGAGTTTTATTTAATTTCCAAATCAATTTTCTCCATTCCACTAGAGTGTTGGCTACTCCTGGTGAATACAGTTGATGTTAGCAGTGCATTTTGACTCAAAAAAGTTTTTTTTCTTGCTTTACAAAAATACACAAGAATTTGAGGAGGACCTTAATGAGGAGGCAAGTAATGACTATTGCCATTATTGGTGATCAGTCTACTTTGGAATTGAACCACAAGATGGAAACCATCATAGTTGAGGGCATAAGAATTCTAAATGGAATGGATATTTCAAGGTGCTGTGGTCTGCTGATGAGCATAATATATACTCCGAATCTGAACTACCTCAAGGAACTTAAATATACTTGTGAAGTTACTTGAACTTGATGGACTGAAGCCCAGTACAAAAGTAGTGCGTCTCAAGAACATTATTTTCTGAAGTCTCTACTTATTTCAGAGTAGATTTTGCTCTTTATGTTGCACTTTATGTTGTTTGGTAGTTTTAAGTCCACACGTACTGTTTTTTGTTATTTTTCATACTGTTTATATGAGACAGAGCATATTTTTGTTTTGTAAAATACTGAAAGACTGGTTTAAAACAAAACAAAAAAATTACTGGCAAACAAGAATGTTGTTGTTGTAGAATATATTTGTTACAAGCAGCTAAATGAACAGTAAATTTAAAAACATACAATTAACAACTTCATTCATTCATTCATTCATTTTCTTGTCGGCTTTGTCCCTTGCGGGGTCGCCACAGTGGAATGAACCACCAACTTATCCAGCACGATTTTACGCAGCGGATGCCCTTCCAGCCGCAACCCATCTCTGGGAATTTCCACACACACACATTCACACTCATACACTACGGACAATTTAGCTTACCCAATTCACCTGTACTGCATGTCTTTGGACTGTGGGGGAAACCGGAGCACCCGAAGGAAACCCACGCGAATGCAGAAAGAACATGCAAACTCCACACAGAAACGCCAACTGACCCAGCCCAGCCGAGGTTCGAACCTGCGACCCAGCGACGTTCTTGCTGTGAGGCAACAGCACTACCTACTGCGCCACTGCGTTGCCACAATTAACAACTTCAGCTATTTAATTTATTTGAGGTTCTAAACTTGAAAACTTGCATGTACTGTATAATTATGGAAATTAAGTACATAACACAGGATTTATTTTAAATTTTAATAAAAAAAAAGGGAGTTGAAACAAGTTGAATACTCAAAAAATTGAGTTTATGATATCTAAAAGTGCCACTGATTGAAGAGGAAACGGCCATTTGGCTAACATAATAAAGTTTGTTGTCTGAACTTCATTTTGTTAGATCTTGTTGTAACTTGAATATATTGATGCAAACTGTTGAGTTTTACTAACAATTCTTATTCTTCTGGACTTGAGTGCAGCCTTTGACATGGATTCGCACGAGGTTCTTTTGAATAGGCTTGCCTCACTAGGGATCTCTGGCACCCCTCTTTTATGGTTTAAATCATATCTTGCAGAACGTACTCAGTTTGTCCAAATTAAAGATTTTAAGTCAAGATCTCAGATTGTCACTACTGGTGTCCCACAAGGTTCTGTATTGGGTCCACTTCTGTTTATCATATATCTATTGCCTCTTGGTCACATTTTTAGAAAATACAACATACAATTTCACTGCTATGCTGACGACACTCAACTCTACCTGTCTACCAAGCCCTCCAGTTCTTTTCCTCCCTCTGCTTTGAGCAGATGTTTAGCTGAAATAAAAATCTGGCTTTCAGCTAACTTTTTAAAATTAAATAGCGACAAAACTGAAGCCCTTCTTATCGGGACTAAAAGTGTTTTGAATAAAGTTGATGATTTTACTATAGACATTGATAATAGCACAATTTTTCCCTCTGTGCAGGTAAAGAGTTTGGGTGTCATCTTGAATAGCACACTCTCATTTAAAGGTCACATCAATAATATTACGCGTGCTGCATATTTCCACCTGTGTAATATCACTCGTCTCCGCCCTTCTCTCACAACCAATAACACAGCAATTCTCATCCATGCATTAGTTACTTCACGTCTTGATTACTGTAATGCACTTCTTTCTGGGCTTCCTTCTAAACTTCTCCATAAACTCCAACTGGTTTAGAACCATGCAGCTCGTGTCATTTCTAGGACTCCATCTCACGAGCATGTCACACCACTTCTTTATCAGCTTCACTGGCTTCCGGTAAAGTTTCGTATTGATTTTAAAATATTACTTCTAACTTTCAAGGCACTTCATAATCTTGCTCCTCACTATCTCACCGAACTTCTCCATATTTATACCCCTTCTCGTACTCTTAGATCCGCCAACTCTTTCTCCCTGGTATCACCTCGCACCCGATTAAGCACGATGGGAGACAGATCTTTTAGCTCTATGGCTCCTCGGCTATGGAACTCGCTTCCCCTGGATGTAAGGAGCAGTGATAGTCTTGCCACATTTAAATCTCGTCTTAAGACCCATCTTTTTAAGCAGGCTTTCTTTAAAAAAAAAAAAAAAAAAAAATTTATCATGTTTTTTATCATGTTATTTTATATTTGCGAAGTGTGTTTATTCTGGTTAATGTTTTATTACTTTTTCATTTGTTTTAGCATGTTGATGCTCATTGTAAGGCGACCTTGGGTGTCTAGAAAGGCGCCATTTACAAATAAAATGAATTATTATTATTATAGTTGATTTTGCAATATTTAAACAATATTTTTTTAGATTGTAGACAGCCCTGAGTGAGAAGCAGCCGTCTGCCATTAGACACCAGAGTCTCCATAGACTGCCTTCATCTGACACATTTTTCATTTAAATTTTTGTATTTTCACAGAGATAACGTTAGTTTTGTTGTGAATCTGCCGCTATGCTGATGCATAGGCATTTGTAGCTCCACCCTTTTTATGAAAAGAGCACAATCTCATTTGAATTTAAAGCGGCAGTCATCAAAATGGCACACTTTGGATCAAAGTCTAAAGGGGGCAGTATTAAAGAGTTACAAAGCATCCTTTGTGTGGTATTTTAAGTTGAAGCTTTACATACACACTCTGTTTTACATATTTAAAGAAATGAAGCAGGACACACCTGTTGTCACAGTCACAGTGTGATAATGTGAAGAGGTTTGTGTTGAAGACGCCATGGTCGTACGAGAAGGAGGGAATAGTGTGTTT
This sequence comes from Danio kyathit, assembly GCA_903798195.1. NCBI lineage: Eukaryota > Metazoa > Chordata > Actinopteri > Cypriniformes > Danionidae > Danio > Danio kyathit. The sequence goes on along the minus strand of LR812528.1, from coordinate 5,019,282 downwards.
GCAGTGGTCATGTTCTCTGCAGCATTTATCGGTTTCCTCAAAGACGCCTGCAAAAAAAAAGTTGTTTTTGTGGGGTTTTTTATCTGACCAGATTAATTTGCATAAAATAAAATATTTCATTAGTTCATTCATTTTCCTTCGGCTTTAGTCTCTGATTTATCAGGGGTCGGCACATCGGAATAAACTGCCAACTATTCCAGCATATGTCCTTTCAGCCGCAACCCAGTATTGGGAAACACCCATACACACACTTATTCACACCCACACACTCATACACTACGGACAGTTTAGTTCATCCAATTGACCTATTGCACATGTGTTTGGACTGTGGGGGAAAGCGTAACACCCAGAGAAACCCTCGCCAACACAGGGAGAACATGCAAACTACACAGAGATGTGCTGACTGGCCCAGCGACCTTGCTAACCACAGAGCCACTGTGCCACCCAATAAAATATTAGTTTGTGTTAATTTTCCAGGCATTATGTAGAAATGTTTCTAATTTTGGCAGCATGGTGGCTCAGTGGTTTGCACTGTCACCTCACAGCAAGTAGGTCGCTGGTTTGAGTGCCGGCCGGGCCAGTTGGTATTTCTCTGTGGATCATAAATCATGACCTCTGATACATAAGTTACTAAGCTGAAGGAAAATGATTGAATGTTTCTAATTTTATTTGTTTCAATGTAAAACTTATATTAAATCATAAAATTTATATTAAATCATATTCGTTAATTTATGATCTATCTTTTTTTACTAAACGTCTGTTCACCTATATACAGTACAGTTGAAGTCAGAATTATTAGCCCCCCTTTGAATTGTTTTTTTCTTTTTTAAATATTTCCCAAATGGTGTTTAACAGAGCAAGGAAATTTTCACAGTATGTCTGATAATAGTTTTTCTTCTGGAGAAAGTCTTATTTGTTTTATTTTGGCTAGAATAAAAACAGTTTTTAATTTTTTACAAACCATTTTAAGGTCAAAATTATTAGCCCCTTTAAGCTATTTTTTTTTCCGATAGTCTACAGAACAAACCATCGCTATACAGTAACTTGCCTTATTACCCTAACCTGCCTAGTTAACCTAATTAACCTAGTTAAACCTTTAAATGTCACTTTAAGCTGTATAGAAGTGTCTTGAAAAATATCTAGTCATATATTATTTACTGTCATCATGGCAAAGATAAAATAAATCAGTTATTAGAAATGAGTTATTAAAACTATTATGTGCAGAAATGTGTTGGAAAAAATCTTTCTGTTAAACAGAAATTGGGGAAAATAATAATCACGGGGGCTAATAATTCTGACTGTAACTGTATATTTTTTAAATATATAAAGGTCTTATAATCTTTTTTCAAATTTCAAATAAATATTTGTCATTTAGAGCATTTTTCTTTTCTTTTTTAGAAAAATTAGGGTTTTTACATCAAATATTAAGTTCTTAACTCCTAAAGTTAAAATATTAGTATTGTGTTGTCTAAATACGGATGTAAACACGTCTGAAGACATGCCACCCTTTTTGTTATTTTAAGTATATTAAAAACTGCTCTAAATTACAATATTTTATTTCTATAGAAAAGTAAAGTTTTACTCAAAAACATAGCTATAAATAGGGCTGGGGGCGATTTGGCCTTAAATCAAAATCTCCATTAATTGAACATTTTAACTTGATTATAATTAATGAATGATTATTTTTTATTTATTTATTTTTTCGTCCTCATAGTTCACAGACAAGTTTAGTAAATATGCTCACATATTACAAGTGATAGATGTTTGAATGAAGGGTGAGTTACTTGATTTTAAAATAAAGAAGAAAATACACACATCTACTATCTATATTTATTAATTAACCATCAACTTTAAACAACTGAAATAAGTCTTTTTTTTCTTATTAAAAAAGTGAAAATAAATCAGCGGCATATATTTGAGAGTGTGCATTAAGTTTTGTGCAGGAACAGAGGAAATCGGCATGTGAGCAAAGAGATTTTCACGCTCGTATTACATGAATGCGATCTCAACTTGTAATACTGCGCTCACTATTTGTCATTAATATAACGCCATAGAGATCAGTTTTGGCTGCAAAGTGCAGTTCAGCTGGGTCACATGACATGTGACTCGGTAGGAAGAGTAATAAAGAAAATAAAAATAAATGTGATGCTCTGAATGTCGATGTCGATTACTTTCTGATTAATCGCTACAAATCATTTATCCAGAGAAACCTAGAGACAATTTTCAAGTGGTCTCTTAATTTCATCCATACATACAGAATATATTAGAAAAATAATTACAATTTTACAGGAGAGCTTCAACTGTATATGTTTTGTCATTTATGATTTATAAAATAATTTCATTATATACCGTTGAAGTCAAAATTATTCGCACTCCGGTGAATCGATTTTTTAAAAATATTTCCCAAATGATGTTTAACAGAGCAGGGATTTTTTCACAGTATTTCCTATAATATTTTTTCTTCTGGAGAAAGTCTTATTTGTTTTATTTCGGCTAGAATGAAAGCAGTTTTAA